>CM035422.1:176061560-176556560 GCA_020310875.1 Ceratopteris richardii | reverse complement strand
GATGTACTAGGTCATTGATTTACTTGCATACTCCCTTGATTTGTCTAAAGACTCCCGATTCATTCTTGCAATTCTTGGAGGAGTGCACCTACATGCACTGGATGTCCCATCTCGACTTGTGTCTGTCGATGAGCAAGGTCTTCGACTTGTTGTTGGAGACTCTAAAGTGATGCTACAATCTGTTCATAAGCATTCTCCATGATGACTGGTCTTGGATAGAAGCTAGTCTTGCCAAAATGTCAGGGGAACACTAGATTGTGCTCTCTGACTACAGTAGACAAGATTTTGGAAATACACTTCTGATTACAAGAACACCCACGTAGGAAAAATGATACAAGAATAGGTGATTGATACAAGACGTCCCACAACCCGGGACTGATAGGTATGAATAACTCGACTAGAGATGATACAAGAGATCCCACAACCCGGGATCGTAAGTATGGAAGAAGATCTCTGGATTACAAGAACTCCCTTCTGGGAGATGAACTAGATACAAGAAAGAGCTCAACAAGATCTCGTACTACGAGATTACAAGAGGACAAGACAAGATGTCCAGGATACAAGACTAGAGAGGACTGGAACAAGGAATAAGACAAGAACAGGAATTGGAACTTGGAGAGTACTTACTTGGCGGTCACGACTCCTTGAGCTCCCAAGACTGGTATTGGCAAGACTGATTATGAATGTGGCCAACCCCTCCTTATATCGGTTTTCTAGGGCGGTTCATGAAAGGCGGTTATGAATTGATGATGTCATCAATTCTTAACATGAGCTCTGGATATCCGAATGAGGCAAGTAGACAATCAGATTGATCTTAGGGTTTTGGCATGTTCCGGACGCAATGGAAGCATTGGTTTCTCCTAATTCTGAACCAATCATGAGATATAGGATTCACATGGAATCTAAGGTTCAGGATGGTTTCCTTTGTCCATGACACATAAGGGATGAGTCCTTTATCATGTCAACCCTCTCAAGAGTTATTGAAAGAGAGGTGAGCATCAAGCAGTAGAGTTGAATAAGTAAGGAACTAGAATGTAGACTTTCTTCTTTGATTTCATACAAGGTCCTTTCTGAATATTTTTTTCTTGAGAGATTCGTTATCTGCCTCTCTACTTTATTTACTTAACATGTTTCAATTAGATTGATGCTTTGCAACTCTTTTGGGAAGAAAAGTTGATGCCTTGCATTGAGCTATTTGATGAGTGGCATTCACTTTATGCACAAGGTTGATATAAACCATTGAATTTTGGCACAAGGTCATTCCAAAGAGGTTTCCATTTCATGTGGATGCTAGGCATCAACTTTATCCTTAATTATTAAGTTAGGCAATGAGATTATGCATAAGATTTCTGCTATGCAGTAATTTTGTGCAATAAAACAATGCTATGCATCAAGTCTTTGCTTCAACTCCATGCCTGGCATCAGCCATATGTTTTAAGTTGATGCCATGCATTGGTTTCATGCGTAAACTTGATGCCTGACATCAATTTTAGGCTTTGTTTGATGCCAATCACCAACTCTTTACATGAACACGATGTTTGGCATTGACTTCATGCTTAATTATGATGCCAACCGTTGGAATTCTTCATATGTTTCATCTCAACTACTTTTCCCTCTACATGCATACATTCTTCTAAATCATTTCTCAACTATGTTCTAGAAAACCAACAAGAACAAAAGAATTGGTGAGGCTATTGAGCATTACCTTCTTGCGTTTGTAGCCCATATTCAGAGAGCTAGGCATGAAAATTCTAGGATCAAGACTAAGAATATTGAATTTTACGAGGAGTCTTCTCGCACCAAAATTTTATCGAACCCAGTAGACTATGGTCCTTGTACTATAGTATTTATTATGAAGATATGGTAAACATTTCTACTATACTCCTCAAAAAACATTACTCACATTTGATAGCAGATATACCTTATGGTTTTAGAATGAGGGAGTCTTTCAATGATGATGAGACGTTTATAAACTCTAAAAAATTGAATATGGTTGAATATTTTGTAGAGCTTACCCTCTTACCTTTGTGGAGGATTTTTGTCTTTCGTAACAGAGATCAATCGTTCTCCATCTCTATGACTCTTAAGTCCAGATGTCATGTACTTGAGGGGGATGACATGATGTTTTTCTCTCCATTCATCTTGTTCATGTTGTTAGAATTTTACAATCTCTTTCATTGATCTATTATGGATTTTAGGATCAAGACAAATGTAAAACACACTCTTTGATTATATTTTTAGAGATTTACAATCTCTTTTATTGATCTATGATCTATTATGGATTTTTAAGGTTTCTCAATGCTATAGAAGGGTACTTTGATGAAGTCTATCAGAAGAGGAGGAGCATTGCAATGAGAATGGTATCCCAAATTTTATGATGTTCCCTGTAGTCACAGAAAAGCCCAGGCATGTGGCAGAGGACAAGACACTAGTGAACCTCTATTACAAAACCCAAAAAAAAAATGATAATGAGGTTGATTGAACTGTTCTTCAATGATGATGATTGGATATTAGATTTCTTTTTTGACATATAAAATCTACCTTTTTTATGGAAATTTAAATCGTGATGGTGAAATCAAATCTGACTGAACGTATTTTTCACATGTACTACGTTAGCATGTGCTTTAAAGATGTTTAGACATTGCATTGCTATTGAGAAGGATGATGGTCAGGTCAGCTTCATAATAATGCATATCAATGGGTTGAAAGAGTTCCAAAATGAAGATTGAGAGGCGGGCGGAAAGCACATGGATGATACAGAGAAATTTCAGTGTACCTCAAGGGAATCGGTGCCACCAAGCTTGAGGATCTTGCTAACGTTGAAGATCCATTTGTTGAGGAGAAAATTAAGGAGGATTTAGATTCTAGAAAAGATGATCCAATGCAAGGTATGAACAATCCTACTTTGATTTTGGCTTTAAGCATGATAAACTTTGTAAATCACCATTATAATTATATTTGGTTAATTAGAATCTCTTTGTCATATAGTTGATTGGTCATGACCACTTCTGATATGTGTTGAAATTGTTTTCTCTCAATAATAAACCCCTTATTTCATATACTTGACCTTGAAACCTTTCTCTCTTTTCCTAGAAGCATGCAAGAGAGACATAAATCCATCTCTTGCATTGGAAATTATTATTATTACTTTTTTAAAGGAAGTTCGAAGCATTGGGAATTATTAGTGGAAAATTTTGTCCTTCATTTTCCATACCCTTACCTATGTTCATTCCTTGATGCTGGATTCCATCTATTCATTCCTTTTTCATTTCATAGATCTCAAAGTGTGTGGATAAGAAGTATCCATGCACACCATCCGCATTCTATCATTATCTGCATATGCGAGTGGTCATAGTACCTTCAGCAGAACGCGAGCTTTACTCTGACTGCGTTCGAAAGTCTGCACCTGACGACCTATGGAGAGAGTGGTCAACATGAGGGTGGCAGCGCCTGCTGCGCTGTCTATGGCCGTGATCCCTTGCCGTGCTTCTTCTGCGCGCTCTTCTTCAGGTCGAGTTCCGGCTATCAGAGGAGCTGCCGACCAGAAGGTACGCGTGCGCTACAATTGTGCATTCTTCCAGGAGGCACTCCAGAATGTGGCATTGAAGGTTTCCCAAAACCCCACCGTGCGCAAGGCGGCTTTCCTTGCGATGAATACACTCTGGGCGATACCCGCAATAGCCGAGGAGGCCGAGGAAAAGGGAAAGATCTTTGATTTCAATCTTACTCTTCCTATCATTGTAGCAGAGTTCCTGCTACTCATGCTAGCCCTTGACAACTTGTGGTTCAAGCCCGTTGCTAAAGTCATGGATGAGAGGGATGAGGCGATTAGACAGAAGCTGATGGGCGTCCGAGACAATTCAGATGAGATTAAGAAGCTCCAGGAGCAGGCAGAGGCCATCTTAAAAGCTGCTCGGGCAGAGACTACGGCAGAACTCAACAAGATGAGGAGAGAGACCGCAGCGAGCCTTGATGCCAAGCTTCAGGAATCGCGCCAGAGGGTAGAAAAGGAACTTGCGGAAGCACTGGCTAACTTGGAGTCCCAGAAAGAAGAGACACTGAGGAGTCTCGACAAGCAGGTGCAAGAGTTAAGTGATCAGATTGTTGCGAAGGTGATACCTTTCTAATTGAAATATGTGATGGTGACCATCATGTTCCCTGTATATTTATACATGTCCTTCATCAACGCATGCATCAGGCCATGCTGTATCTGTGATTGACATGCTACATTCGTGTATTTCTCTCTCGTATTTGGGATGCCATACGTAAGTTTTGTCACAATGTCCTTTAAGTGCATGGTTCATAGTTGAATTTTTAACTTATTCATTATGTGCTTTCACCAAATTTTGCAGAGTAACTGGGCATCTGGGATTTTGTGTATGTATCCTGAAGCTTCCATAACATAATGTACTAATTTCCGAATTTTGGGACATACCAGAAACAAGATTATCTCATTTATACATTTTCTGACTGTGGGTTCATGTTAAAAGAAAAACTTTTATCTGCCTGTAGCCTCTTAGTGTTGGAGCTCTGTCCAAGCTAGTCCCTATACTTGGGATTAGAAGGTATTTGGACATCACAATATTATGCTAGTATGTTGTATTTTTCATTTGGAGACGTCATCTCATGAGTCCAGCTGCCTAGCAAGATTTCTTGGTTCACAGAGCGATATCATTTCCTCTGCTGATTGTTTTGATGGCATTCTCTTCTCTGGGGAAAATTTTGATTCTGTTAGAATTGGAGCATGATATCTTCGTGAAATTGAATTATTGCAGAGCTAGTGGTATGTATATGGCGCTTTATTTATGTAGCAGGAATATCATGCCTCTTGTCTTTTATGACATGGAATGCTCAAAGGAACAAATTCCAGTCCGCTTTCAATCTCTGAGTGTTGGATCTTTGTTCATTTTAGCCCGTGAAATTTGTTAAGAAGGCATCTGAACATCACAGTGGTGTGCTAGTATGCAACATACTTAGGAGACTTCTTCACATGAAACCAGAGGAGACTTCTTCACATGAAACCAACTGCCTAACAAGATCTCTTGGGTCATATAATGATATCAGTATCACTGCATACTGACTTGCTGGAACTCACTTCTCTAGGCAACTTTGGATTAAGGCAAAGCTGAAGTTTGATATCTTGGTGAAACCGAACATTTGCAGAGTTACACTGCACGCATGAAATTCATCTCAGGTGGCTGTATAGCATTCAATTCTCAAATTTTCCATCAAAAGATACTTTTAACTGAACAAACTGATAGCTTTATTTCAAGGATGAGTACATGATGGTTGGCAAATTGTAGAGGACTTTCTATGTCTTGGGTCTATGTAGAGTATTGATCTCTATTAATACATGCATAATCTATCTCTAAGATTGATATATATGCACTATTCCTTCATTCTTTAGTGAGTAGTATTAGCAACGTATCTTTCCAATATGTTATTGCTTACATACCTTTCATGAAGTATTTACATCCCTCTTCCAAAGCTCTCCTCCTTTAAATTTGGACTAATTTTCTCCTAATTTTGGGCTGTTTTACTCCTAGTTTTGGACAATCCCAATGGGAACTAGCGTCTTCACTAGTTTCATTTGAATAATATCATTACTCAGTATAAGGAAGCAAGCTCCATTTCAGATTTGTTCGTATATGATAAACAGCCTAACAATGGTGACATGTACACGAAGCATGTGTATATAATGTGTTCATTTTTAAAGTAACGATGCCTTAGTGATCATTGTTCAAGGTTTCATGCTGTGATTAGGCAGCCACATCTTTGTGTTCATCCTCACCTTCATCATTGTCATTTCTTTTTGGTATAGGGGCTCTCTATTTCGACATACTATGCTATTTTTGCTTTGTAGAAGTTGTCGGAAGTCAGTTCTCAAAGCTTATATCCCCCAACAATCGGTATCAGAGCTTCAAGGTTTTGTCTCTTTAAGGATTAAAACATTGCATAATTGGTTGGGCACTCGATGTTGTTGGTTCAGGTAAAGTTTGTTGGAATTGCTCAGGTGCAAGTTTAGAGTTTGTGACTTAGATCAAAACTCGCAAGTGAATATTTTGTAAAAGGGTTGGATACTAAAAGGGCAAAGGTTCACATTACTAGCAAAAATTTGGAGGGCAGAGCCTCGATGAACTGAATGGCTCAAGGCTTTGAATAATAGGTGATGTTTATGTTAGTTGGCTTACACCGTCAAGGAAGAAGCTGCGATTCTCGATAAGACACTTGAAAAACGGAAAAAACTAACTAACGCAAAAGCTATTTCTAATGTCCTTGATAAAATAGTGCACACATAATCGGTACTGTACCCAAACAAACACTTTATCCGTTACATGTCTCTAACACGCCTAAGCTGTTAATGAATGAGACCTCGAGTCTCTTATGATTGTACAAGAGGGAACACTTGCAATTCAAAGTGAGGCCAAAAATAACGAATAAGCTATTTTAAATAGACGGGTGGATGTGTTTGTGTATGAACAGCAAAAGAATGCATGCACATCTATCTACACATGTTCAGTGTTCACTAGCTCTCGATCTCTGGTGGACTTCTCAAGCGAGGACATGATATTGCCGCTCTACAAATCCACAATTTCAAGTTGCTCGCACCTCCAAACAGTTCCAGTGCCTCGACAGTTGAGGTGCGATGATTCCAAGGTGTATACAATATCTTGGAGGAAACAAACCATGTGCTTAAGCTTTGCTTCAATGAGTGTAAAACATTATTTAAAAAAGTTGATAATATGCATATACCATGTATACAGCCGCTCATATGTTATATATTTAGTTTAATGCAGAGGAGGTACTTCATTTCAAACGCCAGGAGTTTCCAAAAACAATTTCAAAGGGAATGTGGTCACTTTATGGCCAAATATCATGATATAGGTGTTCTATGGCATAAGTTGAAGGTCAGCTTGCCCAATCAAGCACATAGTGCATTATATATTTGGTAATCTTTCTCAATAAGCCTTACTAGTGTTCTTTTTTCATTTGTCAAATTTTGTTGACTCTTTCTTGTTTCAATGCAACATGCCGTGGAGATCACTTCATTCATTGTTAATAAAATGGGGATAGTCATGTGTGGAATATTCAAAGGAACTTCATCTTCTCTATTTAAAATTCTCCCCATCATTATATCTCCCATGGAAGGAGGACAATAAGTTGTGGGAGGATCATAGGTGGTCTTGTCTCATTGAGTAGGAAGCTGATGAGATCATGATTTAGAAAGGAATGACCCTAATGGGTATCATTGATAGAAGAAAATGCTTATTCATCAAGCCATATGAACATGCTTTCGCCCCATAAAGAGTTCTCCAAAATAGGTTACAAAAGAGGCAAAGAAAAAAAGAGGTTGGAATGGTTGTTGCACAGGCCTCTACACCCAAAACACAATCTGTTAATCTTGTGCAGAATGAAGAATGGGCATTGACTATTGTTTGCAGTTATGACCCATCCTCTCATGAACAATGTATGTCTGTAGTAGACTCATACGTTTGGTGCTTTGATAGTGGGGCAACCAAACATATTACCTCATAGTGCAGTTTCTTCAGCTCATTTGAGCTTGCCCCTATGCACCAACAAATCATCTTCTCCTATCATGGGAGTTGGTAAGATCATTGTGATTGCTTTTGATGGTAGTTCTTTCACATTGTCAAATATACAATTCATGATCTATCAAATGGAGATGTCCTTATTGCTTTTGGCATTTTATGTTGTGGGCTATATAAGCTGATTGACTATGCAAAATTTGTCAATGATTCAGCATGTGAAGTTCAAGATTCTCAGGCTATCTCATATGCAAAGCTTTGGCATGCACGCTTTGGTCATCTGATTTTTGCTAGCTTGCTACTCTTGCAGAAATCTGAAATGGTGTCCTCTCTATCCAAACTTGATGCACGTAGTAAACATGTTTGTGAGGGTTGTATTATGTGCGAAATGCAATGTTCCTCCTTCCCAAAAGATGGTTCAGTACAAGCTACTAAAAAATTATAGCTTGTTCATAGTGATGTTTGCGGTCCTATACAGACACCTCCTTTTAATAACTTCCTTTACTTTGTGACCTTTATTGATGATTTTACTAGTGTACATGGGTGTATTCATTGAAAACAAAGTTAAAAGCATTTATGTGCTTCAAACAGTTTTTAGTTTTGGCAAAAAATCTATTAGCATGTAAAACGAATATCCTTCATTCTGATCGAGGGTGGGAATACATGTCTTCTGCTTTTAATGTATTTTTTTTACTGAACGTGGGATAAAACATCAGTGTATAGAGTCATAACACCTCAACATAATGGAATTGTTGAAACAACGAACAACTCTCTAATGTTGATGGCCAGGTGTATAGTCAAAAGTCAGGCTTTACCACATAGCTTGTGGCTTGAGGGTGTTATGTGTCCAGCATATGTATTTAACATGTATCCCACCAAAACACTATAGTCTATCACTCCATATGAGGCTTGGCATGGTCACAAGCCATCTATTGCTCATCTGCATGTCTTTGGTTGTGTGGCATATGCATTAGTGTTGGAACAACAATGCAAAAAATTGGATGATAAAGCAATAAAATGTATTTTTGTTGGGTACAACTCTAAAAAGAAAAGGATATCATCAGTATTATCCACATACTAAATGTATTTTGGTTAGCCGTGATGTTGTTTTTGTGGAGGATGCAATTAAGCCATTACTTTCATGTACTAAGGAGACATCAGTTAGCTCCAAAGATGTGTATGAAAATTTGATGCCTCTTATTATAGGTGGATAGTCAGGTGTTGATCCAAATCAGGTAATTTCTCAAACTTTATAGGTTCCACATGATGATGTAAATCATTCCATTTTTTATGTAGATTTACATGATGCACTTCTTAATGAGAGGGCTAATATAGAGGAGGCCAAAACTATGCATGAATGGTTGGTCTAGACCTTGGGAAATAGCAAATTAGATGCACCCCTATCATATTGTACTCGTTCAGGCTCTCACAGTGCTTCTTCTACATCAGATTGCTATGCAATGACTGCCTCTAGTCTGTGTGATGAGAACGAGCCTAATTCTTTTCATCAAGCAAAAAGTTTAGAAAATTGGATGGTTGCTATGCAATCAGAATATGATGCGATTATGAAGAATGGTATTTGGTCTTAATGTGATTTTCCTCCAAGAAAAAAGACCATTGGCATGAAATGGGTATACAAGCTGAAGCATAAGCCTAATGGAACAATTGATAAGTATAAGTCTAGGCTTCTTCCAAAAGGTTATGCTTAATAAAGAGGCATTGATTTCGATGAGACCTTTGCATCCACATGTCGAATGATTACTGTTCGCAGCACTATGCACTTGCTGCCCATCATGATTGGAATGTACATCAATTGGACATTAAAAATTCGTTTCTAAATGGTGATTTAGATGAAGAAGTGTATGTTTTTCAGCCGGGTGGTTTTATGCAAAAGGGCATGAAAACAAATTGTGTAGGTTGAACAAGGAATTACATGGTTTGAAGCAAGCATCACGTGCTTGGTATGAAAAGATACATGCCTACTTGATTGCACGTGGTTTTGAGAACATTCCAATTGATAGCACCTTATATGTTAGGCATGAAAATGATGTGCTTCTGATCATGTTGTCTATGTTGATAGCACGTTGCTCACTAGTCCTAATGAGAAGCATATTGCTGATTTTAAGGCCGATTGCATGCCCCATTTGAGATGTTAGATTCAGGGCATTTGCATCATTATTTGGACATTCACTTTATGCAAGTTTAGGGTGGAATAGCTTGGTGTCAAAAAAAAATTTGGAACATTATTGCAATTCTATTCTCTAGCAGGCTGTTGAATGCTTCATTTAGTTATGCATAAGTTGGCTTGATATTCACTTTGGTCTCTCATAGATGAGTAAGTTTATGCATTGGCTAGGTGTCAAATATTGGCAGGCAGTTAAGCGCATCTTTCGCTGCTCGAGTGGTATCCGTCTACTTGGATTGTTTTATCCGAAAGGGGGATCACTACCACCAAATTTAAATGATTTTTTTGATTCTGACTGGGCTAGTTGCTATGACACTCATGTGTCCATTAGTGGTTTTTGCTTCATGCTTGGTACCTCATGCATATCTTGGTTGAGCAAGAAGTAGCTTACTATGGCCACTTCTAGTTATGAGGCTGAGTATAGGGTAGCTTTCATAGCAATTGATGAGTGTGCGTGGCTCAAATGCCTTTTGGCTGATTTGGGTGTTGGTTAGTCTTCTGCCACCACTATCTTCATTGACCGTCAAAGCGCTGAAGTATTTTGATGATGATGCACCATGTTGAACTCTCCTTTTGAAAAACTCCACGATGATAACCCTCAGAGTACAAAATTGAGCTCCAAGCATAGCACACAATAGTCCACATAGAGGCTATAGAATACAGAGAAAAACACAATACGTAGGGAGCATGAAGATAGATTTTGTAGGTGTTACAAATGTGATCAAACCTCCAGTCTATGCTTGAATAGGCCACTATATGTTTTATTAAGGAACATATATAAAAGTGTCTGATGGCCATTTGGCCTTTCACATGGACACTAACGATAACAATCTCCCACTAAAGGCCAATATGGCCAAAGTGACTATGGGAGAAAAATAAATAATGATAAAGAATACATGAATGTAAGTATACAAACTATACCTCCCACCTGATGGACATGTTACACAATATACAGGTAACTATGTAAGGTCATGAATCAAGTAACCCCCATCGTGACAATAGAATTGAAAGCTATCATGTGGTAGAGCTTTAGTCAAAGCATATGAAGCATTATTTTGTGTATGAACCTTCTCAAGAATAATGCACTCAGTGGCTAAGCAGTCTCTAATGAAGTGATACCTCACCTCAATGTGCTTGGTCTTTGCATGATACATCGAATTCTTAGCCAATGCAATGTCACGTTGACTATCATTGAGTAAATGAGGTACATGCTAAGGCAGACCCATATCACAAGCAAAACGAGAAAGCCACAATGCTTCCTTGCATGCCTCACTTGCTGCAACATACTCTGCTTTTGTAGTGCAAACATCTATACATTCTTGAAGATGAGATCTTCAAAAGATAGCACCTCTAGCAAAATGGAAAATGTACCCTGATATAGACTTACGATTTTCTACACAGCCAGCATAATGAGAATCTGTGTAACGAATAATGGATGTTTTCCCTCTACCCAAGCATAGACACTTGTTCTTAGTGCCACTCAGATATCTTAAAATCATCTTGACTACTTCCCAATGCTTATTTCCAAGATTCGACATAAATTTGCTCACAACTCCCATTGCAAAGGCAATTTCTAGTCTCCTAGCTACCATAACATATGTGAGACTACCAACAATAGACTCATAAGGAATTTTGGTCATGAATTCCTTTTTCTCATCTAATTCGGGGCAATCATCCTTGCTCAATTTCACATATGTGGGTAAAGGTGTACTCAATGCCTTTCCACCCTGCATATGGAACCTGTGAAGTACTTTGGATATGTACTCACTAACAAGTATATGCATCTATTACTCCTATCACGAGTAATGTGCATGCCAAGAATATGTTTGGCATCCCCCAAATCCTTCATATCAAATGTACCCAATTTGAAACAAGTATATGCATCTTTTACTCCTATCACGAGTAATGTGCATGCCATGAATATGTTTGGCATCCCCCAAATCCTTCATCAACATAATTTATCAAGCATATTAAGCTGCCATCTGAGCATCTTCTTGTGTAGATACAATGATCCTCGTTGCTTCTGGAATAGGCTTGAGACTTCATAAAAGCATCAAATTTTGGTACTATTGTGTAGGGGATTGTTAAGTCCATATAAGCTCTTCTTCAACTTACAAACTAGACTTTCTTTGCCAGGAGCTACATTAACCCTCTTGTTGTTCCATATAGATCTCAATTGTAAGATCTCCATGCAAGAAAGAAATTTTCACATCCATTTGGACTAGCTCTAAGCCCTCCATTGCATCGAATCCCAAAAAACATTTACAGGGTAGTCATCTAGACCACAAGAGAGAAGACTTCCTCAAAATCAACACCGTGTTGTTACTTAAAACCCTTTGCACCAAGTCGTGCTTTATGCTTTAGAGAAGCACTATCTGGTGTGAATTTTAGTTTATATATCCATTTACATGGTAAAGCTTTCTTGCCCTTTGCCAAAGCTACTAAATCCCAAGTACCATTCTTGTGAATAGAATCCAACTCACTCCTCATGGAACTTTCCCTCTTGACATGATCTTGTGTCTGCTTAGCCTCTTTGTAGCAAGAGGGCTCACCAACAGCTATTAGCATAATTAATCCAAACCTATAACGTATCTATCACGTGGATGTGAGACACATGTAGAGCATCTCAATGGTTGTTGAACTAGAACATTTGCAAACTGATATGATCGGACATTCTCTTGAACATCCCTATGTGTAGCATTTTTATGCATGCTAATTAGAGGACTAGTATCCTCAAACACCACTCTTCTCACTTCAACCTCCTTAATGGGTTGCTTATGCATCTTAGACCCATTGAAAATGGCATCACTACTTTTGATCATTGACTGTGTTTCAGGATCCCATAAGCGATATCCAAACTGTCCTTCTCGACCATATCCAAGAAAATTGCATTTCTTTGACTTATGGTCCAAATTTTATCTTATGTTCTTGGGTATATAAACATATGCTTCACACCCTAAAACTCAAAGATGATCATAATATGGTGGCTTCCCTATCCATAACTCTTGTGCCACTTTCAAACCTTTGGAAGCACTACAAGAAAAAGGGGGGGCGTAGCGACGCCCGCGAATCGGGAAAAAAACGAAAACCGTCGCTTATGCGACGAAATCGTCGCATAAGCGACGGTAAAAATTTCGGATTTTTTTTTTTGGCCGAGCCTCGTCGCATAAGCGACGATAGCGTCGCATAAGCGACGCTAGAACACAACCGTCGCTAGTAGTGTCGCTGGTTAGTGACGCACTTAACGACATTGGCAAACTGCAGAGCGTCGCATATGCGACGCGCTGGAATGTAAAAAAAAAAATTTCAATTCTCCCGGCATATTTGTGCCGGGCCTTGAACGCGAGGAAGAACACAAAGACCGAGAGAGAGAGAGAGAGAGAGAGAGAGAGAGAGAGAGAGAGAGAGAGAGAGAGAGAGAGAGAGAGAGAGAGAGAGAGAGAGAGAGAGAGAGAGAGAGAGAGAGAGAGAGAGAGAGAGAGAGAGAGAGAGAGAGAGAGAGAGAGAGAGAGAGAGAGAGCGCGAGAGGGAGAGAGAGAAGCGAGACTATTGACAGGTATGCGCACACACACACTTACACATATACACATATGTACACACACATATACACGCATAGAAACACACACACACATACGCATAGACACACACACACACATACACACAAATACACACATAGACACACATACACAATGCATAATGCATACACATACACACATGCACACATAATGCATACACATGCACACACATATACACATGCACACACATATACATGCACACACACATACATATGTACACACACATATACACGCATAGACACACACACACACATACGCATAGACACACACTCACATAATGCATACACATGCACACACATATACACATGCACACACATATACATGCACACACACATACACATGCATAATGCATACACATAAACACATGCACACATAATGCATACACATGCACACACATATACACATGCACACACATATACATGCACACACACACATACACATGCACACACACATACATATGTACACACACATATACACGCATAGACACACACACACATACGCATAGACACACACACACATACACACAAATACACACACATAGACACACATACACAATGCATAATGCATACACATACACACATGCACACATAATGCATACACATGCACACACATATACACATGCACACACATATACATGCACACACACATACATATGTACACACACATATACACGCATAGACACACACACACATATGCATAGACACACACACACATAATGCATACACATGCACACACATATACACATGCACACACATATACATGCACACACACATACACATGCATAATGCATACACATACACACATGCACACATAATGCATACACATGCACACACATATACATGCACACACACATACACATGCACACACATACATATGTACACACACATATACACGCATAGACACACACACACATATGCATAGACACACACACACATACACACAAATACACACACATAGACACACATACACAATGCATAATGCATACACATACACACATGCACACATAATGCATACACATGCACACACATATACACATGCACACACATATACGTGCACACACATAATGATGCATTCACACACATACACATGCATACACACATAGACATACATATACACTTACACATCCAAACATACACACTCATAGACACACATTCATACACACACACATCCAAACATACACACTCATAGACACACACACATACACATAGACGCGCACACACATTCACACACATAGACGCGCACACACATACACACACATATACACACACAGACACATACACACATAATGATGCATCCACACACATACACATGCATACACACATAGACACACATATACACACACACATATGCATACACACACACACATAGAGAGACATACACACACATACACATACATGCATACACATACACACATAAACACATACACACACATAGACACATACACACATAAACACATACACACTCATAGGTACACACACATACACATAGACACACACACATATAGTATATACACACACATGCACACATAGACACATACACACATACACATGCATACACACACATACACATGCATACACACATACAGACACATATACACACACATACACACATACACACATACACACACATATATGCATACACACACATAGAGAGAGATACACACATAAACACATACATGCATACATTTGCATACATAATGCATATGCATATGCATATAATGTACATACATACTTACATGCATACATAATGCACATGCATAGATACATACACACATAGATACATACACACATAGACACATACACACACATGAACACACATGAACACACATGAACACATACATACTCATAGATACACACACATACACATAGACACACACACATACACACATAATGATGCATACACACACATACACATGCATACACACATACAGACACATGTACACACACATTCACACACACATTCACACACATATACATACATGCATACATATTGCATATGCATATGCATACATACATACTTACATGCATATTCATACACACACACACATATGCATACATACATACTTACATGCATATGCATACACATGCATATGCATATGCATACATAATGCATATGCATATGCATACATAATGCATATGCATATGCATACATAATGCATATGCATATGCATACATAATGCATATGCATATGCATACATAATGCATATGCATATGCATACATAATGCATATGCATATGCATACATACATACTTATATGCATACATAATGCACATGCTTACATACACTGTCATAATGTATACACACACACATACACACATAGACACATACACACATAATTATGCATACACACACATACATATGCATACACACACATATGCATACATACATGCATACACATACACACACATAGATACATACATACACATAAATACATACACACTCATAGACACACACACATACACATAGACACACACACATAGACACACACACATATACACACACATACACACATAGACACATGCACACGTAATGATGCATACACACATACACATGCATACATAGACACACATAATAATGCATACACACACATACATATGCATACACACACACATGCATACAAACATATACACACATATACACACACACATGCATACACACATATATACACACATATATACACAATATACACATATACACATATACACATACACATGCATACACACACATGCATACACACACACATACACACATAGATACATACACACGTAATGATGCATACACACATACACATGCATACATAGACACACGTACATATGCATACACATACATATGCATACATACATGCATACACATACACACATAGACACATAGACACACATAGATACATACATCCACATAAACACATACACACTCATAAACACACACACATACACATAGACACACACACATATACACACACATACACACATAGACACATGCACATGTAATGATGCATACACACATACAAATGCATACATAGACACACATAATGATGCATACACACACATACATATGCATACACACACATATGCATACATACATGCATACACATACACACATAGATACATACACACACATAGATACATACATATACATAAACACATACACACTCATAGACACACACACATACACATAGACAACACACACATATACCTACACACATACACACATAATGATGCATACACACACATACACATGCATACACACACATACACGTATATATTGATTTCTAACCATTTTGTTTTATATGTTAGGTATTATGGATCCCAGTAGAGAGAGAAAGGCGAAACTCACTCTCATAAAAAGTCTTATGAGAGCAAGAGTTCCGTCAGATATTCTAGGGGCCATAATGCGGGACTACGCAGAGATGTCCGATGAGGAGCTGGATTATACGATCCAGATGCTTACGCGATCAGACGAGGGCTCTTCTGCAGATCCACACGCAGGAAGAGAGCTATCTGCTCATAGGTATGTTTTTTTTCATAAATTTTTTTAATGATATTATAGCACATATTTTTATTTATTTCTATCTATCTATTTTCAGGACACCTATACCACCTCCAACACGTGATAGCAGAGGAGAGACGTTGCCTATGAGGACATGCATAGGCACGTTAGGACTAGAGTGTGACATAGAGCCAGAGGGGAATATTGTATACATAGGAAATGGATTGGAGTTCAAGAGGAGAATGCGTGCACTATGCGACTCTTACCTGCGCTTTATCCACTTACTGTGGAAGCAAGTAAAAGTTTTACATATAAATTGAAATATATATCTTATGTTTTATTTATATTATGTTTTTTATTTTTGTAGTGAGCATGATGAGAGGGATAAAAAGTACGTGCTCAGTTCACTTGAGATGGAGTTTGGGACAGGGTGGTCTCTTAAATGGTGTTTAAAAGAGATGCGGACACTTATGGCGCATCGTCGTGACAATGCACGGTATGTATGTATATGAGAGAGAGAGAGAGAGAGAGAGAGAGAGAGAGAGAGAGAGAGAGAGAGAGAGAGAGAGAGAGAGAGAGAGAGAGAGAGAGAGAGAGAGAGAGAGAGAGAGAGAGAGAGAGAGAGAGAGAGAGAGAGAGAGAGAGAGAGAGAGAGAGAGAGAGAGAGAGAGAGAGAGAGAGAGAGAGAGAGAGAGAGAGAGAGAGAGAGAGAGAGAGAGAGAGAGAGAACACTAATCTCGATATTAGGGTTTTGAAATCCCTAATTTAAAAACTCTAATTCAACCTTTTAGCCATATGTTTGAAGTATATGTACACCTCCGACGTCCTACTAGAGAGATGTCTCTCCTCCCAACCTTATGCCTCTATATATAGCTACTCGAATCAACGAGGATCATGATTCATAATATATGTAAAGATATATACACATCATGTAGATAGGATACATAAATATAAAATGGAGTAGATATATTATGCATCACACATACATGCAATAAATGCACATTTAAATATATATATACATACTAACATATTTACATGTAAATATTTACACATACATGTACATGCCTACATGCACACATAAACATATATATACATGCATACATATTTACATGTACATATTTACACATAGACACATATACATATATACATGTACACAATTATAAACACTTGCATATATTACGTACATGAATACATGAATATTTTACATAAATGCATATGCATATACACATATGCATATTTAACACATGTATACATATATCACACACATGCAAACACATACATATACATGAAATACATATATATGCATACTAATATATGTATACATATAATACACATGAATACACACACATATGCATACATACATGATAAAAATTTACTCCTCGAAGATAAAGCTATATATAAAATAATTAGGCATACCCCCGAGCTTCATGTTCTAACTTAGAAGAACATGATTTCATCTCTCTAGTAGGATTCATCGTTATTCAAGTTAATAAAAAAAACCTATTATCTGATATCCATTCAGAAGCTTCAAGTTACTATCTAATCTGCTCATATGTTTTCATTATTGCCATCATTTTGGTAAGACATCAATATAGTCTCATCTTCATTATCCTTATTGATTTCATTTATTTCTTCTATTGTTAAATCTATGTTCTCATGAATCACATCCTCTATTGGTGGATTAATATCTATTTCTGGTAATTCCTCTTCCTCATCAGTAGAATCAATATGTAGAGAATTATCCTCTTCATCAAAAAGATTAGTATCATTATCACGTATAATGAGTCTAATTTCTATTCCAGATGTTGATGTATCAGTATCTGATGCTGAATCATCAAGAGGACTTTCTTCAATCTCTCTAACAATAAACTGTTCAAACAATGACCTACCTCTAGGTTGCACATGAATGACTTGCCACCAAGGATGAGCATCTGGGTTTTTATAAAAAAATGCTTGTTCAATATGCCTAGGAAGAATATATGGTTCTTTAGTAGATCACATTACCTTGGAAGAATAAATCGCCCAAAACCCAGATAATTCCTTTCTTATTGTAGAATTACTACCTTTATACTCCGCTCGATACCAGTCAACCTTCAAAATGACCTATCAAAATATATAACAACAAAAACGTCCCATTATTAGGTGCTTAAAAAAATAACTAACTCTAAAAAAAATATATAAACTTTTTTCTACCTGTTTGAATGTACGAAATGAAATTTTGTAGATACCAACAATAGTTCCTACGTAACCAAGTTCGCTATCTATAAGGTTCGTGTCTTTTGAGCTAGCACGTGATAGTTGCTTGAAACAAGCAACAATACTAGAATCCTCTGTTTTACGTAAAGAATCAATGGCTTTGATTCTAATATGCTGTCCAAAAGCCCACATATTAGTGAACATTCGAGCCTGCAAAATAAATTCAATTAGTAAATAGAAACTAACATACATATATGAAAAAAATAAAATATATATTTTAATAAAATTACCTTTTGTTTACAACCTATCATTAACTCTCTTTGCTCATCTGAGATTTCTTCATTATTTGCGTTGGCGCGTTGCAAACGACTATATAGCCAATCCGTGAAAGAAGGTATATCTGTAATCTCATTATTATCGAGATTATGTCTAGATCTTTTGTTTTTTCGCCTTTTACTTTGGAGACTTTGAAGTTCCTCGTACTCGCTAACGAATGCTTGCATGCATTCGCTATTATATGCTACAAAAGTAGAAACATCATTTTTTTCTTGAAATGTAAATAAGAATGGAACCCCCTTACCTGATAATACCTCATCTGTTATTTTTGAAGAAGACTCGTTGGTCCATGCACGTGGAGCTTCTTCATGAATTCTTTCAAGATACTCACTAACGTAATACATGCACTCTCAAGCATCCAACCCTTTGCCATGGATCCTTCTGGTTTTGCTCTTTGTCGCACGTAACCTTTTAGTATTCCCATAAATCGCTCGACCCAAAACATCCATCGAGTGTTGACAACACCAGCAATCTCTATCTCATCTACAAGATGGACTAGTAAATGAACTTGAATATCAAAAAATGAATTAGGAAGTTCTTTTTCCATCAAACATAGTAGCTCTTTGCATTCACGTTTTTTTTGTGGGATCGAATTTTTATCGATCTCTTTGGATGTAATCCACCTATACAAATCATAAAAACAATTGTAAAGAAGTTAATTAAAAAATAAAAGATATCCAATATTCATACATATTAAATATAAAAGTATCATAATTACCTTATAAGTGATCCAAGACGATAGATCACATCTCGTACTCCTTTCGTTGTACATCCATCGATAACCAAAGGTAAAATATGTATCAAAAAGCTATGCCAGTCATGGGTCTTTAATCCAGATAAGCTCTTATCATCCATAGTAAACATGTTTTGAAACGATGCTCCATATCCTGTAGGAGTCTTGATCAATTGAATTCTATTGTTGATAGTCTGTATCTCTTTTGTTGTAAGTACCCAAGGAGCAGATGCATAAGTTGTTTCTTGTCGATGTCTATCAAAAACTGGCCATAACTTTGGTTTGGATTTTTGATCTTTCAAATCATTCCTTGATGTTGTGGTATCTTTTAGTCCAAGAAGATGCTGCCATAGTGAATAACCAATATTTTTGAATATATACATAGGATCAAGAAGATGACATACTTTTAACTCTTTCCAATACTCCAAAGAATACCATATTGATATGTTCTCTGCGAGTGCCAATTTCCCTTTACCTCTGTTCACATACTCATTATCTGAATCATCACTGAAGATTTGTGCTTCCCATCTGTCCATTTTTTATACCAATCCATAGGCGTCATAGGTTTTGGATACTGGCTTGTTTCAAGCTTTCCATTAAAATGTATCGCTTCTCTTTTAGATCTTAATGGATGATCATCAGGCAAGAATCGTCGATGTCGAAGATAAATATTTTTGTTGAGATTCTTACTATAGATTGATCTCAACCGATCTCCACAATATGGACAAGCTTGATAACCCTTAGTAGATATTCCTGCATCATGGAAAATGATAAAAATATAATTAGATTAAATCATATTTATTTACATGCATATTGAATAAAAAAATTACATCAATACCTGAACAAACACCATATCCAGGAAAATCGTGAATAGTCCAAGCCACAATACCACGAATCGTAATATGTCTTTCATTGATGCTTTTCGATATATCAATGACATTAATACCTCTCCATAACTCTTGAAGATCGTCAATGAGAGGAGCAAGATATACATTCATATCTTTAACTTGTCTTTTGCCTGGGATTAAAAGTGAAAGCATTAAATGTTCCTTTTTAATGCTAAGATATGGCGGAACATTGTAGTTTATGACTACCACTGGCCATGTTGACCATTTACTGGATTTCATGGAGAATGGATTAACCCCATCTAATGCAACTCCTAACTTTAGATTCTGTGGATTTTGTGCAAATTCAGGCCATGTAGAATCAATATGCTGAAAAGCAACACTATCATGAGGAATTCTGATTATTCCATCAGTACTTTTGTGATCATGTCCCCAAGTCAAAAGCTTTGATAATTCGGGGCTTTGAAACATATGTCTAATCCGTGGAGCCAATGGAAAATGTCTCAATACCTTTTTCGGGATTTTACCTTCTTCACCCTTATATCGAGGAGATTGACATTTGGGACATGTCAAAGAGTCTGCATATTCACCTCTATATAAAATACAATCGTTAGGACATGCATGTACACATTGATAATCTATACCAAGATTGTTGATTATCTTCTTCATTTCATCATGTGAGGTAGGAAGAATATTTTGACTTGGTAAAAACTTTTCAGATAATAACCTGTAAGTTTATCAAAAAAAGATATATTAAAAAAGGTAAATAAATATATATACATATATACATGCAGGTTTTTATTCTTACTTTAGATAAGGTAAGAACAAGAACTTGAATTGAATAGATACTTTTTGTCCGCGCATCTTTTAAAACTATTAATGCATCTTTAAAATATTTACGCAAAACAATCGTATCCTGTCAATTCACACATATGTTCATATAATGGTGACCTGGATGAATCGCATGCACAGAGGTTAGTCAAGATAGAGTAGGATTTCTTGGGTATGCAGTAAACCTCTTCAATGTCAATGATGAGCATCTGAACTTTAGGATACAAAGTGGACTACTCCATTATAATCAGATTGCTGTCTCTTGAGTAACCTCTGTGCATGCGACTCATCCAGGTCACCATTGCGAATATTTGGAAAGATGCATTAATAGTTTTAAAAGATGCGCGGACAAAAAGTTTCCATTCAATTCAAGTTCTTGTTCTTATAACCTTATCTAAAGTAAGAATAAAAACCTACATGTATTTATATATGTATATATATTTATGCATATATATATATATATAAATAGATAGAAAATTGAAATTTATACCTTAATAGTGTCGAAAGAGATACATTACTCCATCCAAAACGATTTTGAAGGTTGAGAATAAGTAAGCTCGCATTTAGTCGTGTCAAATGACTTCCTTCATATACATGCTTTAGACATTCCTCTCGAAGATATTTCTCATTTTTAGAAATATCCATGCTCTCACTCTCATTTTGATACCAATCCTCAATAAAATCTGCCATGCCATCATCTTCATCATTGTCACACAAATCTTGTACTTTATCATCTTTTGAATATAGATCTTTCAACTTTGCATATTGCACAGGCTTAGTTTTGCGTAGCCTCCTCATGGAAGCTTCTGATAAATGAGGTCTTATTGGTAATTGTGAATGTTGTGGACGAATATCATCAACATCATACGTTGGAATCTACACATATAAATAAAACTCATTAGTATTCCATAAATGAATAAGAATTAAACTTCAAATATAAAATTAAGTATATAACTTATTAAATATGGATAGAAAACTTTTATTCTCTCTAGCTAAAAGGTGCTCTGGAGGTCTACAACCATCCATAATTCACTAATAGTTCATCACCAGCATGTAATGTAGTAATAGCATTGACAACTATGTATCTTGATACATCTCTACTCATGTATGGTGATTCATGACTATTTTCACGCTCCTCAAATGTGCAATTAGTCCTTGAACTATTATGTAACCCTCGACTACTATTTATTAAACCTGCTATATTTCCATGTGTGTAAGGTCTTCCATCAATATATAATCTTTCATTTTCTGCATGTAAAATCCTTCTACTAGTAAGAGATGCTGCGTTCAAGCATATTCCATAAGTATCATGCTTTGAACATAACGTGAAAGTCGATGCCAATCTCCCCATCCATATATAGGACCACAAAATGACATAAGAGTGACTTCAGAGTTCGGAGGCACATACAAATCCTCTACAATAAAGAGACCACGACCAGCATTAGTAATAGTGGATGGAGCAATCATATAGCGATTACCCCAAAAGTTGAAAACCTCTCCATCTAAAGGAAGTGGTCCTCTATTCCATCCTCCATATCTTCTTCTATCATATGTTTGTACTAAAGAACGATCACGAGCTGGCAATGGATAATCTCCAGCCGTTTCATTCTCTAAACCAGGAGGTAGAGGATTTCTAGAAACCTCTGCTTGTAATTGATGAAGAGCAAGTCCATGACGTGTACGAGGTATATTAATATTATGAGAAAAATCATCATCATCATCATCATCGAGCAAGTATTTCTGTATATCAATAATAATTTGATTTTATACATGGTTTTTAAATAAAATAATGACATTAATATATATAGAAAATACATACCCAAGCATTATCACGTTGACTAGGTGATGGTGCATGCTCAAAAGTACCATACTCTGCCTCATGTTGAAAACATTCCAATCGTGGTCTTCGATACGTGCCATAACAAGAGTTACACCAACATATAATATGCTCTTGATAGTAAAATTCATCATAATTCCTATCGGAGGACACATGTGAAGTTGTTGCATGGGTAGAAGGTGGTGGAGTACCCTCTGATTGATCAGAATCTGCACATCATAAGAAACATAAAAAAAAATATAAGTTATGTATCCATCAAATATAGTTAAAATTAAATATTTCATATACTTACAGTATAAAGTTGTTGCACGATGAGGAGACGGTGGTGGAGTTCCATCTGATTGATCAAAATCTACAAATAATGGTATTTGATATTAATAATTTGATTATCTACATAAATAAAAAATTCACATATACATATTTACACATACACACATATTCACATATACACATTTATACATACACACATATTCACATATACACAACTACATATTATTGTGGGATAAATGCATGTATTTTGTATGAATGAGTGTATATGCATGCATGTGTGTGTACGTATATATGTGGATATGTATATGTGTGTTTATGTTATATGTATGTATATGTGTATATATATACATATATGCATGCGTATATGTTTGCATGTATATGTGTATGTGGGTATGTGTATGTGTATGTGTATGTGTGTGTATATATGTGTATGTATTCTGACTTTTTTTTCTGTTTGAGATTAAATTAACAGGAGATATTGTATGGTCGAAAAAAATAAGAGGCGAGCTAACATACCACCTGAGTCGTGGCAGTTTTTTCGTAGACAGCTACGTCTTCAGGAGTCATTTCCTCAGCAGAAGGTACACAAATTAATAGTTTATCTTTATAATTTTTAGATATTTTAGTAAATTTTTAATTTAATTTATGTATTTTTTTCCTTGAATAAACAGACTGCTGCAAAGAAGAGAGTGGAGTCGGGCCACACATTGCACTTAGGCCAAATGGGCCATAATGGTTTTGTAGCTACGTTTGTAAGTATATGTGTTATTGTGAAAATATTTTTTATTTTAGTTAAAATGCAAGCAACTAATGTTTCTTATTTGTTTCATTGCAGCGAAAGGATTATGGCCGATATCCTACGAAACACGAGATCGAGTATGCTACACATTTTGGATATCGGCATTTGAGCGAGTATATACAAGGTCATTTTGATGCCTTTGTGAGTATTTTTAAATTTTATATAATTATTTTGTTGTTATGAATGTTTTAATTATTTTATTGATTTATGTTTGTTATATGTAATACAGGAGTATTATGGGGAGACAAATATGGATGAGGTGGAGAGACAAACACAGGAGGGACGATCTCGATCGTCACAGGGTGATCATGACGATGAGGATGAGGAAGATCAGGATGATCATGATATTGCTGATGATGATGATGATCATGATGATGATGATTAGGATTTTAGTTGATTATGACATTGGATTATATGTATTTGCATTGATATATATATATATATATTTATCTATATATTTTTCATTTCAGTTATGTTTTGAATTGTGTGTATGGTATTAAGTAATGAAGAGTTTTGTTCTATTGATTGTTATTATTGTTTATATTAAGCATGTGTTTTAATACTTTAATTATATAATTCATTCATATGTGTGTACCTAGTGTATATGTATGTGTGTGTATATGTATGTATGTGCATGTGTATGTGTGTGTATATGTATGTATGTGCATGTGCATGTATAAGTGTATATGTGTGTATGAGTATGTGCATGTGCATGTGTATGTGTGTGTATATGTATATGCATGTATATGTATAACTCTATGTGTATGTGTGTGTATGTGCATGTATATGTGTATATGTGTATATGTGCATGTGTATGTGTGCGTATATGTATGTATATGCATGTGCATGTATAAGTGTATATGTATGTATCAATATGTGCATGTTCTTGTGTATGTGTGTGTATATGTATAACTCTATGTGTATGTGTGTGTATGTGCATGTATATGTGTATATGTAGGTATATGCATGTGTGTGTGCATCTTCATCATGTATAAGTGTATGAGTGCATATCAATAAGTGTGAGTATGGTATGTAATGAAAATAACACAATTCAAATGATCTACAAATAATAGAAATTGTACTTACAATTGTGATCCATAGTTTTTGCTTGGTTAGCTTCTTGAATAACCTGCAATAAAGAGAGAGAAAAGAGAGAGAGAGAGAGAGAGAGAGAGAGAGAGAGAGAGAGAGAGAGAGAGAGAGAGAGAGAGAGAGAGAGAGAGAGAGAGAGAGAGAGAGAGAGAGAGAGAGAGAGAGAGAGAGAGAGAGAGAGAGAGAGAGAGAGAGAGAGAGAGAGAGAGAGATAGAGAGAGAGAGAGAGAGAGAGAGAGAGAGAGAGAGAGAGAGAGAGAGAGAGAGAGAGAGAGAGAGAGAGAGAGAGAGAGAGAGAGAGAGAGAGAGAGAGAGAGAGAGAGAGAGAGAGAGAGAGAGAGAGAGAGATCTAGAGAGAGAGAGAGAGAGAGAGAGAGAGAGAGAGAGAGAGAGAGAGAGAGAGAGAGATCTAGAGAGAGAGAGAGAGAGAGAGAGAGAGAGAGAGAGAGAGAGAGAGAGAGAGAGAGAGAGAGAGAGAGAGAGAGAGAGAGAGAGAGAGAGAGAGAGAGAGAGAGAGAGAGAGAGAGAGAGAGAGATCTAGAGAGAGAGAGAGTGAGATCTAGAGAGAGAGATCTAGAGAGAGAGAGAGATCTAGAGAGAGAGAGAGAATTCAAAGAGAGAAAGATGTAGAAAGAGAGAAACAAAGACAGAGGGAGACAATAACAGAGAGCTTAAGCAAAACAACAATTCTGCATATACTTGCTTGAGCTCGTAAGCACAGCGGAATTGCGAACGTTGGAGAGCTCTTCGATCGGATGCGTGAAAATGCCGATTGCAGAGCCTCCAACGTTTTAATTTTTGTCCGTCAACAGATCGTCGTGTAAGCGATGCTATGCGTCGTCGTATAAGCGACATTTCCTTAGCATCGCTTATACGACGGTATGAACCGTCGCTTATGCGACGCAAAAAAGCGTCGCTTAAGCGACGCCTGTAACAAGCGTCGTTTAAGCGACGTTGTACGCGAGTGTCGCAATACAGGTTGCAAATACCGTCGTTTTTTGCCTCGTATAATCGGCGGTCTGCGCTCGACGGTAATTCCGACGCAAGTTGCAATTTTATAGCGACGAAATTCTGTCGCGTTAACCGTCGCTACACGCCCGTATTCCTTGTAGTGAAGTACTAGGTGAAAGGTTTATCACATGAACTATAGTTAATACTACATGAAGGAGCATAGAAACTGGTCTATCCTGAATATTTCTATTCATCCTTTCAGCTACACCATTTTTGTATTGGGGTATAAGGATCTGTAAAATCTCTATGAATTCCTCTAGAATGACAAAAAAGGCTGAATTCATGTGAGGTATACTCACTCTCATTATCTAAGCATAAAGCCTTAAGCTTAGTTCCTTTTTTGGTCCTTCTAAGAACATTAGCGCTAGACCCTGATCCGCAAGATGTGCCTGAGATCTTTGATGCCATGATGATCGAGAACTGACCGGAATGATAATGGAGCTAGAAGAGTCCAAACACCACTAAGGCTCGAAAACGATGACCAAGTATCAAATTCTAGGAAAACTTAATAGGGTCTCCCTAGAGAAATGGATAATGAGCAGTAATGACCAACCAAAAGGATTTTGTGACGATATATGTGCTAACACCAATAAGTGTATCAAGGAGTAAATTGACCACTGTATAGTTGACAAAAGAAAAAATCTGGAAACATTTTGTTGGAGTCTCCTCTGGAAAATGAGCATATGACTAGTGTGAAATGCTCATAAACCTACAAGTATTGACATGTAAACGTGCACAGGAAATCATTGACTCAAGCTGCATACAAGCAGTTAATCAGAAGAAGCCAACTTGGTTTATCAAGCATCTATGAACAACTAACATACATCCCCTATGGCGAGGCTGGGTAAGTCTTCCACCTACACCACCAAAGAGACCCTTAGATTTGGGTGTCTCTCAATTGTGAAAACCTCACCACAACCCTCTTTATCAATGTCAAAGGCTTTATGCAAAAACGTGACCACTATATCAATGACCACATGGATATACATAAGTGGTATCCACACAGGCATCCATAGTGTGTATGTGCTCAATATATGCAATAAGATGGAACTTAAAGGCTGATTTTATAGCCCAAACACTAGCCAACAACACCTGCAAGTGTTTATCAACTCTATTTTTTCAGCTAAAAAAACCTGCATAAACTTGTGGTGGCCACTCCCACCATGAAAAAAGCTTTCAAGAAACTAGTAGATTTACCAGTGTGGCTAAATAACACAACCCCAAAGGTGAATATTCATTGTTGGAGAAGTACAAAGAGTACTTTTGTTGATGTTCTTGAACCTGTGTAAACAGAATTGTGTGCAAAAGTGCTCCAAAATGGCTTCAAGAAGAAAAAATGCTTCAAAGTAGGCTTTGAAAGCAAAGAATGAAGCATTGAGGGACCAAAACATGTTCAAGGTAATGTTAACCTTAGTATTTCCCCTTCTTCAAACACCACAAGAGTGTAGCTTAGTGGCGAAAGAGGTTGCCAGTTCAACGGGCTTGGGGGGAACAAACTAGGATGGGTGACCTCTTGGGAAGTGCTCGACACCTTCGTCTTCCTTGATCATTGAGGTCCTCCCTCACGTGCAACCAACAACACAAATGGTGACTTTGGTGACTCGAATGACAAGGTATGCCAAGGTATGCCAAGGTCTATGCCTTGGTCACCACCTTAATCATAAGCTTTGGAGAAAGCCTTGGGTGTGTGGGCAGGTGCTCTAATACGAGTGAAGTATTTTGATGATGATGCACCACGCTAAACTCTCCTTTTGAAGAGCTCCACGATGATAACCCTCAGAGTAGAAAACTAAGATCCTGGCACAACACATAGTAGTATGCACAGAGGCTACATAATATACAGAAAATAGAGTACATAGGAAGCACAAAGATAGATTTTGTAGGTGTTACAAATGCAGTCAAACCTGCAATCTATGGCTAACCAGGCCAATATATGTTTTATTAAGGAACATATACAACCGTTTCTGATAGCCAATTTGGCCTTTCACATGGATATTAAAGATAACAAGCACACTAGCAGTTGTGAGGAACCATGTGTTCCATGCTCGCACTAAGCACATTGAGGTGCACTATCATTATGTGAGGGAGAGGTTCTCTGCTCGAGAGGTCAGTTTGGCATAAGTGCCCGCACATGAGAACATTGAAGACCTTTTCACAAAGGCTCTGCCTAGGGAGAACTTTGAAGCTTTCTGCAAAGCTTTGGGCATACTTACTTTTGTGGATTGATTTCACATAGCTTGGCACTTCCTTATACATGAGTGCTAGCTCCTTGTTCACTACATCACTCCAAGGGGGGATTTGGTAGTATATTTGGGTATTGATGTGTTCACACACACTTAGGAACACACGGGGCACTTTTTCCCTCTTTGGGAGGTTCCCCCTCCCCCCCCAGCTTGTATATATTCCTATAACACCAATGTGTTACTTATCTTTGTATACTTACTTGGTAATACATTCAGTATTGTGTGTTGTGCTCCAAGCTTCTTCTTCTTCTTCCTTGTGCTCTTTGCATGCTTTCACATGCCTCAAACTCCAACAAAAGTGTGCAAAGAACACATGCTTCATGACTTGTTCACAGAAAGGAGATAAAGAAAGAACTAAATTTTCTTTTCTGAACTAATTTAACTTTAAGCTCCCATAGCATGATGAAAACATATTTTATCTTTACCTTTGAAGAAAATCCTATCTTTGCTGCTAGAAACTAGAATGATCTTTTCATATTCAAAACGTATGATCAAGACTTCAATCAAGCTTCCTTGCATATGTGAAACACCATCCAATCGCAATGGTAGAGGTTTGGTACCTCTATCTTGCACAGCGATCTCATGTTCACCAATATCCTTTTGCCACCATGCTTTGATCTTTTTGCATATACACACACTATGAATAGGTGATGTAAATCTTCCTACCTACCATGAAAAGGACAATTCCCTTCATTAATCTTACTTGCCTTGGCTCTCAAACCTTTCCATAGACCATTATGGATGATGAACCACTAGAAAAAGATCTGCTTAGCATGAGTGGGAAAGGCCCATATACAATTGAATCTATGTCTCCATTGAGCATGGTTCCACTGGACATTCTACCTCTTGTTGAGCTTAGCAACTTTTCTTGCAATAGAGCCTTTGCTTTTTCTAACTTGGACTAGCATATCATGAGCCACATCTTAGATTTGAAGATTTCTATTTGAGTAGCAGCTCCATTTTGCCTCCAACATATTTTTATAGTTGCAAAGGACTTAAGCACAAGAAAAACAGATATTAGGAATGTTTTTAGAAATTCTTCATAAACAAGCTCTCCATCTTGGAAAAAAGAGTTCCAACTTCTAAATCCCAACTTGAAGCATTTGTGCTCTTTCATAGTTGGAGTAAAGTTGTTCCAAAGAGAAAACTAGACCAACCAAGGAGATTCCTACATATAAAAATTAATATTGCACATGAAATCTTGCTTAGCAGCATATACTGATTTAAACTTTCACCCAGTTGCACCAGAATCTAAAACAATTTTGTTATGATTAACTTTTGAAGCACTAGCCAAATAGAAAACATCCAAGCACTAAAGAAAGGAAGAAGCATACAAATCATCAGCATTTTTGCACATGTTAGCATCATCAGCAAACATTTGATGCCCTAATTGGGAGGGGGAGCTAGGGATTTTAATGCCTTTTATGGAACCCCTTTCCAAAGCATCTTTGGGCTTAGACAAAAAAACCATTCATGGCCACTCTAGAGCATTACCAAAGGCTTTGTCAAAGTCAACTTTGAGAAAATAAAAGTCATGATTCAAATCATGGGCACATTCGAAACCTTCCCAAATCAAGGAAGGTGATGGCATCAAGAATGTATCTCCCTTTGATAAAAAACTTTCTGCTCAAGAAGGATGATTTGGTTCATGATAGGCTGAGCCTCCTAGCTAAGGAAGAAGAAAAGATCTTGTAAATGGTTGTAAGACAAGTAATATGTCTCCAATTGTTAATGTCTTCTTTGTTCCCCTTTTTATGAATCAGTCTAGTCACTCGAGTATTCATGTGGACAAGAAGAGCACCTTTCCTAGAAACCTCTTCCCAAATCAAGAGAATGAAAGGAGTCAAGAAATCTTCGAGAACCAAAAACAAATCATTAGATGCAAATGCCCCAAATCAGACATCTCAAATGAGGCATGCAAATCAGCCTTGAAATCAGAAATATGCTTCTCAATAGGACCAGTGAGCAGCATGTCTTCAACATAGACAACAATGATCAGAAGCACATCATTAGCAACATATGAGGTGCTTTCAGTTGGACTGTTCTCTAAACCATGTGCAACCAAATAGGCATGTATCTTCTCATACCAAGCACGTGGTGCTTGCTTTAAACCATATAATGCCTTCTTTAACCTGCACACCTGGTTTTCATGCCCTTTCGCACAAAGCCACGGGGCTGAAAAACATACAATTCTTCATGCAAGTCACCATTCAAAAATGTTGTTTTAATGTCCAACTGATGTACATTCCAACCATGATGGGCTGCAAGTGCACAAATGCTCCGAACAATAGTCATACAACATGTAGGTGCAAAGGTCTCATCAAAATCAATGCCTCTTTGCTGCGCATAACCCTTTGCAACAAGCCTAGCCTTATACCTGTCAACTGTACCATCAGGTTTACACTTCAACTTGTATACCCACTTAGTGCCAATGGCCTTTCTTTCCAAGAGGCAAGTCGCATAAAGACCATGTACCATTCTTCATTATAGCATCATATTCAGATTGCATAGCAGCCATCCAATTTTCTGAATTTTGTGCTTCATCAAAAGAAATAGGCTCATTCTCACCACAGAGACTAGACGCAGCCATAGCATAGCAATCTGATGCAAAGGAGGCACTATGAGAGCCTGAACGAGTACGATATGACAAAGGTGCATCTAATTTGCTGTCACGCAAAGTCTGCACCAGCCATTTTGGCATTGTTTTTGCCTCCTCAATATCAGCTCTCTCATCAACAAGTGCATCATGTAAATTTGCATCAGAAATGGAATGATCTACATCATCATATGAAACTTGCAAAGGCTGAGAAGTTGCCTCATTAGGACCAGCACTAGACTGTCCACCTGTAAAAAGAGGCATCAAAGTATCATACATGTCTTTGGAGCTAACAGATGTCTCCTTAGTACATGAAAGCAATGGCTGAATAGCATCTTCCACAAAGACAACATCACGACTAACCAGAATGCATTTTGTTTGTAGATGATACAGATGATAGCCTTTACTTTCAGAACTGTACCCAACAAAAATACATTTTACTGCCTTATCATCCAATTTTCTACGATGTTGTTCAGGCACTAGTGCATATGCCAAACAACCAAAAACATGCAGATGAGCAACAGATGGCGTGCGGTCATGCCAAGCCTCATATGGAGTGATAAACTGCAGCGCTTTAGTGGGACACCTGTTCAGTACATATGCTGTACATATGACAACCTCAAGACAGAAACTATGTGGTAAAGCCTGACTTTTGACCATGTACCTCGCCATCTCCATGAGTGACCTATTCTTTCGTTCAGCAAATCCATTCTGTTGAGGTATATAAGGCACTGTGCACTGGTGTTTAATCCCACGTTCAGCGAGAAATGCATAAAAATCAAAAGACATATATTCCCCCCCTCGATCAGAATGGAGGGTGCCCATTTTACATGCTGATAGATTTTCAAGCAAAACCAAAAACTGTTTCAAGCACATGAACACTTCGGACTTTGCTTTGAGTGGATATACACATGCATGCCTGGAAAAATCATCAATGAAAGTCACAAAGTAAAGGTAATTTCCAAAAGAGGGTGTCTACATAGGACCACATACATCACTATGTACAAGCTGCAATTTCGTGTAGCTTGAACTGAACCATCTTTTGGAAAGCAGGAACGCTGGATTTTGCCCAAAATACAGCCTTCACAAACATGTTTTCCAGGTGCCTCAAGTTTGGGCAAAGAGGACACCATTTCAGATTTCTGCAGGTGTAGCAAACTAGCAAAATTCAGATGACCAAAGCATGCATGCCAAAGCTTTGCATCTGACATAGCCTGAGAATCATTTACTGCACATGCCAAATCATTTTCAGATCTTTCATAGTCTATGAGCTTATACAGCCCACGACATAAAATGCCAGAAGCAATAATAACATCGCCATTTGACAGATCATGAACTGTACATCTATCATCAACAAATTTCACAACCATGCCAATCTTGGCTAATGCAGAAACTGATAACAGGTTCTTCTTGATCCCTGGCACAAATAAAGAATATGACAAAGTGAAAGAACTACCATCAGTAGTAGTCAAAATGATCTTACCAACTCCTATAATAGGATAAGAGGAGTTGTTGGCGCATGTAACAGTATTCCCTGTAGGGGCAGGCTTGAGTGAAGAGAAGAAACTGCGCTACAACGTAATATGTATGGTCGCCCCACTGTCAAAATACCAAACATCTGAGTCTACTGTAGACATGCACTGCTCATGAGAAGATGGGTCAAAACTGCAGACAGTAGTAAACGCCCATTCTTCTTCCTGCACAAGATTAGCAGACTCTGTTTTGGGTGTAGAGGCCTCTGCAACAACCATTCCAACCTCTTTCTTCTTTGCCTCTTTAGCAGCCAGTTTTGGACAGTTCTTTATGATATGATCATTCCCTTTATAGTACTTACAAAACAATTTCTACTTTTCTGATTTCTTCTCATCTTTATCTTCCTTCTTCAAATATGCAGAATTAGCAGATTTTTGCTTACTACTTGAAGAGCTCCATTTTCCTTTATCCTTCTGACTAGCCAAGAAAGCTTGATCTGCAACTCGCATAATGGACCTGTTCTGCCTGGATTGATCTTCCTGCAACAGAACAGAGACTAACTCCTCAAACGATAAGGCATTCGGATTGCCTTTCATCATCAATCGAAGAGTAGAAGTGAAACTCTGATATGAATCAGGAAGACCATTCAGAACGGTCTGCACAAGTGAGCTATCTGGTATAACCTCATCAACAAAAATCAACTGTTCCTTCAAGTCTTTGATCTTCGTTAGGAAACTGTCCATAGAATCATCTTCATTCATTTGCTCACTCTCCAACTGTTTTTGGAGGTAAGGAACACGAGCCTCATTCCTAGCTTGGTACAATATGGTAAGTGTATCCCAAGCATCCTTAGCTGTTCTGCAAGAGCGAATGTGAGGAATAATGGCACGTTTGACAGACAAAGCTATCAATGCATGTGCCTAGGCATCTTTGCCATCCCAGTGAATCTGCTATGCACTAGGTGCAGCAGAAATAGTAGCACGAACACGAATTTGTGGAATATCATCTTCGACACCATCTTCATCAGCTCCAACACCTGTATTTGCAGTACCTGTAGTCAGAGGTGTAACAAGACGTCTTTCAACACCCTGCACAATGTTCCACATTGTCAATCCTTTTGCAACCAATACATGTCGCATCATATAAGCCCATAATGGGTAGTTGGTACCATCCAAATTATCCTCAACAGCCAACATACAGAATACATCACTGCTTTTAGCCATGGCCGGTGACTAAAATACCTTGATGCAAAAAATTGACTGTATCTCAAAAAGTTGAACAAAGCTACCCAGACGAGTTTTGCTAGACCTGTAGCAGACTTTGAGATGCTTATACTGGCGAACAGAAACTGGTATATACCTTTGGCACAAGAAGATGAAATAGCCTACACAAGCGTTGCGATAGTGCATTCGGAGGCCGAAATGAGCTCAGACCGCGATTTCGGCACCACAAAGCGAAGCAGTTTTGATCTCTGAAACACCGTGAGTATGCTCACCAAATTTTGTGTGAATCTGAGACTGCAAACGGAGGAGTGTCGACGGCACCCTAGATGAAGCGATGACCTGCTCTGATACCAATTGTTGGAGTAGACGTCTGCAGAAGCATGCGAACAGCACAAGGAAGAAGAAGAAGCTTGGAGCACAACACACAATGCTGAATGTATTACTAGAGAATGTACAAAGATGAGTATCCCATTAGGGCAATAGGCATATATACAAGCCGGGGGAAAAAAACCTCCTAAAGAGGGAAAAAAGTGCCCCGGCGGTCCTAGTGTGTTCACACACATCACTACCTAAATATATCAACAAATTCTAAAGGCTAGATGGGCAAAACATCTTCATTCGATACCGGTATGTATAATTTGACCTTACTCTCATAACATGTGTATGTGTGTATATGTGTGTGTATGTTTATATATGTGTGTATGTTTATATGTGTGTATTTTTTTATATATGTGTATGCATTCATGTATATTATGTGTATGTTCATATATGCATGTATATATATATATATATATATTTATGCATATATATATATATATATATATATATATATATATATATATATATATATATATATATATATATATATATATATATATATATATATATATATATATATATATATATATATATATAAATATATATATATAGATAGAAAATTGAAAATTATACCTCAATAGTGTCAAAACAGATATTATATATGTTTATATATGCATGTATTTATATATATATATTTATGCATATATATATATATATATATATATATATATATATATATATATATATATATATATATATATATATATATATATATATATATATATATATATATATATATATAGAAAAATGAAAATTATACCTCAATAGTAGCACATGTATTAGGTCGACTAAAATAGGAGAAACATATGTGTCAAGAAGATTCTAAAGGTTGGGTGGACAATTCTAAAGGCTAGATGGACAGAACATCTTCATTCGATATAGGTATGTATAATTTGACCTTACTCTCATAACATGTGTATGTGTGTATATGTATGTGTATGTTTATATATGTGTGTATGTTTATATGTGTGTATATGTTTATATATGTGTATGCATTCATGTCTATTATGTGTATGTTTATATATGCATGTATTTATATATATATATATTTATGCATATATATATATATATATATATATATATATATATATATATATATATATATATATATATATATATATATATATATATATATATATATATATATATATATATATATATATATATATATATATATATATATATAGAAAATTGAAAATTATACCTCAATAGTGTCGAAACAGATACATTACTCCATCCAAAACGATTTTGAAGTTTGAGAATAAGTAAGCTCGCACTTAGTCGTGTCAAACGACTTCCTTCATATAGATGCTTTAGACATTCCTCTCGAAGATATTTCTCATTTTTAGAAATACCAATACTCTCACTATCATTTTGATACCAATCCTCGATAAAATCTTCCATGCCATCATCTTGATCATTGTCACACAAATCTTGTACTTTATCATCTTTTGAATATAGATCTTTCAACCTTGCATATTCCACACCATTAATTTTGCGTAGCCTCCTCATAAAAGCTTCTGATAAATGAGGTATACTGTCAATTGTGAATGGTGTGGAGGAATATCATCAACATCATACGTTGGAATCTACACATATAAATAAAAGTTATTAGTATTCCATAAATGAATAAAAAGTAAACTTTAAATATAAAATTAAGTATATAAGTTATTAAATATGGATGGAAAAATTTTATTCTCTCTAGCTAAAAGGTGCTCTTGGAGGTCTACGCCATCCATAATTCACTAATAGTTCATCACCTGCATGTAATGTAGTAATAGCATTGACAACTATGTATCTTCATACATCTCTACTCATGTATGGTGATTCATGACTATTTTCATGCTCCTCAAATGTGCAATTAGTCCTTGAACTATTATGTAACCCTCGACTACTATTTATTAAACCTGCTATATTTCCATGTGTGTAAGGTCTTCCATCAATATATAATCTTTCATTTTCTGCATGTAAAATCCTTCTACTAGTAAGGGATGCTGCGTTCAAGCATATTCCTTAAGTACTCATGCTTTTAACATAATGTGAAAGTCGATGCCAATCTCCCCATCCATATATAGGACCACAAAATGACATAAGAGTGACTTCAGAGTTCGGAGGCACATACAAATCCTCTACACTAAAGAGACCATGACCAACATTAGTAATAGTGGATGGAGCAATCATATAGCGATTACCCCAAAAGTTGAAAACCTCTCCATCTAAAGGAAGCGGTCCTCTTTTCCATCCTCCATATCTTCTTCTATCATATGTTTGTACTAAAGAACGACCACGAGCTGGCAATGGATAATCTCCAGTCATTTCAGTCTCTAAACCAAGAGGTAGAGGATTTCTAGAAACCTCTACTTGTAATTGATGAGCAACAAGTCCATGACGTGTACGACGTATATTAACATTATGAGAAAAATTATCATCATCATCATCATCATCGAGCAAGTATTTTTGTATATCAACAGTAATTTGATTTTGTATATAGTTTTTAAATAAAATAATGATATTAATTTATATAAAAAATACATACCCAAGCATTATCACGTTGACCAGGTGATGGTGTAGGCTCAAAAGTACCATACTCTGCCTCATGTTCAATACATTCCAATCGTGGTCTTCGATACGTGCCATAACAAGAGTTACACCAACATATAATATGCTCTTTATAGTAAAATTCATCATAATTCCTATCGAAGGACACATGTGAAGTCATTGCATGGGTAGGAGGTGGTGGAGTACCCTCTGATTTATCAGAATCTGACTATAATAAGAAACAAAAAAATATATAAGTTATGTATCCATCAAATATATTTAAAATTAAATGTTTGATATACTTACAGTATATATTCGTTGCACGATGAGGACACGGTGGTGGAGTTCCATCTGATTGATCAGAATCTACAAATAATGGTATTTGATATTAATAATTTGATTATTTACATACACAAAAAATTCACATATACATATTTACACATACACACATATTCACATATACACATTTACACATACACACATATTCACATATACACAAATACACATTATTGTGGGATAAATGCATGTATTTTGTATGAATGAGTGTATATGCATGCATGTGTGTGTATGTATATATGTGGATATGTATATGTGTGTTTATAACACTGAGTCACAACAAAGGAGAACAAAGACATGTTCTCTTTTCCTTTTTACCTAAAGACCATTATATTAAGCAATGAAGTGAGCATTTTACAATATCTAGAAAGCATCACTTGTTCTTGCTTGTAAATATTGTCACTAGAACCTTGATCTCATATCCCAAGTAGTCAAGATAGATATAATAAAATTCTTGTTGCCATGAAAACTAGTTGTTCAGCCGATCAAGAATCCCACATCATGATCTTTGACAATAGATTAGTGTTGAAGGTACAAGTAAGAGTTCAGGAAGCTCCTTCCTTACATCCATAACCTCAACAAGCACAGATTATAGCTGATTAAAAGTTACTCGAAAATTAGAGTACATGTGTTGCAAAAATCGGAACATTTTAACAAGGCAATTAAGATCATCCCCTTTGTATGGTTAAGATCCTCATTGAATGCATGGCCATATTCACAGAATATGAAATACATTTCACAAAAGCATTCCCAAGAGAAGATAATAATCAACAAAATTCTACTAAGAAATATTCACACATGATCAGAGAAATGCTCAAGATAAATCAAGCTGAACACAAAGTGGAAGCAGAACTCGACATTATATTTCTATTAAAATGATTTTTTACATTTCCTGTGTAAGTACAAGAGTAATATGAATCTACAATAGAAGCTGATCATAGCTTTCCTCAGGCTCAAGGATATTGGGATCCTCTGGAACATTAGAACACATATCCTGCCTCTCTTGCTCCAAGATTGGCTCTTCAAGGTCAGCCATGTCCCCCGGTTCATCTGCAAGTGGGGGAACAGGCTCCCTTGAAGCCGGTTGGAATCTCTCCGTGTCTGCAATGTGCTTCCTTCCAACCTCTTGGTCTTCATCTGGGCATTCATTCAGCCCATTGATTCTCATTGTAATGAAGCTCACTTGAGCATCATCCTTCTCCACAGCTATGCAGTGCCTGAACATCTTTAAGGAGCAAGCTAGAGTCGTTCCTGAAACAGCAGAAAACCACTTAGAGGCGTCAATCAACCATGACTAATGAAAATTGTGAAAATTGAAATTACCTGTGCCCGAAAAAAGGTCTAGGACCCAGTCATCATCATTGGAGAATAGCTGAAGCAATCTCATTATGAGTTTTTGTGGCTTCTGATAGGGGTTAACCAATGTCATGTCCCCAGCTACATGACGAAGTTTCTTGGTAACGGCTGGGAACATGAGCACATTTGAGATCCCATTCTCATTGCAATGCTCCCTGACTCTCCTTTTGCTTACTTCATCATAATAGCCAACTGTAATGCATTCAGTGGAGCTCACAAACCTATGCAAAGGAGTGTGATTTACGTTTGTCTTCACCCTGCAAACAAGAACTATGAGTCACAGAGAGCATCATTAAAGCCACGGAGATAGAAAGAAGATTACTTACCACGTGAGGCACTCCACAGCATGACATCTTGCCTTCAGAGCAGTTGAAACAGAGAAGGACTGGTCTCTGCTATGGAAAATTACTATCCTCCAAAGAGGAGACATAGTCAACTCTGCAAAATCAGTGACCATCTTCCGAATCTGAGGGTGTTTGAAGGGTTCATCATCATTAACTGATCCCAACATCCTAAATCCATAGGGTATGTCCGCTATGAGAAGGGAGAAATGTTTTCTAGGCACAACAGAACAAATATTATTTACATCACTACAGAATACATTGTAATATACAGGCCTAAGGGGGTCTAGGGGATTGGAGAAACATTTCAGATCAGGTTCATCATCAAAATCCATCTCCTTGGCTTTCAACCTAGATTTCTCATGCCTTGCTCTTTGAATGTGAGCCAGGAATGCAGGGGGGCAGTCATCTAGTAGCTCCGTAGACTTACTTTTCTTTGGTTTCTGCAGAAAAAAGTGGAAAGACAACTAAATGAGCTCTTCAATACAGCAAACAGAACATAAGGAAGCGATGCATGGCATCGATTTCATGTGGGGGTAGATGCCAGACATCGACTTTCTACTGAAAGTCGATGCCTGGCATCGACTTTGGGACATAAGTCGATGCCTGGCATCGACCTATGCCACGAGGTCGATGCCAGGCATCGACTTATGCTGCAGGTCGATGCCAGGCATCGACTTATGCCCCCAAGTCGATGCCAGGCATCGACTTTTGGCTGCAGGTCGATGCCAGGCATCGACTTTAGCCGTAAGTCGATGCCAGACATCGAATTCGTACTAAAAGCCTGGCATCAAATTGGTTTGGTGAATCAATGCATCTAACCTAATGGCAAACCAGGCACAACCTCAGAAGGAGAACCTACCCAATCATGAAAAAGGATGAAATATTCTGATAAAGCTTTGTAGGATGATGTGGTTGGATAGTCTGCTTGGACCTCTGTCCAAGAAAAGCAACCCAGCCTCTTCATCATGACCTCCTGAATCTTCATGTAAACTTTATGACTACAGTCACAGAAATAAAAAAGAGACTAGGTTAGACCAGAAACATGGGAGAAGGGAAAAAGGATCTGAGAATAACATACATACTTATTGAGCTCAGTCACCATCTCCTCCAGGCTTAAGTCCTTGGAGATTACCCTTGACAAAGTTGATATAATCAATGTATCATCCTTGATTCCTTGAAGGGCCCTCCATGGTGTCAGCCTCATGTCCTCAGGAGCCTCTTCAATTGAGAGGTCAGCTTTCCTTCCCTTTCCCTTCAGATCAACCTGTGGGTCTGGCCTCGACTTTCGTTGCTTCTGGCCCTTGACCTCCTTGTTCTCCCACATTGTGAAAATTTTATCCTGTAGATCCCAGATCTCACCTGATCTGAATGCCAGTTGAAACCATGGATCATATTTCCTCAAGGCATCAGACTTTCTATTCTCATCCAGTGCAATTCCAACCTCAATAAGGCATTGCTTTCGTAGATTGGGATGTATTCTTCCAGCTTCCTTCACAAGACAATCTTCATATTCATGGTGGAAGAACCGAATTCTCTCTATGGAGGACATTTTTTGCCTGTAGTCATTGTCATTGTTGTGATCCCAAGCAAGAAGCTTGGCTTCCTCAGTTGTAAGACCAGCATATATCTTACACTCTGCATACCTAAAGAAAAATGTGGTAGGGTGCTCCTTCACTAGCTGTCTACGGGCCTCTGCAGAGTGTGAACCTCCAATCACATAATAAGTATACTCCTCAAACAAACCCTCATTGAACTCGTCCACAGAGCTGCACTCATTCGGATCCACCATGACAAGGAATGGCACAACAGTAGCATGAGGATTTATTTTCATTTTCTTCTTAAGATTTTGCACATGCAAATTGTGTGGCTCCCTGATCTCAAGGGGCCTCCTCCCTGTGACTGGATCTATTGGTGGCCTGTGGATGATATTGATTGGCAGGTGGAACAACTGCCCCTTCTTCACAACTTTTCTTTTAGCTATGTCCTCCCTCATCTTGTTCTGCTCAGTACCAAGAACACCCGAGGCAAGCTCTCCACCAGGTGCAACAATTATATCCTCAGAGCTAGAGCTTGAGTCAGAAGACTCCTCTTCTGAAATTCTCTTCTTTTTCTTTTGAAGCTTTTTCTGCACGCTCTGCTTACCCCTTGCCTTTACAGGGGTTGTCATCTTCTGTTGTGTTGGCATGATGATGCCCTGGATCCATGGCATCAAGTCCTTGATAAGATTGACTGAGTCCCTGCATATCTCAGCTAGACCATCTGGAACACAACACTCTGGGCACAAGAAATCCATCTTGCATATAACATTTCTCAAACCTTTCGATGTCTCTACCAAGAAAAGGAGGTTGTCAGAATCCTCATCTTCATAATCCAGTTTGTACACAAGGCCATACTGAAAACCTTGTGTTGTCGTGATCTTTCCTCTCCCATATGCCCCTGCGAACACAAGAAGGACTGCATTCTTCTCTTCAACATACTGAAGGCACCACTCCAGATTTGTCATGTCCCGCAGTGGACGATCTGTCCTTAAGACCTCAGCGTCCCTCGACCTATCCTTCATAGTTGTATCATCCTCAGGAATTTTGATGCTACTCTGTCCACCTGAGGATATTCTTAGCAGGTTGCTGGCCTTCTCAGAGGATAAGGATACAATAATTTTCTTTGGTTTCGCTTGGTGACCAATGCCTTTGTCACGTTGCTGATCACCAGAGCCCATGGTGATTCTCAGCTTCTTGAAGGGCCTCTCACTCTTGGACTCCGCATCCCTGAAGGCGCTTGGAATAATCAGCTCATACGTAAATGTGGTTTTCAAAGGCCCAAGTCGATGCTAGGTACCGACTTTTAGGTTCAAGTCGATCCCAAGCATCGACCTTGTGTGCAAGTCGATGCCCGGCATCGACTTGAGGGTGCAAGTCAATGCCAGGCATCGACTTGCACCCCCAAGTCGATGCCAGGCATCGACTTGCACCCCCAAGTCGATGCCTGGCATCGACTTGCACCCTCAAGTCGATGCCCGGCACCGACTTGCACACAAAGTCGATGCCTGGCATTGACTTGCACTTAAAAGTCGATGCCTGGCATCAACTTGAACCTAAAAGTCGATGCCTAGCATCGACTTCCACCCAAAAGTTGATGCCTGGCATCAACTTTGCACCCTAAAGTCGATGCCTGGCATCAACTTTAAGGCCAACTTCGATGCCAGGCAAGTCGATGCCTTGCATCGACTTGAGGCTGCAAGTCGATGCCAGGCATCGACTTGCAGGTGCAAGTCGATGCCAGGCATCGACTTGAAGCATCAAGGCGATGCCTGGCATCGATTTGCACCTGCAAGTCGATGCCTAGCATCGACTTGCACACAAAGTCGATGCCTGGCATCGACTTTCAGGTGCAAGTCGATGCCAGGCATCGACCTGAGGCCTAAACTCGATGCCTGGCATCGACTTGCAGCCTCAAGTCGATGCCTGGCATCGACTTACACCTAAAAGTCGATGCCAGGCATCGAGCTGTACCCTCATTGGATCTATATTTTTAGAGCTAAGAAAAATAAAAATCAAGAAAGCAGACTCTTTACACAAACATACAAAGGGAATCTTTTAGGAATCTTTTTTTATGGTATGATTTTGTCTACCTCTTGGTACTCTTGCCAACATTCTTCTTCTCCATTAGAGTTGCCTTGCTTGTATGCTGAGCTCTGTGCTCCATAGCTGTCTGTGCTCTGTTGCTCTCTGTTGCTCGTGGATTTTGAAAATGAGAATGATCTCCTCCTCTCCTATTTATAGGCAATTGGGTAACTTGAACCAGAGACTAACTGGATCTAACTGAATGAGTCCAGTTGCTAACTATATCTGTCAACCAATCTAACCAGGGAATACCACTCACACAAATAGGCTGTTTCAGAGCCACTTTAATGAAATATTCATAGAACCTTGCAACTATTTATATACATTTGCATGGAAATTACACTTCAATGGCAAGAGTATGGTATGTACATGAGGATGTCTAATCTCATGTAGAAATTTTTTCTTAGAATCTCTTGCTTGGGAGAAAATCAAGTCTAAGTTGTGTTGAATATGGGAGATTAATGACATCTTTATAGTGTTATCCTCTTCACTTTAGTTCATATTCACATTTATCTTGTAACACATTGTTGAAATGGAAAATCAATGTATGAATAAACATTCAAGTAAAGAACCTTGCAACTATTTATGTACATTTGCATGGAAATTACACTTCAAGTCTAAGTTGTGTTGAATATGGGAGATTAATGACATCTTTATAGTGTTATCCTCCTCACTTTAGTTCATATTCACATTTATCTTGTAACACATTGCTGAAATGGAAAATCAATGTATGAATAAACATTCCATGTACCTCTTTTACACATAATTCTTTTTTAATATACTTTCATCTACCTCTTTGAGATCTAGCCAAGACTACAATGAAACCTAATCCTTGAAATCTTATTTAGTACCAAAGGTAAAATTTCTTCTTGTATAGTCTTCAATGGCACTACTACAAACATTTTAATATATAATCCAGTTGGAACTCAACTTGGATATATTTTGATTCACTCACAATGCTAAGACTCAATGACTCATATCTAGTTAGAAATCAGTTGTGTTTCTCATTTCAAAAGTGAATCAAATCTTTGGTTCCCTTATTAGTGTATATTTGAGTAATTAAGTTATTTGATGTAATTTGATGTTTAATGTTATTTAATGTACTTTAATAAACTTTTGATTTCATATCTTCTTGATGTGACATTTGATGTGACATCTTCACTTGATCTCGGATTTCTACTTATTTAAAAAGGTCATTCATCTTCAGTCTTCTGTGAACTCAGTGAAGATGAGCTCAATCTTTTCAATGGATGCTTGGGCATCAGCTTCTTCTGCTCATATTGATACAGTTTCGGATTCATTGTTCTCAGTTGACCCTTTCCACAGAAGTGATGATCCCTATGATTTAGGACGTGCTGATGGTTCCATGTTTTCTGTTGAGTCATTTAAGTTATCCAATTCACAGTGCAATGCTGCTCAAGCAAATGCACCTCTTGATCTCCCATCTGATCCAACCATTGATCTCCATTCTGACTCAAGTGCATGTGGAGCAACGAAAAAGCAAAGCAAGCTCAATCTATAATTTAAAAGAAGGCCTCGTGAAGTAAGTCAAAAAAGATTTAAATTTCTTACTTCAGATAGACAGATTGCATTGGATATTGTGAAGCATTGTTGTGGTTTGAAATGTTTGTACAATTTAGGAATGAAGAAACTAAAGAACCTAAGAGAAAAATTCCTCCATTTAGATAGTGAAAGGCAGGATATATACCTTGTTTCTCGCATGCAAATGATTGAGGATAACATGTCAGTAACACGTGTTGGTTTTGAATATTTCTTTAGTCAAGGGATGCGATGTTGTAGGGCTGCATTTAAAATTGCAATGGGTGTGGGAAATTTTAGAATACATAGGGTTCAACAAGGGCTTTTGAATGGGGATCTCATTTTGGATACGTTCCATGTTGGGACCAAAGGATCTGTTGGACGTCATGCAATGAATTGGATGATGAACTATTTTAGCTTGCATTGTGAGGTTATGCCTACAACTGGAAGGTTGCACTTGTCAGATAACTTTACTCGTCGAGAGGTATTTCAAATATATAGAGAAGACATGGAAAATAGAAATGAGAAGTATGTGTTGTATCGTCACTTTACTCGATTATGGAAGGAAGAGTTTAACAATGTTTCTATTCCTCGTAAAGTTAGAATGGGTGAATGTTCAGTTTGCGCCACTTTGAAAAACATGGCAAAAGGAGCTACAACACCACAGGAAAAGAATAATTTTAAAAACCTTCTTAACAACCATCGTGAGAGTCAATCTTTAGAGAGAAAGAAAGCAATTCATCATCAAAGTAAAGCACTCAGAAATCCGGAGCGTTATATGTGTTTGTTGATCGATGGTACGGATAAAAAAAAAACTTGTTTACCACATTTTTATCGCATCCCTAAGGACATTGGAGATGAAGTCCTTGTGCAAATGCATTTGGTTGGTGCTTTGGTATACAATGGAACTGTAATGTCCAAGGTTTTCTTCACATATCCGAATGTGCATAATGATCCAAACCTTACAGTTACTGTCATTCATCGTGTTTTGCAATCATGGAAGGGTCTTTTGCCACCAACTCTATATTTGCAACTAGATAATACTGCAAGAGAGAATAAAAATTCTACAGTCTTTGGATATTTAAGCATGCTTATTGAAAAACAGGTATTTCAGAAGGTTAAGGTAAATTTCCTTCTGGTTGGCCACACTCATGATCACATTGATCAAATGTTCAGTACTTTCTCTAAGAAGTTGGCACGTAACAATGCTTTTACTCTTCCGATTTTATCTGAGCTGATTTCAGAAGCATATACTCCAAAACCAGAAGTTCAACACCTCACACAGATTTATGACTTTAAGCACTTTTGCTCAATGGGCCTTGATAACAGTGCTAAGGTTTTGGCTCCATTGCACAATATTAGTTTCAACCATGTATTCTTGATGAGGAGGGTTGATGAAATAACCCTTTTATTTGCAAAGCAGTATTCATCTTCTCTTGGGTGGGAGCCTAAAGAGGGATGCAGATTCTTATTGCAGGTGCCTAATTTGTCTACTGTAACAGTGTATGGTGCAGAACAATCACCATATGAAGATAAAAACAATACAGAAAGATATGGAAATGTGGTTGATCAAAGTAAAAGCTGGATGCATGCACTCATTGAAAAGAAGAGACATATTGAGCGTGCAAAAAAATATGCTGGAGATCAAGATGTATCTTGATGGGAGGACTTTTTCAATCATCAAGAAGAGATTATACAGTATACAATTGCAGGTCACTGGCCAGTTGATGTTCCATTCACATGGGATTTTTGTACACAAAGATTCGTGAATGTGGCCCAAGCATGTAATGCAGATGCACTTCAAAGTTTTATACATCCACCAGAAAGAAATATTTATGTAGGCCCAAGGATGACAAAACAGGCAGAAGCAAGATGGCAAGGAAATTTAATAGAGATAAATGTTGGAACACTTATTGCAGTTCTTGCTGATGGTGATGAGGCTACCAGACCATTTTGGATTGCAAAGGTTTTAGAGATAACTAAAGATATTGATCAGAGAAGAATAGAGGCTTTGATGGTGCATTGGTATTACACTAAAAGTAGTAATGCATTCATAGGTAAATATAACTTAGAAATGGTGTGTGATACTAAACGAACAGGTTCAAAAAAGGAAAAGAATATTCGAAGCACATCCACTCTTAAAATGGATGATGTAGATATTCTTGTTTATGATTTTTCCTTGACAAAAATAGGTCACTTGAGGAAAGCAACCATCAACATGATAAAACAAAAGCTTCCAGATGTATGTGGTACAGGAAATCATAGGCAAACAAGAAGAGTTGTGCATGATCCTGCAGAATTTGGTATGTACGTGGATGAAGACAGAGCTCTTGTGGATATAGAAGAAGAAGAAGAGAGCTCTCAACAGTATGAGACTGAATCAAGTGCATCAGATGATGAGGGTGTAGACATAGATCGACAAAGTTGTGAGATGCATTGAAGCTCTCAGACATTTTTAGTGCTTTTGTAAATGCCTCGAAGTAGTTTGGTTAATGAAACCATGTTTTGTAGCAATTTTGACTAACAATCAGATATCCACCCATTAAAAATATGTCTAAAATGTTATTTTTGTATAAGAACTATTCAGTTCTACATTCTTTATATAGATTTTAGACATGTCAATGTCCTATCATATAGATTTTGGACATGTCAATGTCTTATCATATACATTTTGGGACATGTCAATGCCTTATATAGTGAAATTTTGACTACATTTTGAGCTCTTTTTTTATGAGAAAATGACAAAAAATGTCAAAAATCACATGTTTTCACCTCATTTTTGTAATATATGTATACTGGTATAAAGGAATCTCAAACATAAGCTGCCATTTGCTTGATTTTTGACGAGAGTGTTCTCTTTTTACGACATAGTTCTCGTTTGTTACGACTCGCTGTTTTATGTTATATGTATGTATATGTGTATATGTATACATATATGTATGCATGTATGTCTGCATGTATATGTGTATGTGGGTATGTATGTGTGTGTATATATGTGTATGTATTCTGATTTTTTTTTCTGTTTGAGATTAAATTAACAGGAGATATTGTATGGTGGAAAAAAATAAGAGGCGACCTAACATGCCACCTGAGACGTGGCAATTTTTTTTTTTGTAGACAGCTACATCTTCAGGAGTCATTTCCTCAGCACAAGGTACACAAATTAATAGTTTATATTTATAATTTTCATATATTTTAGTAGTTTTTTACATTTAATTTATGTATTTCCTTTTTCTTAAATAAACAGGCTGCTGCAAAGAAGAGAGTGGAGTCGGGCCACACATCGCACCTAGGCCAAATGGGCCATCATGGTTTTGTAGCTACATTTGTAAGTATATGTGTTATTGTGAGTATATTTTTTATTTTAGTTAAAATGCAAGCAACTAATCTTTTTTATTTCTTTCAATGCAGTGAAAGGATTATGGCCGATATCCTACAAAACATGAGATCGAGTATGCTACACATTTTGGATATCGGCATTTGAGTGAGTATATGCGAGATCATCCGGATGCCTTTGTGAGTATTATTAAATTTTATATAATTATTTTATTTTTATGAATGGTTTGATTGTTTTACTTATTTATGTTTGTTATATGTAATACAGGAGTATTATGGAGAGGCAGATATGGATGAGGTGGAGAGACAGACACAGGAGGGAGGATCTCGATCATCACAGGGTGATCATGATGATGAGGATGAGGATGATCAGGATGATCATGATGCTGCTGATGATGATGATGATTAGGATTCTAGTTGATTATGACATTGGATTATATGTATTTACATTGATATATATATATATATATATATATATATATATATATATATATATATATATATATATATATAATCTATATATTTTTCATTTCAGTTATGTTTTGAATTGTGTGTATGGTATTAAGTAATGAAAATTTTTGTTCTATTGATTGTTATTATTGTTTATATTAAGCATGTGTTTTAATACTTTATTAATATAATTCATTCATATGTGTATATGTAAGTGTATATGTATGTGTGTGTATATGTATGTATGTGTGTGTATGTGTGTGCATATGTATGTATGTGCATGTGCATGTGTAAGTGTATATGTGTGTATGAGTATGTGCATGTGCATGTGTATGTGTGTGTATATGTATGTGCATGTATATGTGTAACTCTATGTGTATATGTGTGTATGTGCATGTATATGTGTATATGTATGTATGTGCATGTGTGTGTGCATGTATATATGTGTGTGTACATATGTGCATATATATGTGTATAATGTATGTATATGCATGTGTATATGTATGAAACATGCATGTGTATGTGGATGCATTTCCATTTGCATCCATGTGCATGCATGTGGATATGCATATACATGTATGTATGTATATGTTAATGTGTGTATGTGTATATATATATGCAATAATGCATGCATGTAAGCCTTTTTATGTGGTTGTAGAAATGTTTGTGCATATGCATGTGTATGTGTGTGTATGTCTAAGTGTACGTGCACATGTATCTGTGTATATATGTGTGTGTATGTGCATGTCTATATGTGTATATGTTTGAACGTGCATCTTCATCATGTATAAGTGTATATGTGCATATCAATAAGTGTGAGTATGCTATCTAATGAAAATAACACAATTCAAATGATATACAAAGAATAGAAATTGTACTTACAATAGTTAGCCATACTTTTTGCTCGGTTAGCTTCTTGAATAACCTGCAATAAAGAGAGAAAGAAGAGAGAGAGAGAGAGAGAGAGAGAGAGAGAGAGAGAGAGAGAGAGAGAGAGAGAGAGAGAGAGAGAGAGAGAGAGAGAATTCAATGAGAGAAAGGTGTAGAAAGAGAGAAATAGAGACAGAGAGAGACAATAAGATAGAGCTTAGGCAATACAACAATTCTGCATATACTTGTTTCAGCTCGTAAGAGTAGCACAATTGCGAATGTTGGAGAGCTCTTCGATCAGATGCGTGAAAATGCCGATCGAAGAGCCTCCAACGTTTTAATTTTTTTCGTCAACAAACCATCGTGTAAGCGATGGTAACGCATTGTAAAAACCGCTGGAATTGCCATTGCATAAGCGACATTTTTTAGCGTCGCTTATGTGACATTTTTTAGCGACGCATCACTTTAGCGATGTTCTATGCGAGCGTCGCACACCCCGTCTCACCGTACGTAAAAAAAAACATCGTTTTCTTCGTGGTTTAATCGATGGTTCGTGTGCGACGCTCATTGTGATGCATTTTGCAATTTTATAGCGACAAAATTGTGTCCACTTAATCGTCGCTATGTGCCCCTATTCCTTGTAGTGTGTTAACTTAGAATGATGTATGATGTGGTTGTTCGGCCACTATCTATTCTGCCCCGCGTAGTTGTGACCGCCGTTTAACCCAGATATGTAAACCTGTGTTCTTGTGGGATAAGGGGGATCCCATGAGTACTATGCCCTTCCTTGTAGAGTCGCAACTTCAAAGTTAAAGTCCGAAGGAGTAGGCCTCGGCCGAACCTCCATTTAAAAAAAAAAAGATGCCCCTTTGTGACTGCAACGAGAGGAGGTGTTTCGACTTTTGGTAGTCGAAAGTTGTCTTGTTGTGCATGAAGCGACAAAGTCCATTATTTCTATGAACAGCGATGCAGCGTATCATGTTATATGTTCACCACACACCCACCTGCATTGTTAACAGTCGACAAATTGCAACGCAAGCCTGTGTGATTTCATCATTGTTACGCACGTCTATTCGTATGATTGCGCGACAGAAATTGCGCTCGAAGGGGCGCCTTTTCGTCTATTCGCTGTGAAGAGAACAGCAACGACAAAATACGTTGGTCGGTAATTCCTTCTCCCTTCATGTAAGATGGAGAAATAAAGTGAGAGAGGGAGATGGAGATTCATTGGAGAAGCGAGGCACATGAGTGTGAATGACCAAAGTTGTCAAAGTCGTGCAACAAGCTTTCACCTACTGATCGATGGAGCAGGTGAGCCCGACTAAAGATAGTTAACTCTTCTGTTTTCCGCCTACTCGCCCAAATTATGGCGAAGTTGATGGACAGGAGAAAGAGAGAGAAGGTGCATGTTTAACATGTTCATTGACTAACTGGAGAGATATGATGAGATTCGAACAGATGGACTTCCCATGTTTAGTGGCCTGATGAAATTGAAGACACGTTCACATTCAGAATAAGCTGACTAGAAATGCGGTTGTCCTTCTAAACGTAGAGAGAGAGAGAGACAGAGAGAGAGAGAGGCTATCCATTATCCGTGGTCCCTAGAAGAGATAGGTGAAAGATTAACCACTACATGGAGCGCTAGCTGGAGAACCAAACAGAGCTGTTATTCTTTGGCAAAATCTTACCTCCCTGTCAACAATTTCAGCCGCGGCTCTTATTCTTCGTGCTCATTCTATCGTTCCCTCGATCCTTTGCCTCATTCACCCGTCTTGATGACGACTCCTTTCTTTCCCTTCAGCTCTTATAAACACCTCCTGCCTCAATATCTGGTACTCCTCATAGTTAGCGACTCGCCAAGCAAGAGCTTGATACACCTCTAAAGTCTACTCCATTCCAAGCATCTTCGAGCAATGCTTGATCGCCCACATGTTCACCATCTGCCTCTGTTCCCTCGCAGCATCCGCTTCTCTCCTTGTCTCTCTTCATGTCGTTCCCCCTCTCTCTCTCTCTCTCTCTCTCTCTCTCTCTCTCTCTGTGCGGTCCTGCTCTATTGGTTCTCCGAACTGGATGGATAGATGGTGATCATGTGGGCAATCACGCGCTTTTCGAGGCTTTACTCAGCATCCTGTTGACGCGTTTTCCGAGGATCACTATCTTGAATCTTGAGTCCCATAACCTATCCACAGTTTCCGCGCTCAATTACAGAAAGTCTCATCCGATAAACCTATCCACATAATGGGAGTGATTCCACAGTTTCCGCCCTCTCCGATCAGAGATGCAAATTGAGGTAAAGTCATGCATATTTAGTGGTGTATCGCCCATTTGATGTGAATAGCTTAGCATATTTTCCATTACTGATCTTCTCAACATTTATTATTACGACGCATGGATCCATATGGAACGCTCATCTCAACATTTATTATTACGACGCATGGATCCATATGGAACGCTCAGATGTCTTACAAATGTTCAGTGATTAGAAGAAATGATCGTAACAAATAGGGGCAAGGATGAAATAACTCGCTGGTATCGATATTGTTTTACTATCGTACTGTCCTTCCATATTACATTAAGTTTCGGCGCTAATATGAGTGAAATGAGTACTAAAGACAACAAAGAAATCGAAACATCTAACACCGAGTGTATCAATCGGGATCGAGTTGTTTACATCTGCTTTATGGCTTCTGGGTCTCCTCGGTGGTCCATGTATGTCTTCATCTCTCTCTCTCTCTCTCTCTCTCTCTCTCTCTCTCTCGGCCACACGGATGGATGTTTAGGCGGAAAACCTGGTCATCGTCGGCAGTTCATGTACGACTCACGAGGTTCTCTCTTTCTCTCTCTCTCTCTCTTCCTGGTCACCTTATGCTGAATGTGAATCTCTGTTGAGTTTCATCAGGTCACTTACCTTGCGCTGTCCATTTTCTTGTCAACTTACGCTGACTCTGTGTATTCCATGATCGATCTCATCGTGTCCCGGCTCTTATTCAATTTGAACATCTTAAACATGCACGTTCGGCGCTCTCTTTCTGTTTCTCGTATCGATCAACTTCAGTTTTTAAAGTTTGATTGCGTAGGAAAGCAACACACGAATGAATTGTCTCTACCTTGGCTCACCTGCTCCATCGACCAACTTTGGTCCTTACTCCTTATTATTTAGCACTCAAGTGCCTCCTATAATATGTCTCTTATGGAGGACACATGAACCCTTGTGGGGGACACATTGGCCTCTCGTCACCAGAAGTTAACCTAACGGAGTGTCACCCTATTGATTATTTTTTCTCCATTTGGTTCACCTAAGGGATCATTTGATTGCATTATAAATCATTTAATGTTTTATTTCAGTTTGTTACAAAGTATTAAGTCAATGTCCTCGCATGCGTGTTGTAGCAATTGAGTCCCTCACCTCACCTTTAGAGTCGCATGATATCTTGGTCTTTGGGTCAAAAAGAGTCATCTTCGGGCATGTAAATCCGTGTCAATGAGTCTAATGCTTGTTCTTGTGGGATAAGGAGGGTCTCACAGGTATTATGTCCAAATCTTCACTCTAGAGTTATAATTTCAAAGTTAAAACTCGAGGGGATAGACTTCGATTGAATCTCCAAAAAAAAAAACAAAATTTGAAGTCATTCGACAAATAAGCTTATTATCTTATCATCTATGAAGAATTGGAATCGCAACATAGTTTTCTATATCAATATGATAAAAGCAAAAACTTCTCAAGCCCCTATTACAATGCGAAACCTTGTGCAAAAAAAAATTAAACTCTCCTCAAAAATATCACTTAGCATCAATTTAAGATGTACATATTTCCTGTCAACAATTATTTATATCCCCACATCACATATCACTATCATATCATCCAAGTTTGTGCATACATATAACGAGCATAATGGTAAAGAATTGCAAGTTTTAGAAATTATCTCTGAGAAGATTGGACCCATATAAGGAAAGGAAAGTAAAGATAACATAAGAAATATTCATTCAGCACCACACCTCTATCATGACCAAGCCTTACGGTTCCTTCATACATGATTAGACAATAAATAACAATCATCTTCTCTAGAGACATGTTTCGTGTACTTTCTTTGAAATGTCGTAAAAAATACAAATGAAAATAGACATGTGCAGTTAAATCCTATCGTCAAAAGATCGGGTGATCATGATGCATGTGTTCATATTTACTATGACATATATTTTTTTTAATATCTTGTTCCGCGGAAGCCTACTCTCCAAGCTTTAATTTTGAAAGTGCAAATGTACAAGTGAATGGGCATAGCACTTGTGGGACCCGCATATCTCGCAAAGCAGGGGTTAAACAATGTTACAACATTACAACTCGTTTAACTCGCCAAAGCCATACATGTTCAAGCTGGGGCTTGATCCTTGGACCTCTGCCTCAAGAGGCCAAAGCTCAACGAACTGCCCTATAAGACTCAAAAAGTGTGTCCTTAATGCTTTGGTTTTATGCCCCGACTGCTGCCTTGGGCGACTCGAAAAGTGTAATCCAACCATTCGAAAAAATATTTATGTGCCCAGTTCCTATCTATCACCTCCTTTCTTTCTTGATTCGTTGGCACGAACGGAGAAACAACAACCGACAGATTTGTCCTAGGCCACTCTCCGGGTGGTTGGGCCGCTCATCTCTTGAGGTGAGGGCGAGAGTTCAACCCCCGCCGACAGCATGTGAGGGACATGTATGACATTCGAATGATGTATCGTGTGGCTGATGTGCTACCACCTCTTCAGCCCCGCGGTAGTTGTGACCGCAATTTAACCCAGCTATGTAAACCCTTGGTCGTGTGAGATAAGGGGGTCCCATGAGTACTATATCCTTCTAGTTGTGACCGCAATTTAACCCAGCTATGTAAACCCTTGGTCGTGTGAGATAAGGGGGTCCCATGAGTACTATACCCTTCCTTATAAAATTGCAATTTCAAAGTTAAAGCTCGGGGAAGTAGATCTCGGTCGAACCTCCATTAAAAGTTAAAATTAAAAAAAAAAAAGAAAAAAAAAACTATCGACAAATTTCTTTGTGTTTGCTGTTCTCGTCACGGAATACAGCAAAGGGCCCCCTCGAACGCAATTTCTGCTGCACAAGCATACGAATGGACGTGTGTAACAATGACGAAATGAATCATGCTTGCGGCGCACGAATGCAATTTGTCGACTTTTGAACATGCAGGTCTGCGTGTGCGGTGAACATTATAACATGATACGCTGCCTCACTGCTCCGAGCAATAAGAGACTTTGTCGCTTCATGCACAAACTTTTGATTACCAAAAATCAATAACACCTCCTTTCCCATTGCAGTGGCAAGGCACGTTCTCCTACGGCTCCTCTCGAATCACTGGTGGAGCAGACCTTTTATTTCTCTGCACAACCATCCATTTCTCGTTCCGTTCTTTATCCTTCTGTGCTTCTGGAATATCTTACAGTAACGAGATTACCCATCACAAGAGTCTAAGAAATAACATATAACTAGAAAATGACCACCTGTCTTTTTTCTTTGAGCAGAAACAGAAAAAGTGATTAATTAATAAGGATTTATACATCTGTATGCAAGGGGCAAGACCTGGAGAACCAATGAGGCCATTACAACAGGAGCAAGTCTAAGGTACAGCAGAAGATCATATCAAATCTCATGGGAGAGTACAAAGAAAGGAGAGTGGTTCTCCAATGATTTGGATTACATCAAAGAACTCAGAGTTCTCAGGTAGGGTAGATTTTATGGTCAACAGACACTTGATAGCAATCCTTCTGAAACCCTGATGTCTTTTGGTGCACAGTTCTTTCAATTTTAATCGAGAATTTTGCTTTTAAAGTTCAACGCCATGGTAACTAGAGGCACCGTTTCCACACCCTTAACATTGACTACATACGCACCATCTATCCATCCAGTATGGTGAAGTAACAAAGCAGGACCACAAAGAGAGAGAGAAGAGGGGGGGGGGGGCATGGAGGATCGGCCACCTGAAGTTCAACTGTATATGCGCTTTCCTGCCAGCATGGAATGTGTTGCTGCTGAACTGTAGAGTGAAAGAAAGGGTGACCCGAATAGACTACCACCCTTTTGTTTTTTTTTGTTCAGTCATCCAACGGCTAAAATAGAAATGGTATTGCTCATCCAATGGCTAAACAAGGAATGGAATTAGTTCAGATTGGCGTTTGATCCCGCATTTTTTGTTGACTGATCGGCGTATATGTCCCTGCATCCGATCATCAGAGCTCGCCATACTTATCATGCATGTGCCCTCAACTCTCGTTTGCCATATCTATCATGGATGTGAGCGTATGAATCCCCTGCTTAGCGAGTTGCTAATTTTGAGGAGGACCGCTTCTCCTCTACGAGTTGTATAAAAGTTGGACGGAAAGAAAGAAGTTTTCATCAAAACGGGTGATCGAGTGAACGATAGAACAAGGACGAAGAATAAGAGGCGGCGCTAAAGTGATAAGAGGCGCCGCTAAAGTGATGACACACGCAGATGATTTATCTCCTTTCCCTTCTCCTCTTAATTTTACTCCAAAGGAATGATTTATTTTCGGCTCTTTTTCACTTCTCAAGATTTGTTTCCTTCTTAGCACTGTGATGACTTCGTGATTTGTAACATCATGCTATATATTCAGTAGTCGGCTCCGCTTCTAAGTTCTCGGTTCCTATATTCGCCGCCGGAAACCTCATCATTACTGCTCAATATTTGCTGAAAAAATATGATTGATAAGTTATGATCCTCTAATATTTGCAACGATCAACAAAATTTTTCTAATGGTGCTGATATGATGTTACTATAGAGAAACATAAAGACGGGATAAAATAGAAATAAGTAGACCCGAGGGATGGGGGGAGGGGGAGGTCAGGAGAGCAGATGGTATGTCTATGTCACGATTGAGGAAGTATGAATATACAGAAACGCACACGAGTACATGGACAAAAAACCGTATATACTGTGCCTTTTATATGCTCGCAATATCTCTCACTCAATCCTTATTAAGCTCTTCTTCCCTCGTCCTCTAGACTCTCATTAACATTCATACGAACTGAAAATCATGCATATAGCTGTATACATATGCCTATAGACGTTGCGTCCTACTTTTGAATTCAACTACGTTCATATATATACACACCTACGTTCTTATATATATATATATATATATATATATATATATATATATATATATATATATATATATATATATATATGTGTGTGTGTTTCTATGGACACACACATGCGTGTGTGTTCGCATATGTGTATACATATGAAGATTTATGTATGCATACACACACATGTATGCACATTTGTATGTGTGAGCATGTGTGTATATGTTTATACATATGTATACACTTACACACATGTATGTACATTTGTGTGTGTGAGCATGTGTGTATATGTTTATACATACATATACACGTAGATACATACATGCATTGCATGCTTGTATACATATATAGATTCCTACATGCATACATACATACATACATACACACACACACACACACACACACACATATATATATATATATATATATATATATATATATATATATATATATATATATATATACATATATATATATATATATATATATATATATATATATATATATATATATATATATATATATATATATATATATATATATATACATACACACACATGTATACACATGCATGCATACTTGCATACACACATACATGTATACATACACATACACACACACACACATACAAACACACACACACACACACACATATATATATATATATATATCAATATATATATATATATATATATATATATATATATATATATATATATAATACATACATACATACATACATACATACATACATACATACATACATACATACATACATACATACATACATACATACATACATACATACATACATACATACATACATACATACATACACACATACATACACATGCATGTACATGCATACATACATACAAAGGCACATACACATGCATGCATACATACACATACATAGATAATTACTTACATATTGCACATGTACACACATGCATATACACATATATCCATACATGCATGCATACATATGCACGTATATACACACATGTATGCATATGTACATACATACACATATGCATGCATACAATCGTTTTGTGGTGTCCAATCACGATCTTATCTCATTTCGGTTTCCAAATGCTTTATCATAGTGCATGTGTAGGCAATTTCATCCTTTTGTCCTAAACATATATATAGGTTTCAGTTCGCTAGTACAAGCGCCTCAAAGTCTACTAGAAATCTAGTAGAGCTCAATAGGGTAGTTATGTTCAACTTTTTGAGATACGATCATTTTTTGGCATTAGTGTATTTTAGTCAGTGGCTATGGCTGAAAGCATTGATGCATTCCATATGTTGGATATTGAGGATAGATTTGATGGTACTGATTACCCATTGATGATCATTTATTGGTTGCAAAAGGACTGTGGAATATGTGCAAGGTGTTGAAAAACATCCTATTACACCTGCAAATACATTTATTGAGGGTGATGCAGACGGCCTAGGAGATGAAGATCTTCAAATTCATGTTCGCATTATGGTTCTTGCTGAGCAACTTTGTTGGGATGACACATATGTTCAGGCACATGCATTGATAGCTTTGTCTATCAAATGTTCCTTTATTCTTCACATTCACTCTTGCAAAACAACAAAAGATGCTTGGGATACACTTACCACTTTATACCATCAAGAAATGAGCCTCGTGTTGCTTACCTTCGAAAAAAGTTGCAAAGTGAGCACATGAATGAAGGAGATTCCATGGATAGTTTTCTGAAAAAGATCAAAGATTTGAAGGAGCAATTGATTTCTATTGATGAAGTCTTATCTAATAGTTCACTTGTGTAGACTGTTCTTCTAGATTCATATCAGAACTTTGTGTCTATTCTTTAGTTAATGGTGAAAGGCAATCCAAATGCCTTAACATTTGAGAAGTTAGTCTTTGTTTTGTTGCAAGAAGATGAGTCTATACAGAACAGGTCGATCATGTGTGTGGCAGATCAAGCTTTCTTAGCTAGTCAGAAGGGCAAGGGAAAATGGAGCTCATCTACTCGCAAGTAGAAATTTGCTAATGTTGCATAGTCAAAGAAGGAAGATAAAGATGAGAAGAAATTAGAAAAGTAGAAATTGTTTTACAAGTACTATAACGGAAATGATCATGTCATCCTACGTTATCCAAAACTAGCTACAAAAGAGGCAAAGAAGAAAGAGACTGAAATGGTGGTTGCAGAGGCCTCTACACCAAAAAGAGAGTATGCTAATCTTTTGCAAAATGAAGAATAGGCATTTACTACTGTTTGAAGTTTTGACCCATCTTCTCATGAACAGTGTATGTCTACAGTAGACTCAGCTGTTTGGTACTTTGATACTCGGGCACCAAACATATTACCTTGCAACGCAGTTTCTTCAGTTCAGTTGAGCATGTCCTTACTGAGAATACTATCACATGTGCCAAAAACTCCTCTTATCTTGTAATGGGAATTGTTTGTATTAGGGATCAAGAAAAATATTTTGATAGTTTCGACATTAGCAAAGATTGGCTTGGCTATCAAATTTGTTGATGATAGATGTACAATCCATGATCTCTCAAATGATGATGTTATTATTGCTTGTGGCATTTTATGACAAGGGTTGTATAAGCTCATAGACTATGAAAAATATGTGAATGATTTGGCATGTGTAGTACATGATTCTCATGCAATCATAGATGCAAAGCTTTGGCATGCATGCTTTGGCCATCTAAATTTTGCTAGTTTTCTACACCTACAGAAATTTGTAATGGTGTCCTCTCTGCCCAAACTTAAAGCACCTAGCAAACATGTTTGTGAAGGCTGTATCTTGGGCAAAATGGAGCATCCCTCATTTCTAGAATATGGTTTAGTTCAAGCTACTTAGAAATTGCAACTTGCTCATAATGATGTTTATGGTCCTATGCAGACACCCTCTTTTGGGAACTACTTTTACTTTGTGAATTTTATTGATGATTTTTCCAAGCAGTCATGGATGTATCCAATGAAAGAAAAGTTTGAAGTATCTATGTGCTTCAAACAATTTCTAGTTTTGGCTGAAAATCTTTCAACATGTAAAAATGGGCACCCTTCATTGTGATCGAGGGGGATACATGTCTTCTGAATTTAATGCATTTTTGGCTGAAGGTGGGAGTAAAACATCGGTGTACAACATCATATACACTTACTGAATGGAGTTGCTGAAACAAAGAATAGCTCTCTCATGAAGATGGGGAGGTGTATGTTCAAAATTCAAGCTTTACCACATAGCTTCTACCTTGAGGCTATTACGTGTGAAGCATATGTACTTAACATGTGTCCCACCAAAGCATTGTAGTCTATCACTCCAGCTCCCTCTAGAGAGAGAAGGAATCTCGTAACTTAGTTGGGCTCAAAAATTCAAAATTTTAAAAAAGTTAAAAAACTCATCATAACACTTGAGAATGGACCCCCCCATTACTTTTTAGGGTCCAAAGTACTCTTTTTGACCCAAATTCAAAATCCATGCATGTTTTGAGCTGAAAAAAATGGCTTTTTTCAAAAATACTAAAAAAAGAGTTATTTCCCTCCAAAACCTCACATTTTTATACTCAGGTCCCAAAAAGTCATCTTTTCCCACTACTTTCACTCTGTGGCACACCATTGAAGCTCCTGTTTCTACACTCCAACCTACTTGCATCTCCTATCTCAAATTACTATTGTAGCTTGAAGACCTTTAGCTTCGATGGCAACATCTAAAGCTTCTGGGCAACTGAAAGATGAAATCCTCACATTAAGTTGTCACAATATCAAAGCCACAGATGGACAATGGCTATCAAATGAGTACTCCAAAGGTCCATGGGTTAACATGCAACACTCTAGAGTTGGGCCTCATCGAGTTAGAGATCATGGAAACTTAGATCTTCATTGGAAGGGAAAGTTTCCAAGAAGCACACAGACAATGGGATGGTTGCTATTGTACAACATGCTCTTACAATGGAAACTATGAAACTTGAAAACTCTAGTAGAATGAGATATCCTGTGAAGTGTAAGTATTACTCTACAATATTGTATGTTTTGTAGTGGTGAATATATTTCTGAACTATTTAGATATGTTTTTGTTTGTTTCAAATATATTTCCTTCTACTTTGGTGGAAGAGCAACCACTTCATAGTCTTACAGGTACTTTCCAGGCATTGCATGCGGATGTTGGTGCACTAGTCTCTCCAGAAATGTCTCCTGCTCAACTTTACCATGACAGAGTTTCTTTTACACACATAGATATGTTGTACCCTCTACAATGAATGGTTTTGGAAGGTTAGAGAGAATTGAAGTACATTCTTTTCTTAGCTTGGAGTGGCCAAAACCTGATATATGGTCCGTATCATCTTTGAAGCACAAGATGGTAATGGATATACATAAATCTTTGAAATTCACAAAAGTTTCTAGGTCTGTAGGTTTGCACTGGTCTTTTCCCATTCATTGTTTTGTATATTTATGCCAAGGATTCTCATTCCAAGAGACTTCCACCATGTTCATGTGTAAAGATATGAGTAAGTCAAAAGTTTTCTTGGTGAAAATTGGGGTTTGATAGAAGGAATTGCAAAAGGTGATAAATATCTTTGTAAAATAGGTGGAATAGGTATAGGATTTTGATATTTGAAACAACCTACTTCATTATACATTAGAGTCTACTATGATCGTTGGATGTGCAAACTTGGAAAATGGATATCATTTAAAAGTTCAAAGGAATCTTTCCATTCATTTGAAATAAAGCTTAGATTTCCCAACAATGAAACATAAACTATTTTAGTGAATAATCATTGGACCTTGGCTAATCTGAGAGAACACTTGGTGATTATGGGGTTTGAAGGACTAACTCAATCCAAATTCAAAATACAAGGACATAAGGTGAGAAGTGTTTTGTGCTTTTGTTAAAGTAATCTTTTCATTATTGCTTATTTTACTTTTATAACTTCAATTTCTTGCAAATTGATTATAGGTGGGCAGACGATTGGAATACAAAATGAAAGTCCCTGTAGATTGGAGCAAAGATGGAACATAACTCTCATTGTCATAGTTTTTTTGCAACCTGATGATGTCACTTCTTGGGTCCTAGTCATTGTATCTCATGGTTTTTGCACTTTCAAAAACATTGTAAAAAGTAGGACAATCAATTCATGTTAGATATTGTATATACCTTCTTATCTACAATGGTAATTTCAAAACTTTTGGAATGTCAAAAAGTCTATGTTCACTACTTTGAAATGTGGTTGCTCATGTTTTTTGTTGTGCTATGTTTAGACATTTGCGTTGAAGCAAAAAAAACAATCATATCCTTCGATGTTCTGTGCATTATTTTGTCATCAGAAACACATTTTTTGAACTTGCACTACTTTATTACGTACTTTTAAAAGTGGGCCCAGTCACTTGAAAAACTTGAAACTACTATAAAAATGGGTTCTATGTGCTCATTTCTCACATTTGCACTCTCAAAGAGCTAGTAAAATTCTCACACACAAGCAATGGCTGCTAGCACTTCCACTCCCATGAAATCTCCTCGAGATCTATTCATGGAGTTTTTGGATACTACAGACTACAACGGTCGTATGGATTTGTATGACCTAGTCTGTAGAGTCCCTAATCTTGAAGGGACAATAACCATGAACTCCGATGTGATCGATTAGATCAAAGATTTTATGGAATTCTATATATTAGGATATGCTATAGATATTCCAGCATATGAGTGTAAATGGGTCCCCTGTGACCTACTTTTCTACATTCATAAAGGAGATGAGGCATTTGCGAAGAACTTAAAGCATTTCATGGTTGTTGCTGAGGATGCAGGGCACCTGTTAGATGACACAGTGCCCTTAATTAAACAATTAAATAAGAAGAGGAAAATGGGAAGAAAATATATTTCCTATGTTGCAACAACCATCTTTTTTGTCAATGAGGAGCCCAAACCTACACCCATGGACCTACCCCATCTTGTTATTGGGGGTTTTTTAGTTGACAAGAAGGAACCCCAGGCAAAAGCTCTCAACTTATTAGAAGAGAGTCAAAACATTTGCAGAGAATTTCCACAAGGAGTAGTGGACAAATTAAAGGAAGCCAGTACACTGAACAGTCCACCCTCCAACTTAGAGCCTGTGGAACTCACTCTACCAGAGGTAGAGATGGAAATGTTTTTAGCTGTACTTGTCGACAGAGAAGAATTTTTGTTCCTGCATGATATTGAGAAGGCATTCAGTCTATGCCTCAACAAATGCCTAAGTATGTTTTGCTCGACCTTGGATGTTCCCATGGACAACACTTCTGACATAATCGAAAGGACACCAAACTCCACTTGGTGATTCAGTTGCAGACACCATTGCATTCGTGTGTGAAGAGATTTTGAGCCATGCCAACCAAAAGGCCAATCAAGAAGATCTACCTGCAACAAGGGAAAGAACTTTGGAGAAGAAGATTTGAACATCCCCTGTTGTGGAGCAAAGTGGCGGCTCAATCATTGATTCCACTAGATGCAATGTGAAGCGGAGAGGATGAAGATAGGCTTCAAGATGTAAGTATCTAATGACATTTATGGTTGTCTCATATTCATACAAGATGTATCTATTGAATTTTATGATTGTCTATGTGCAGGAAGCAATTGAAGTGGATAAATTTGCAGCAAGGAGTGGTGCTGACCATGTTGCCCATGGCCATGGCTCTTTCTTGGCACATTACATTGGGGAATTTCCAAAGGAAGATTTTGTCATAATCCACAAGGACTTTTCACCTCAAGGAAACTTCATGACTTGGTGTCTGCAAAGTTTTGTGCCCATCTACAATAATGAAATGGACCAATTGTATATTTCTGGTTAGGAAGTCCTTTGCCCTTACTACCCTAGGAGTTAACTTTAGAGGAAAAATATTCGGTAAAATAGGAATAGCTTTAGGTCTTGGATTGACAGACCCTCATTTAATATCCCAATCAGTTTTGACTTACCAATTGCCACTATCTTTTCAGAGAAAAAAGAATGTAGTGGAGAGGCTCAAGACCAAGAGCCAATTGTAAAAACTTTATAATACCAATTATTGTTTTTCCAATTTCCCTATGCATTGTCTTTATGTTTTGGCAATCTCTTAACTTTTGCACAGTTTAATTAGTCTTTTTCCATTGATTCTTGTAAGTTTTGTTGCCCAAAATGCATGCAAAGGCATAGGAATGCAAAAAAAAGGCTTGCCACAGAAACGCGGGGATGGGCCTTGCAAAAGTTTTGCAGGGGCCATCCCCACGTTTCTGTAGCAGGCCTTTTTTTTGCATTCCTAGGCCATCCCATGCACTAGGTTCCCTATATTGGAAGTCTATGTCTCTCAATTACAACCTAGACTTGGGGAATTGTGGAAGACTCTTCTTGTGTGCAATGATTAGAGAATATTTAGACTCCTCTGGGTGCATATAAGCATGCAGCAATAAATAAGTACATTTGAATGTTCATCAACATTGTTTATCTATCGGTTAGAGGGTTAACATGCATTGCACCCTATCTAAGGCCAATCATATGCTCCCATGTGCATGGCATGTGGTTTCATGGCTTAGAAATGCAAAATAAAGGCCTGCCACAGAAACGTGGGGATTGGCCCTGCAAAACTTTTGCAAGATGCATCCCCGTGTTTTGTGGCAGGCCTTTTTTTTGCATTCTTAGGCCATTGCATGCATTTTTAAGAAACACCACTTACATGAAATATAGTAAAAAGAGTGATTAAACTATGTAAAACACTTTAACGAGGTACTGGAAAAAGGCACTTAGATACATAGGAGAAATAGACTTCAAAACATGTACACCAAGAGATAAACACTTGGGAGAGAAAATATAATAAGGAAAAGAGTATATTCATCATTTGGGATTTACAAAATATTCATCATTTGGGATATACAGAAAGTTCTCCAAACAAGGGAGTACAAATATTTGTTAAGGGTTATTCCCTCCAATTCTTCTAGCTAGTTGCAAATCTATAGGTTGTATTGTCATTCTATTTGCATGGATGGCACATAGGTTAGAGTCCTCCAACATTGAGATAAGATACGCCTCTGCAGCTTCTTGGAGGGCTTCAATGGCTATCCCTTGGATACAAAGTCCAGCGCAATAGCTTTGGATCTCTTTTTTCACAACGCTTGCAAATGACCTTCGTGGAATAAGAAGCTCCACAGACTTTTAATAGTGTCGAATCTTTGCAAAGGCTCTGGTTTGCTTTTTGCACCTTTGCAGTGCTCTTGCATTTGGGGGGATGTTGGGTTGTGGTCGTTGTGGTCTACGCACGAGGTTGATAGTTCTTCTTTCTTCTTGGAGCATGCGTAGATCGTCCTGCCTCATCATTTACTTGCTCTACCCGACTTTGCTCTCTTTCTTTATTGGTTGGTCTTTGTCCTTGTCCTGCAGGGAGTGTCTTGCCTCCTTGTGTTACTCGATGGTTCATGGGGATATGATCATGGTTCCATGGTGGCTCGTTAACACTTTCTTCATCCGAGGAACTCTCTAAATTTGATGTTGTCTCCATCACAACTTGCATCTGTCCTCGTTGTTTGGGCCTTGCCTTGAGTGGTGTCCTCACTGGGGGCTCATCATCAGATGTGGGAGGGGAATAATTTATTTCTTGTGTTACATCTCTCTCTTGTGAAACTTCATCCCCCTGCAATGGAATGCTACCAGAGTGTGTCCCTGCACCCGAGTTTCATCTAGAAGAGTGGCTTGTGGTTCGACGCTTCTTGTGGGGTGTCATCCATATTGGGCGTTGAGTACCTTGCACATGGCTAGGGTAGACGACATGATCCTTTCTAGCAGTCTGCTTTGTGCGTGCCATTCTCTTAGGTTGTAAAGTGGTAAAATGAGGAAGGGCACCTTTATTTATAGCCTTTCACTTAATAATTGTCCTGTTCACATTTAAATGGATAAAAATTAGTTTTTAAACATTAAAAGTATATTCACAAAAACATTGAAATTTTATTTGAAGCAAAAGGAGTTATAAAAACCTTGAAAAAAATAATGCATTTTAAGAGTTTGGAAACTATTTCCAAGCAGAACCCTCGCGGACTCTTTGTGCCCGCCATTGGGCATGATGTAGTGGTCCTGATGATGACATCCACTTTTCTCTTGCAATATCATGTTGTAGCTTTCATGTAATCTTTGCTATTCGTGACTCACATGCTCGTTCCATTACATATTTTCTAGCAAATGTTGCGCAAAAAAACCAGTTGAACATTTCTTTTAAATAGTTTGATTGGAGTAGAGCAGCCCCATGATGAGTGTTTTTAAAGTAAACACCTCTAGCCTTGTAATGTGACTTCTCCATTCCTTGTGTACTAAAAATGTCCAGTGACCCATATCGATTCATAAAATATGCTCCATGTGCAAAAAGAATATACTATGATCTGGTCAATAAGATATACACATGGTGTTTAAGACCAAATAAAAAAATGTAACCAAACTTACTATGTAATGTGTAATGTTGTTTTCCTCCCAAGATAAGATGAATGACTATGTAAACTCCTTCAAAGTCACTTGGAATGATTCTCGTTGTGAAGGATTAGTGGAAACCAAACACATCAAGTGTAACAATTGATCTAACGATGACCAAACCTTTCTTTCACTTATTAATGAGATCAACTTGACTATCATTGTCTGTCGTAATTGAATAGAGGTCCTTCCAAAGCTCCCATTTCCCATCATCTTCACTATTCACATCTCTTTTAAAGAAACATCTTGCCTTCTTCCCAGTCATTGAAACTTGTTGTAAAATCTCTTGATCTTAACAACTAAAGATACATGGCCACCATGACAACCAATAGAATTCAAAAGATCTTCTATTTTTTGGATTGCTATTATAGACCTCTCTAGTGGTTTCATTGCAAATGCATATTCAACATGGAGCTTCAAAAGCCTCTCAAAGATCCTCATGAATGCATGCAAAGTACAAAAGCAAACATTGACTAATGGAAATGGAATAATGGGGTTCCAATCATTGCTTATTTTATCACGAGTCGGTTCTTGTAACATTGGACACCTCAAAAGTGATATCTCCCATTCCTTGCGATTCGATGAGTCTATTTCATCAATTTCTTTCGAGTCATCAAATCTCATCAATGCCCTTGCATGTTTAGACTGTCTCTTACATCCTTTGTAACCTTGTGTACAATATGAGCAAGGATAGAGAGAAGATGCTCCTTGTTTATAACCTAACATGCATTTTATACTCTTAAGGTCTCCACCAAAATGCCATTCTACCTCAAAATCACCTATATCATCTACAGAAAGCTTTTGCCCATATATTTGAGAAGATATTACTTCTGTAATCCATGGTGTCCTACTAAAAATCCACGAAATAACATTGTTTGTTTCTTTGGGAACTTCTATAGCACCTAACCACTAGATATCTCTCTCTGATTCCACACTGTAAGTCAAATGGGAAGTGGATCCTAAAGTTTAATCACTCATTGCATGGTCCATAACTTCATTCATTAGCGTCACACTCAACCTTTCTAGTCACCGACCCTTTATGATTTTGCACTCACCAAGCTTTAGTATGAACTTTAACTTAACATTACAATCATTTGAAGTTTTTTTTTGATAGACACTTTATATAGTGTTGTAGAGCTAAGAAGAGCAAAGAAGCAGAGAAAAAGAAGGGCCCCAAAATTTTTCCAATTTGGACACTTTATTCTTGTATTATAGCCATTTTGTAACATATTTTCCGATGTAAATGCACCAGAGGAATCCTCTAGATGCATACCCATAGAGATTCGTATCTTACCCTTGTAAATTAGTAGGAAATTAGCCTTTTTAGTTAATAAAGTGCCGATCTCTTGTGTGAAAGGACCATTTTTAGGGTACATGTATATAAGTCAATTTGTGACTCTTTGTAGAACTTTTTGCCATTGTGAGAATCAAGAGCATAGAATTTCGAATTTGTGTCTTCTTCTCTCTGTATCTTCTTTCTTGTGAGCTTGAATGCATGTGTGATGCTTGGAAAGAGTGCTTGGGAGTGTTGTCTATCCATGAAAGTGCTTGTTTACTATTGGTAAGGTGTGTGCGAAGTGTAGGAAGTGCTGAAGTGTAGGAAGGTCAATCCTGTGACTTAGTATTTTGCTCATAAGTTGAAGTAGAAGCATCAGAATTGAGTGAAAAGACCACCACTAGATGCGTCTTCTTGAGAGCTTCGAAATGAACTTCCTATTTCCTATATTCAGAGTTCGGAGCTGAGAGAAAAGCTCGCTTTACTGTTGGCTACTGCTCCAAATGTCGCGACACCATAAGTGATCCCTGAAACTTGTTTGGAATAGATTTATGCTTGTTTGCACTTTGTGAGAGCTTGTTTGCATTGACCATCATTTGAATGCATGTCTTCATACACTCGGCTAGGTTTTGATACTCTTTGGATTGACAATTAAAGCGTGAGTCCCCACTATATGCACTTGCGGGGGATCGAGGTATAGTCTCTTTCTCCACAAGTCCCTAAGTTGGTTCTTAGGTACACACGTTTTTGGTGCCGTTGTTGGGGAGTGTCGAATCAAACCGAGGAATTCGTGTGATGGTGAATAGGTCTTAGCATTGAAGCAAGTAGAGGAGTTGTGAATTTCTCTTCTTTGGTAAGTCATTCTCATTCGCACTTACTACTTCTCTTGGAGTGTGTGTAGTGAGTTGGTAGTTTAGGGAAGTGAGTAGGGAGAGGAGTGGAGTAGGTAGGAGGAAGTAAGTGAGTAGGCTAGGAAGACAGGGTAGTTTTCCAATTTTGTTTTCCTTAGCCATTTTAGTTAGGTATTTTTCAAAGTATAAAAACCAAAAAAAAAAATCTTCTTCAGTTCACTTGTTTCCTAGCAAGTATCGAGAGCGAGAGAGCCCTCACTGCAAATATCGTGAGAGCAAGGAAACGAGGTGTGTGAGGCAGCAGTAGCGTGAGCAAAGGTGAAAAGAGGAGCTTGAGGATGCTAGAAAGGTGAGCACATCCCTTCATTGCAAAAATTTTCCTTCACTGTCCATCAATGAAAGAAAAGGCAACTACGACAAATGTCGTGAGGGGCTAACACGGGGGTGAGGAGGTTTCTTTTCTTAATACAGTCATTGGAAAGAGGGGAGAAAAGCTCTAGGAACACCTATATTCAGTTGGAACTCAAAATCATTTGCTAAAAATTGAAAAAAATGTCAAGTATCATGTTCTCCCGCGGTTGAGTATCGCGACATCTAGATGTTGTGATCTCCTGTGGTTGAGTGTCGCGATACCTAGCCACGTCAGATATCATGAGATTCATTCCACGACACCTCACGAGTGTCGGGTATCGTTAAGTATTTACTCACAACATTGGGCTGGTATCGAGTATCATGGACTTTGTCCGTGACACCTCTTGCATATCGAGTATCGTGAACGAATTCTCGCGATATGTGGTGAATATCGGGTATCGTGAAATTTTGCTTGTGACACCTGACGATTATCTGGTATCGTGAAATTTTGCTCACGACACCAAAAGAATATCAGGTATCGTGAAATTTTGCTCGCGACACCTGACGAATATCAAGTATCGTGAAATTCCTCTCCTGACATCTGGCAAATATCGTGTGTCGTGGACTTACTTCTGCGTCAAGTGCCGAATATCATGGACCTTGTCTCACGACATTTGTTTGATATCGAGTATCGTGGAATTACTTTTGGGGCAAATATCGAGTATCGTGGATGCTCTATCGTGACATTTGGTGAATGTCGAGTGTCGTGGAGTTCTGAGAACGATATTTGTCCAGTATCGAGTGTCGTGAGTTTAGCCAGTGTCAGGAGATTTTCAAATACTTTAGTGTGAATTTCCAAGTCAGCCAAATGTTTCATACAACTAAGATTCAGCAAAGAGCATTGGGAGTTAGAGGGTTGTAAAAACTTGACTAGAGCTTTTAAGTGAATGAACCTAAGATCTGGAAGAACTCTAGGGAGCCGAAGAAGTGTAATCTCATCTGTGGGAAGTGTAGCAAGACCAAATAGTCACTCACACTACTCTGAAACCTCGAGTGAGTCTGAGGAAGAAACCCTTATGGCCTCAGAGGACATGCAGAATTATGTACCAATAATTGGCATGATGTCAATTATTGAGGGTGAATATCGAACATCTTTAGAATATGTGAACACCAATCAACACGGTTTACCCATCTACTTAGATGGGCTAAACAGATCAATGGATAGGCTGAAGAAAGCTACCGAGGCGTATATAGTACCTAGGCCAGCTGTTAACTATGCAGGAGGATTCTACATGGACAAAAGGGATATCCTGTGTGTAGTGATAGAGCATCTTGAAGACATTAACGAGCAAAAGGAAGAAGACAATGTCCACAATCTTAATGGAGAGGGACATGAAGAACAGGTATCTACACCTCGAGGGAAGTCCATTGTAATTAGGGTTTGGAGAGGAGACCTAATTCCCCAAGACGATTCCCTGATGGATGTTTATTTAATCAATGGGATGGAGAATCTTCTCAGAACACACTCTTCATTGTGGGAAGAAGCCATTAACCCAGCCACCATTTATGAATTGCAAGATCTTGAAAAACCCCACTCACATCACGTATCTGGACAAGAATCAGAGGAGGTACTGGCCCTTAACGGAATTAGAAAGAGCAGGATTGAAATATTAGAACATCCCAGTATTCCCACCTAGGGATCAAGCCATAAATTTGCAAAACCCCCAAGGAACCTATCAGGATAATTCTTATTAGCATTCTGGACAAATACAACAAACAAACATCCCAGTTAGGCCCCATGTGCAATTTGCTACACAGGGCAATAATCCGAATTATCGACCACCTACACATGTAGAACCGAGGATTAGAATTCCTGTTCAGGAGAGACCACCACCAGGAAGAGGACCAGGAATACCAATAGGATGACTAGTCTTCCCCATAATGCCTAGACCACGTGAACAAGGAAGAAGACTAAGACCCATCCAAGTTGCCAAATGCATGAGAAACCACTATTATGACTCTAGTGAACCATACAACCACATAGCTGAATTCAAGCAAGTAATAAGAGCCAAACAAGTGGAAGAATTCTTGATTCAATATGAATCCTTTGGTCTAACCCTTACAGACACAGGGTTAGCTTGGTTCCAGCCTTAAGACCCTAATAACTTTTAAAACATGGAACAAGTCTATCAAGAATTGATTGAAGAATTCACCAAGTCTGGAATAAAAAACAACTCTTCCTCATTAATCCATAGTTTTAAACAAGCTCCTACGGAATCGGTGAGATTGGAAGCAAGAAGATTTAACCAATATGTGGATAGATGCCCTGTTGAAGAGAGACCCACTCAAAACAAAATGGTGTCATTGTTTTTGGAAGGATTAGTGAATGGATCATTGAGATCATTGGTATATGTGAAAACAGTCCAAAATTTGCAAGAATGCATGAAAGAGTGTATTGACCTAGAGGAAAATCTAGCAGAAGATTTGAAAATACCTCAAGGCAATGTGAAAAGTGAAGATACCGCCAGCAGCACGTCAAAGCCCAGGAATAATGTAGAGGAAATAGCTGATTTAGTGGCAAAAAAACTGAATGTTCAAGGGCAGAGGAACTACCCAAACAATCCTATGAGAGTACCCATGCTTAGAAGATGCCTGCACTGTGGAGGTGAACATCCTTCTCACTTGTGCAATAGGGGAATAGTTCCACCACCTACTTATGCTTACAATAGACCACCCGTCCCGGGCCCTATGCATTATTGTAGCATAGAACAAAGGTACACAAATCACAGCATAGAAAAATGTCCTTACAATCGGCAGTCAAGACCGGTACAACCACCCATGAGACCTTATGGATACCCTTAGAGAGATCAAGGAGGAGAAGCCTTTAGATATCCCGCATATCAGCAACAGGCACCAACACCACGACCTTATGCTTACCAAGGGTGCACTCAACCACAACCCGTGTTAGGACAACAACCATCACACCCTCATAATGTTGTCCCAGTAAAAATAGCTCAACCAGAAGAGAACCCAGAGAGAGCAATAGTCCCAGCCATGCCATTGGCTAGTAACGAACCTTATGACCCATCTTATGACCATAGTCAAGGAAATTATTCCGCATATGAGGGCACTATATTTGAATACGGACAATCTTACGAGCCTTATGCTTATAGTACGGAAGGACCGGATAGCTCTTACGGATATGAGCAGGACTATGTGTCATTAATGTACACAGCTCCCAGAGCACCGTTACCCTCCCGACCAATGAATAGACTGCCTGCACCTAGAGGACCATGTTATAGATGCAGAGGAGATCATTTTATCAGAGAATGTACGTTACCCAACCCAACACCACCGCGACGAATTTGGGAAGGATATTGTAGTAATTGTGGTAAAGAATATCTTTTTAGAGATTGTCCCAAGTACCCCAACAAAGTTAACTCAATCGTTGTCGGAAAGAATTTGTTACTCTTAAAATATTACTAAAACTAAAAGATTAATTCATTGGAGTAAGTTTGGTTAATTTATGAAAATTTTGACTAATGTTTGATTTTAATTTTTGTAGGACAAGAAGTTTGATGACTAATACAAAGTTATGAAGTATTTACCAAGGTGTTTTCTAATGAAGTTATTGGTATAGATGAAAAATCAAGGGTTAGTCAAGGGTTTATCTAAATTTTGAAAGATAATTCAAGGGTATTTAAGGGTTAAATGTAGGTTTTGAACATGTTTTATAGCGTTCAAGCTTAATTTCAAGGTAAATTAAGGGTTAATTAATAAATCTAGAGGATTATGGAAGGTTAGAAGATTAGTTTATGTGTTAGTTGGGGTTAAAAAACATGGTTTGAAGTTAGTTGAAGGGTAAATCTATGGTTAAGAGATTAATTAAGTAGGGTTTAGTCTATAAATGAGTTAATAAATAGGGTAAATATAATAAATGAAACCTTAGCAAAATATTTCAACTAAAAATATGTTAACTATTAATTGTCATTATTTTCACTAAGGTTATGGTAACAATTAAATTTATTGATGGGTTTAATTTAATTTATTCTAAAAGTTTGTATTTATTCTAAAGTAATTAAATAAATAAAAAGGATTTGAAAGGTTGTATTTAAATCTAAAGTCTATGGTCAAATAAATATTTAATTTGAGTAGTTGTGTGTATTTTGGAAAAATCTAATGGAGGAAAATCCCACGCCTAATTTCTTGTTGAAGAGATGTGGAGTTGAAGAGGAGTAAATGTAGGCTACATGGATCAGTTAACTTAGGGAAAATGTGGGCTATGGTGGGCTACTCTCATCTATATAAAGAGGGGAGTCGTATTCACAGTCTCATGTGATTTTTCAGGTACTCTATTTTTCCTTTGCTCTAGACTATAGTCATTTGTACACACATTTCCATGACTGTCTTTTGGCAGGAGGAGAGAGAAGTCCATCTCTCTTACTTTTGTCATTCAATCAATGTAGAGCAAATTTTTTTGCTTTGGGAAATAATCGACGCAGAGACAAGGGGGGGGGCATTTTGTTTTCTCCTTCAATTCATTGACTCTTTTTTCTTTTTCCTTTTCCCTTCCATTTTTTTTTAACTTTTCTTTCCCATTCTTTCTGTCCTTTTCTTCCTTTCTTCTCCCTCTTCTTTAATGAATTCTTTTCCCCTCTCTTCTCTTTCTCCTCCTCTTCTCTACCGGCGGCACAGCAGTGCTGCGCACGCAGGAGAGAGAGAGAGAGAGAGAGAGAGAGAGAGAGAGAGAGAGAGAGAGAGAGAGAGAGAGAGAGAGAGAGAGAGAGAGAGAGAGAGAGAGAGAGAGAGAGAGAGAGAGAGAGAGAGAGAGAGAGAGAGAGAGAGAGAGAGAGAGAGAGAGAGAGAGAGAGAGAGAGAGAGAGAGAGAGAGAGAGAGAGAGAGAGAGAGAGAGAGAGAGAGAGAGAGAGAGAGAGAGAGAGAGAGAGAGAGAGAGAGAGAGATTTTTTATTTTATTTTTTTCTTTTCCTTATTTTATTTTTATGCTTCTTTTATTTTTCCTCCTTTTCCCTCCTCTTTTCCCTGCAGCGGGGCCATCCATCAGTACAGAGAGAGAGAGAGAGAGAGAGAGAGAGAGAGAGAGAGAGAGAGAGAGAGAGAGAGAGAGAGAGAGAGAGAGAGAGAGAGAGAAAGAGAGAGAGAGAGAGAGAGAGAGAGAGAGAGAGAGAGAGAGAGAGAGAGAGAGAGAGAGAGAGAGAGAGAGAGAGAGAGAGAGAGAGAGAGAGAGAGAGAGAAAGAGAGAAGTGCAAATACCCATGTTAGATGCTAGTGCATGTTAGGCATGATTGTTAAATGTTAGGCATGTTAGTGCATATAAGGCATGATAGATGTTAAGTAATGCATGTTAGATGTTAGAAGTTATGCTAATGCATGTTAGTAGATGTTAGGTAGTGCATGTTAGAAGTTAGGTATAGCATGAAAATGTTAGGAAGAGTATGTAAAGGTTAGGAATGTTATTGCAAATTAGATGTTAGAAGTTATGTTAATACATGTTAGAAGTTTATGCATATTAGTTAATGCATGTCGATTAATGTATACATATTAGATGTTATGTGTATATCATGTATGCATGCATGTTGATTTATGTTATGCATGTATGATAGTGTTTGCATGTATGTATACATGTCATGCATGTTTGCTTGTTGCATGCATGTGCATGTATGCATATGATTTTGTTTTGCATATCATGTTTGTATGTTAGTGCATGTATATGTATGTTTATGCATATGTGTGTTAGTATAAGTTATGTATGCATGTGTATGTATGTTCGTGCATATGTGTGTTAGTGTAAGTCATGTATGCATATGAGTTATGTAGTGCATGTGTACGTATGCATGTTCATTTATGCATGTGCATGTATGCATGTGAGTTATGTTAGTGCATGTATGTATGAATGCATGTTCATTTATGTCAGTGTATGTTATGTCATGCATGTATGTTAGTATGCATGTATGCATGTGATGTATGTTAGCATATGTAATATGTATGTATATGTAAGTTTAAGTGTATGAATTCTATGTATATATATGAATTATATGATGTATACTAAAGTAATGTATGAATAAATTATTTTATTGCAATGTGCATGTTAAAATAAATGAACGTACTTATATATATATGTGTTTTTAGAAAAGTTAATTATCTTATATTAAACTAAGTTTTTTATATATGTTAAATTTTAAATGAGTGTTAATCTTTTATAAAAGTATACTTATATTTCTCATGTGATTTTTCAGATGATATGCTGTTGAAGATGAACTGAAGATTTGAAGTGTGGAAAGAATCTACTTAGCTGAAAATCTATTGTTTAATTTGTATAGGATATCATTCTCATGTGATTTTTCAGATGAAATGCAGGTCTGTTGAAGACGAACTGAAGATTTGAAGTGTGGAAAGAATTTACCTAGCTGAAAATATATTGTTTAGGATAACATTTTATAAACAGTATCTTATAGCTTTGTATAGGAAATCTATCATTAATCTATTTTCATTTCATTTTTACCTCCATCTACATTTGAATTAAAATTTCCTAGACCAGTTGATGTTTATAAATCTCTAAATACACAAAGATAAAGTAGTTAGTGAGGAATTAATCTTACCATCCTTTTTATACGCAATGGAAAGATATAGAAACGCTTTGCCCTATGGACCTTAGGAAAATTATACTTGTTCTGCATAGTCACCCTGTGTGCGCCGTTAGTGAGATGATTGAATTGATCCGCCAATCGTCGGGAATCACTCCCACAACGTGCAGATCAATGTGATTGAAGTGATAGAGTCATCAGGGAGTGATAAGGAGTACACGGTGCCACTAAAAGGAATAACAAGAGCTAAAGCAAGAGAAACCTCAGAAAGAATCAAAGAGAATGATCATGCCAACAAAGAATTAAATACACGAACACCTCAAGTAGTTGCAGACTCTGAAGAGTCTGGAAAAAGTATTAAAAGTAAGCGGACCCAAAGATGGAAGAATCGGAGAGAAAGGATGAAAGAAAAGAAACTGCAACAAAAGATGGATGATGAGAATAACGAACTATGCCAAGAAGAAAAACAAAAACTTTAAGGAGACAATAAGATAGAAAAGTGTAAAAAACAAGAGACAGGATCAGTTCTAGCTGACTCTATGCCAGAAGAGTTAGCCATGTGGATTCAGGCATACCAGGCATGAATAAGAGCAAGACCAACCATCGAACAACATGAAAAGGAATATCCAAGAGGTGACTTAGAGAAAGAAAGGTTGGAGATATGTATAAAATTAATTAAAGTAGCCCAACATACCCTAAAAAAACCTGCTCAGCGAATACCCAACTCAAGAAGTCCCGAAAAAGAATTCCAAGAGTATGTTACCCTTAATGATCCCAAGCAAGGAAAAGAAGACGAGACATGTGGTGAAAATTACGGTGAGAATAAAAGAGAAGGATTTGTTATCCCTGAAGTCGATGGGGAATGGCCTAAAGACTTGTGGGCAAGAGTCTAGGAAGACAAATGGAAGAAAGCAGAAGGAATTGAACCACCCTTTGAGGAGTTAGAAGCAGAAGGTGAATTTGAAGCATCAATACCTGAATTAAACTCAGAAGGATTATTACAATTCGACGAGAGCAAAAAAAGATGAAGAGAGTGTGAAGACTTTACCAAATTACATGGGGGAATACGAACATAATTCTGAATTATATTGCATTCCCTTAGTGAGAAGAAAAGAGTAGAACCCATCAATTCATCGGACATTATACAACATCTTAAAAAAGTCAAAATCCTATTTACTCTAACATTGGAAGAACTCTTGAAGGTAAAACCACAATTGAAGGAGAATTTAACTAGTCAATTGGAGACAAGGTCAGATGAAAATGAGATGCTTGATGGAGCAACCACAATCAAAATCCCAGTCGATAAGGTTGGAGATTTCAGTGAGGGAGATGAAGGAAACACATGCCTCCCCATCACTTACAGAGGTTACACCACTAAAGCCATCTTAGACTCCGGAGCAGGAGTAGGAATTGCGACCAAGGAAAAATGGGGAAAACCAGCTTTAAGACCAACACGGATGAAGATTCAAATGGCTAATGGACACAGTGAACGACCCCTGGGATTATTGGAAAAAGCAACCTTTGCTACCTGCGGGGTTGAATTCGAGCACACCTTAGCAATCTGTCAATTTGAAAAGGTTAGCAATTATGAGATGATACTTAGAAGACCTTTCATGAGACGACGTATACTTGCAGCATGAAGGAACCACGACCAAAATAAATATCCATACATATACGTATCAAGATGCTCCTCCCTTGCAATGGAATCTAGTTCATAAGGAGGAAGACGATCAATCGATTCACAGTACAGGTTTGAGTGACCAAACCTGGATGAACGAAGACACTCATCTATGGATATGCCAAGCAGCTAAAAACGAAGAGGAAAGGAAGAAAGGATGGCATCAAAGGCAGGGAGTTGCTAGATCTCTACAAGATCCAGCTTACATGCCATAAATATTCCTAGATGAAGAATTTGAACCTCATGGTTGGATGGAGATTTTAGCTACTCTTGATGTATGTGTAAATGAAGAGGTAATAACCATGAATGAATGCATTGATGAGGAAGGATATGATGTACGTTTATACGTGGTTGTTCTCCAAGAAGCTGAAGAAGGAGAAGTAATTGAAAAAGAATGGAAGGAGGATTATGAGAGCATTGAAATGGAGTATGAACAAATTGAGGCAGAAAGCGAAAATCAAAGAGTAAGTGTCATAACTAATGGGTTGAATCAAGGAATGACACAAGGAGAAGAACTTGAACTAGATAAAGAAAACGAAGGGGGAGAAAACAAGCCTCAACATCAATTCAAAGTACCTGCCCACTTCAAGGAATATGAGGTAAAAGAGAGGAAGATTGCTATCCAAATGCCAAAATGGGAAGCACAACCTGGAATAGCATATGACAACAAAGAACAGACCAAGAAAATAGTAGTAGCTTTGGAGGAAGGAGAAGAGCGATGTACTTTTATAGGACATGATGTCTCAATGGAGGATACAAGAATTAATACGACTCATAAGAGAATATGGGGACGTCTTTGCTTGACATATAAGGATTTAAAAGGAGTAGATCCCTCTATTTGTGCCCATAGAATCCCTATAACATCAGAAGCTAAACCTTCCAAACAAAGACTATACACATATAATGATGTTTGCTCAGCAAAAATTAAGGAAGAGAAAGATAAGTTGTTAGATGCAGGCTTCATTTATGAGATTGAACACACGGAATGGGTATCACCTTTAGTGGTCGTGCTGAAAAAGAATGGCAAGTTAAGGGTATGCATTAATTTGAAAAAAGTAAATGTTGCCACCATACGGGATAGTTACCCATTACCTATCACCGATCATCTTTTGGAAAGGGTTACAGGAAAGGAAGTCTATAGTTTTTTGGACGGCTTTTTAGGGTATAATCAGGTAGCAATTGCTCCTGAGGACCAACATAAGACAGCTTTTGCAACTGAATGGAGAGTGTATGCATTTAGGGTTATGCCTTTTGGTCTAACCAATGCCCCCGCCACTTTTCAAAGGTTGATGTGTCACGTGTTCAAGGAATTCTTAAGGAAGAGTGTGGAGGTATACGTGGACGATTTATGCACCTACTCAGCTATACGATCGGAACATATTCTTGAACTTAGAAAGATTTTTGCCAAATGTCGACAATATAGAGTTTGCCTTAATCTAGAAAAGTGTGTCTTCATGGTTTGACAAGGAAAGATATTAGGACACATTGTCTCTAAAAATGGGATTTCCACGGATGAAGACAAAATCAAAATAATTCTGGATTTGCCTAGACCAAAGACCGCTAAAGAAGTGCAAGCATTTATGGGACATTGCGGATATTATCGTAGATTTATACACATGTATGCCATGATTGCTAGACCTCTTTATGCATTATTGTCTCAGTTTAATTGGACGGAAGAATGTGAAAAGGCTTTCAATGAAGTGAAGAATCACTTGAGTTCAGCACCAATCCTTAGAGTGCCTAATTGGAATAAACCATTTCATATTCATGTCAAAAAGCACATGTAAATCAATGGAAAACTCATCTAAATGCGAATGGAACATGGCAAACACTAAAGAGATTAGGCATATACTGGCCAACCATGCAGAAGGATACACATAACTATGTATCTACCTACCCAACTTGTCAAGAACGAAGGCCAGAAGAGAACTCGACTCTATGTTACTCCACTGTAGCAGCAAGATGGAGTATGCCTCTGGTAAAATTCTTGAAAACCCAGGATACCCAGAATGAGCTACTCTAGCAAGAAAACGTGCCCTCACAGAGCAAAGTAAAGACTATGTTCTTATAGAAAAACAACTCTTCAAGGGAAGACAATCATCTACGAATGTGCATTCATGAAGATGAGTATCTTGCTGTCTTAGAGATGGCGCATACAGGAGCTGCAAGAGGACATTTTTCTGCAGATAAAACTGCAAAAATGATTCTCTTCGCAGGAATGTGGTGGCCAACTCTACATCAAGATGCAGCCACTTATGTCCAAAGATGTGACACCTATCAACGAACAAAGTATCCTATTAGAAGAGATGAAATGCCAGTAAAACCTATGATGAGTGCCAGAGCATTTAGCAAATGGGGAATAGATTTTGTAGGACCAATTAGTCCACCAGCTAAAGGTTCCCATGCCGAGTATATAATTGTAGCAATAGATTATCTGACCAAATGGGTAGAAGCCAAAGCAACCAAGCCTTTGATCAATAGACTGCTTAGCTTGACGTATCATGATGATCTTATGCATGTATCTTAATTCAAATACTTTTAATTCATGTCACTTGTCACTTGTCTCTTGTCTCTTTTCTCTCAGTCCCTTAAGTATTTTTACATGTCTTCTATTTTCTTCTATGTGTGAGAAGGCTCCGCAGTATTGCGTTGAACCAGTGAGGATGTTTCATTGAGCTTGTGATTAAATTCTATCATCATAATTCACTTGCATGCATATAATCCATACATACCCATACATATTGATTAGTTTTTGAAAGTCTATAAGAAGCTCCAATATTGGACCATTTTTCCTTTCAAAACTGATTTATGTGTAAGGATTCCATCTATTCTCGTCATGCATACATATCATCCAAAGAAGACTATGCATATTGATTAGAATTAGGAAGTGTTTAGGAAGCACCTTCAACGGACCATTCTTCCTTCCAAATTTGATTCGTGTGTATGGTTCTCTTTCATTCTTATCATTCATGTTCATAAATCTAACTTGCACTCCTACATTCCCATTCCCATAATCATTTCAACATTTCTCTCTTCTACATACTCAACATTAATTTCACTTTCACGTCCTTAAACCTTCCAACATTCATTAGCTTCATACACCATGTGTGTGCCACAACCGGATCCGATCCACCCGGATTGCCATCACCTCCACATTTGAACCCGACGTGAATCGCTTCGTGGCATTTGCTTCTGATCTTGTTGGGAGGTTGTGATCCATATTTTTTGTTTCATATTTTTCATCCTCATCATATCATCATCATCATTCTTGAGCATTGCACTGGATTTCTCACAATATCATGCACCTCTTCATTGTGAAGTAAATGCATTTGTGAGAGATCTAGAACATTGTGCATCACTCGCTTATTCACATAAGATGGAGGAAGGATTCAAATCCCTTATTGTTGAGAAACAAGGCCAAAGAATAGTCTCTTCTATGTTGAGAGAGAAGGGAAAATTCAATGGCATCAACATTACAAGCTACTTAGATATGCTTGAAGAGCAAGCTATGATTTTTGGTCTTCCCGAAGATCTTTTGATATCATTCTTTGAACGAATTGTTGATAGCTCTATCATAAACCGTGTCACTCAATATGATAGTCTTCCTTGGAGTGATTTTAGAAAGGAGATGCTCAAAGAATTCTATCTTGAAGATTATAGCCAACATAATCGGGATGGATTCTTACGATGTGTCAATTCCCCAAAGCTTAGTAGCTCTATTACTCATTTACAAAATGAGTATATTAGATGCTATGAACAACTTCCTGATGAGGATAAGATAACTTTGGAACCTGATCCTGTGATCAATTTTCTTAAGCTTCTTCATCCTGAAACTCATAGGGAAGTTGAACGGTGATTAGAAGAGCCAGATAAGCGCTATGGTCTTACTGACAATTGGCAAAAGGTGCATAAAGTAGTAGAGGTTGTATCCCATAGACATCAAAGAAAATCCATGCTTTATGAGCAAACTAGTGTTCCTCAAGCAAGCCTTCCACAAACTAAGGAGCAAGTTAGAGAACAATCCATGCTATGCTTTTTGACTCTACTCCTATTCCTCAAATGATGGAGCCTACTCAAGGTTTTGAAGTAGAGCCAAATAAAAGTGTAGCTGAACAATCTCAAGTGGAAATTCTCACTAAGCAAATAGAAAGTCTTATTGCTACACAATCCAATTTGGCCAAGACTATAGATGCTTTACAATCTAATTACACCAAAACTTTCCAAAATCAAATGAACCCAATGTCTTTTCAAGAGCCTAATCAACATGTTATAGCTACCAATCAAAATCCACAAGTAGCTCCTACTCAAGCATATCAAGTTCCTCCAATGCATAATCCTTCAATGCAAAATCCTCATCCTCATGTGCAAAATCCTCATCCTCATGTGCAAAATCCTCAAATGTATCAAAACATATATCCTCAAGCTTCTCAAACAACTTTTCAAAATCCTCAAAATCAAAATTTTCAAAATCGTCAACCATATACTATGGAAGCTCCTCTTGCACCTCAAGCACCACATGCTGCTCCCCAAGCTCCTCAAATACATCAAATGCCTTATCAAAATCCTAATTATCCTGCTCAATCAATTCCTTATCAACAAAATACTCAATTTCAAAATTCCCCACCACAAGTTAATCAAAATCCTCAAAATCAAAATGGTTTTGTGTGTGGCCCTCGTAGGTGTCCTTGGTGTGATTCATTGGAGCACTTTTTGAGAGATTGTGAACTATTGAAGGCTGCTAAGGAGCAATGACTAGTAATAGACATAGACAAGAAACTATGTGACTATCGATCTAGGCTACCTTTGCAAGGAAATTATGGTAAGGGACAAATGAAAAAACACTATGAAAATATAACCATAACAGACGTAGGAACTAGAGGAGTGAAACTAGAAGCTCTTGATGAACAACAAATAGAATCAAGTAAACCCACAAAGGAAGGTGACTTTTCCATAGAGGCTTTAGTAAGAGCACGAGATGAGATTAGGAGAATAACGGCTTGGGAGTCACCGATAGAAGATCAATCTCTTATTTCTCACATATCCAATGTAGAAGAAAAACAAAAAAGAGATGAAGCTGAGCCTAGTGAGAGAAGAGTGACTCAAAAACAAACCTCAGAGGGAATAGAAACAATCATAGAGCAAGGAGAACATCACAATCCAAAGATAAAAAACAAGAATCACAAACCAATGAACAAAAACAAGAAGAGAAACAAAAAGGGAAGAAGACAACGCAAAGAAAAACATAACCAAAGCCTTTAGATAAACAAGAACAATCAAAACAAACTGAAGAACAAACATGAGAACATGAACAAAAACAAGATCCTGAGCAAAAACAAAAGAAACCAAAGAGAAAACCTAAAGCCATCTTGATTTCAGAAATTGAGAGAAAAATAGATCATATGGAGATTTTAGATGACATTTTGCTTAAGAGTCAAGTGACTATGTCTTTAGAACAAGTTTTCTCTATTGCAAAGCCTGTTTTTAAAGATAACTTTATCGGCCTAATTAAAAGGAAGAGGTTTCTGCTTAATCTAGATACTGAGATGCAAGATTCTCTAGATCAAGATCAAGCTATGAATGAAGCCTTAAAATTTGATGAATCTGGCGAAGAGGACTTTGATGATGATGAAGTAAATGTTAATAAAAATTTATTAGAACCTATTCAACCTGACCATGAAAATCATGAAAACAATCCTGAAAGTCACTTTAAAAGAAAATTTTGGTCTAGAGGTACATCAGAGATGCATGTTAAAATAGGAAACGATAAGAACACTATCACTGTAAATGCATTAGTAGATTCCGGCTCCGAAATCAATGTGATTTCAAGAGAAGTCTATCATAAGTTTCGATGGCCCATAGATAAAGATTGTGGATGGTGTATGAGAACTGCACATAATGGTGTAGGTACCCTGTATGGAGCTTGTGCTAGTGTGCCCATATCCATAGGAGGAATCACAGAAGAGTTTCACTTTTTTATTCAAGATAATTGCTCCTATGAAGTTCTCTTAGGTCAACCCTTTATTTGTGAGAGTCGTGTGGAAACTAAAGCCATGGATGATGGGTCTACCTATGCTAGATTTAAGTCTACGGATGGAATGCAATCACTTCAAGTCATGATGATAGGAGTGAATCATCCTAGGAATCGATTGTCAATTATAAAGAAACCTATTGTTATTCAGGGTCATTAGCATGCTTGTAGTGATTGTGCACCTCGATTCATGTTTGGAGCTACATATGATCAAAATTTTGGATAGAATCCATTGTTGAGCAGGACAACAGTGGATATTGGTTTGACATCTCGCATCCAACCAACATGTACAATAGTTTGTCACTTTGTTTTCCACATTCTAGATTAGATTTTCTTCATAAGAGTCAATTGTCCAAGTCTTTTATCCAAAAAACCCAAAAAAATTATAACAACAAAATCATGGAACATGATGAGAACATTGAGCATGTGATTGAAACATCTCATTGTTTCTCTACTCTTGAGGAGTTAGAGTTATGTCTTCAACAAAATTCTAATTCCCATATTATTCTTCTTTCTTCCCTTGATGAGTATGCTCTTATCTAGGAATATGCTCTCAATGTTGACAAGTGCACAAAATTTAACCAAACACATGATGCCTTAGTTGAAACAAAGTACAAAACTGTAGACAAAAAAATCAAACCCATAGCTCAACCATTACCCCAAGGAAGTAATGAAAAAATTATTGATGTGAAAAATGATCCAATTCTTCGGGATAAGAAAAACATAGGACATACATTCACGGATGAGACAATCAAACATGTGAAAATTTGTACAAATGATGACTTTCTTTTGCCAGTAGAGAGAGATAAATTTGAGAGAGTCATACGTAGCAAAGCCTTTACTATGTATCCTCATGAGATTGGTTGCGTAGATCCTAAGCTAGTTGCACCCATGATAATCTTTACTATTCCACATATTCCATGGAATCTTCGCCCTATGCCAGTTCCAAAGGCTCACTTACCTGAGCTAATGAAACTACTTAAGGAGAAGATAAACATGAGAATTTTAGAGCCATCTTTTGCACCTTACTCAAATAGATGGTTCACTGTGCCTAAAAACAATGGGAAACTACATTTTATTCAAGATCTCCAACCCTTCAATAAAGTCACCATAAGGAATGTAGGAACAGGACCCATTGTAGATGAGTTTGCTGAATCATTTTCAGGACATTCTATCTATTCAATGGGTGATTTATATTTTGGATATGACCAATTCCAATTAGCAATTGACAGTCGTGACATAACCACAATGAAAACTCCTTTAGGCTTAGTGCGAATGTGTACTTTACCTCAAGGAGCGACTAATTCTGTGGCTCATATGATGAGTGCTATGAATATGGTCTTACATGATTTTATCCCTCATATAACTATGCCATTCATTGATGATATTCCAATTAAAGGGAGTGAGGAACGTGTAAAGGACATTACTTTAGACTCATCTAGATGTCGTAAATTTTTTCTTGACCATATCTCTGATTGTGAAAGAATATTTCAACGATTTGAAGAGGTAGGTCTCACATTTTCCATAGAAAAATCTGTTTTTGGTGTCAACGGGGTTCTTATTGTTGGACATTTATGTGGTCATTATGGTCGAAAGCCATACCCACAAAAAGTTGATGCCATTAGCAAGTTTTCTGAAACATGTAACAACGTGACTGAGGTATGCAGATTTCTTGGTGCTTGCATCTTTTATGTTATTTGGATCCCACACTTTTCTCATGTTGCTGATTGTCTCTATGACTTGTTGAGGAAGAAATGAAAATTTATTTGGACTGACAAACACACTCAAGCTATGCGTAAATTGAAGAAATTATTGCTTGAAGATCCCATCCTTAAGCGTGTAGACTATTCTGCTAACAAACCTATTATATTGGCTGTTGATACTAGTCCTATTGGTATAGGTTGGGTCATAAGTCAAGATGATAGTGAAGGGAATAGATATGCAATTAGGTTTGGTGCCAAAATTTTACATGAAACACAATGAAAATATCCACAGATCAAACAAGAACTATGGGGTATGGTAACAACTTTGAAAACAGACAAAGAATATTTCATTGGTGCAAATGTCAAAGTTGAGACTGATTGTTTGCCTCTCATTGGAATGATAGCCAATTGTTCATCTCCTGATATAGCCATGCTTAGATGGATCTCATATTAAGTTCATAAATCCTAAGTTAGTTCATATTTCAGGTAAGTCAAACTCAGTTGCTGATATGTTATCAAGAGCTAGATTTGATGATAATCTTGAAAGTGATCTAATAAAGAATGTGAACTTAGTTGACTATGTTCCACATATATACGAGTATGAGAAATTTCATGAGTCTGAGTACGAAAATGAATGGAGACATAGGAAAGTATCTGAGTACACTACAACCATTACCTAGCTGGACTACGAATAGATTCCGTAACATTAGGAAACGAGCTTATAACTTTTTCCTATGTAATGGTTATCTTTGGAGACATGCTAAGGGTAAGGTTAAGAATCTGTAAGAAAATAATAGCACAACGGAATAGACCTATAGACAGAGTTGAGAGAAAAACGCAGACAAAGATAGACAGAGATTGAGAGATAGAGAACTCAAATTCTCAGATTACCGATCATAATGCAGTTACAATGATGGTGTTGTCCACCCATGCGCTCCCACTGTGGAGCTTAGAAGGCAATCTAGACAGACTCTAGATGAAGGGCTTACTAGTGCGCAATGCTATGTAAAGTTCAACCTGGGTCGTGCTTATATAGCTTTTACAAGGTGGTTCGGTACAGATAAACGTAGTCGGGAGATACAAAATGGCAACCCAATGGCCTGGAAGTTTATTCCCTACCTAACCTAACAGCTAGGCTCACAAAGATCATCTACAACCATCAACAGTCACACATAGACCTCATCTAACTTGGAAGTTAGGGTTCCACAAATGTCCGGGCTCTCATAATGGCTTCTCCTCATAATGGGGGCCTTACAACTTAGAGCACAATGGATCATTTGTGGTCACATGAGGGTGGATTATTGAGCATATCTAACAGAATCCACAACGAGTCCTAGGAAAATGAGGTCTTTAGTTGCAAGTAATGAAGGAAATGCATGAGACATTATGGGCAGGTCATAACGGATTTTTTGGAACATATGAAAAAATTAGAAGTACCTATTATTGGCCTAGGATGTATGTTGACATTAGTAGCTATGTTTCTACATGTTCTACTTGTCAACTTCATTCATCAGTCAAACATAGAGATCCATTGCATCCTACTTATCCACCCTGTATTCACTACAAGTGGGTAGTAGATCTTGTAACTATGCCTAAAGGTATTGGCAAAATGCATTACATTGTACTTGCAAGAGAAGACTTAACTAATTATGTAGAGGGACGTGCACTACAATCTAAGACCACTTACAATGTTTACAAATTCTTGCTTGAAGATGTCATGTCGCTTTGGGTACATAGAGAAAGTAGTTGCCGATCGTGGAGAGTTAAATGTGAGAGAAGCTAAAGAGTTCTTTGAACATCACGGTATTCGTTTGTCTCTCACTACTGCATATAATCCAGAGACCAATGGTAAAATAGAGAGAGGGCATCCACCTATTGTGAAAGCCATATCTAAAGCATGTAACGGTGACATCAAACAATGGCCTAGATTCTTACCTTTTGCACTTTGGGCAGATAGAATGACGTGCACACGTACTACTGGGTATATGCTTGCTGAACTCATGTATTGTCAAAAACCATTGTTTCCAATTCAGTCTCATATTTCTGCATGGTCAAATTTGCCTTGGTCTGAAAACATGTCTATTGATGATTTTTTGAGTTTGCGCATTGAACAGTTAGAACAAGGTAAATTAAGACTTGATGATGCCATTGAAAAATTAAGAGAATCTAGAATGAAGAACAAGCATTATTTTGATAAAACTCATCGATTGCATCCTAAGCCAATTGAAGTAGCAGATTGGGTGCTCATTTATGATAGTACATTTGACTCTCAGTATGATGCATGCAAAAAGCTCACTCAATGGTGGTTTGGGCCATACATAGTATCAAAAGTCAACAACTATGGTACATATGCTCTCTGTGAATTAAATGGTGTTGCACTAAAAACTTTGATTGCAGGTAAAAGGATAAAGCTATTCAAGAAACATGATAATGATGAGTACATTTTGGATGAGAACATTGAAGAAGATGACAACAATAAAGCCGATTAATAAACAGGAGTATCTGTGTTATAAAAGAAAAATAGAAAAATAAAATATTAAAAAAAAGGAAAAAAATCTAAAAATATCTCTAATTTTTCAAGTTCATGTTGCTTTGTTTTTTTTTCAAGTTTGTTCTGCTTTTTTTCCATTCTTGTTTCATGCATGTTTGTTTTTAGTCTTTGCATTGCAGTACATATCCACATCACTTGAGTCAAAAAGGGCAAATGATGATTTCTCTACTTGTGTAAAATTGTATCTTAAGTAGTAATTTATCTACTAAGAAATTGATTATAATCTAAGATTGTGGAAAGATGGGGCATGTAGATTTGGAGGTTTATTTTGGTGACATGACTTTCATATATAAACATGCATATGTATCCTATATCGAAAGCATAATTGTTGAGATCCTAGCTCCTTCTACTGCATGTTTCTACATCCTTAGTCCATCTCACAACACTTGTATCGGAGTTCAAACGACTGTTCTCCGTCATCAAAAATGGTTGTATCTTGTATCGGGGTTTAATTTTTCCCCATCATCAAAAAAAGAAAAAAATGCTACATGTTACCAAGAAGTTTTTACTTTCTTCTACCCCAAAAAAAGTGATTGTAACCATAAAGTTGCCAAATCGTCATCATCATCATCAAAAAAAAAAAAGAGCAAGCCAAAGGAAGATAAAGAGGCATAGTAGAATAAATCATGGGCTATATAGGTAGATTTATGCATTAGTGGAGTTTAGTTAGATCTCCTTGCATGTTATTAGAGAAAGAGCATGTTCATATTTATGTAGAAAATAAGTTGATCTAAAATAAGCTAAAGATGAAAGATGTCTCTTGAAAATCCTAAATCCTTGTTTAGATCAAGATGACTAATAAAATCCTCAGCATGATACTTACAGTTTTGAAAGTGTTCAAACACACAACATATACATTTTTAAATTTCATTGGTATTAACCAGGGCACATATATCCTCATTTTTTATCTATCTATTATGCACAGCCACCCAACTATCATGGCGTATTATTCAAGGCTCATGTTCTTATCAAGCCTATATATGCAAACCTTCGAGGAAGCCTTTTTTTATCGGATTTTTTGAAATTGATTCCGAGATTTTCTTAAAAATGTCAACAAATCTGAATGGTAGAATGGTGGCATATGAATTGAGCTTCTTCGCAGATCAGAGACAGCCACCACATGATGGTGTGAAAGTTGAACAATGGAAGCAACTACTGATACGTGAAGCTAATCTGATTAATGAGACAGAGCAAAAGGTTTACAGAACATACTCCCGTCGCATTCCAAAGCCTGTCGGGGATGACAGAGTTCAGGAGGGGGGCAGTGTTGAGGGAGAGTCCAGCAAAAAGAAGAAAAGAAGAAGACCAAGAAAGAAGCTTCACGAAAGGTATTATATCTGAAGATATATCTCTGCAGGAAGCCCCGCAGGGGCATGCAACACTTGTCTCTGCACAGAGCCCCTCGGGCGCATACAACGGGGCAAGGCACGTAAGCCACAAGGGTGGATCAAGGCCAACAAGTATCCATGAAGAAGTGCAAGAAGATATCTAGCAGATCCTAATCCTTAAGAAGGTCCTTCAACATCTGGGTCTTCGAGAGGTCTAGATCAAAGGCTGAAGGTCCACACCCTCATACCTTCCACTGGTTGCGTGCATGGCAGCCCGACTTAACACAACAACCCAGATTTAAAAGGAGCGATTGGAAAATGATCCACGGGTTGTGTACGGTGAAAAGAGAAGAAGAGGCCATGACCAATGCAATAGGTCCCGAGTTATGATCTGTTCCTCGACCGCTGGTAAAACTATATCATTGACTTCCGTAGAAGCGAGCAGTGGTCGATTACAGGCACAGAACTAGAGACACGAAGTGAAGCCTGACAAGGGACGACCGAGACAAAGAGGGGGAGAGTGTTGCAAAGCTAAGAAGAGCAAAGAAGCAGAGAAAAAGAAGGGCCCCAAAATTTTTCCAATTTAGACACTTTATTCTTGTATTATAGCCATTTTGTAACATATTTTCCGATGTAAATGCACCGGAGGAATCCTCTAGATGCACACCCATAGAGATTTGTAACTTACCCTTGTAAATTAGTAGGAAATTAACCTTTTTAGTTAATAAAGTGCCGGTCTCTTTTGGGAAAGGACCAATTTTAGGGCACATGTATATAAGTCAATTCGTGAATCTTTGTAGAGACTTTTTGCCATTGTGAGAATCAAGAGCACAGAATTTCGAATTTGTGTCCTCTCCTCTCTGTATCTTCTTTCTTGTGAGCGTGAACACATGTGTGATGCTTGGAAAGAGTGCTTGGGAGTGTTGTCTATCCATGAAAGTGCTTGTTTACTATTGGTAAGGTGTGTGCAAAGTGTAGGAAGTGCTGAAGTGTAGGAAGGTCAATCCCCCGACTCAGTATTTTACTCATAACTTGAAGCAGAAGCATCATAATTGAGTGAAAAGACCACCATTGGATGTGTCTTCTTGAGAGCTTTGAAATGAACCTGCTATTTGCTATATTCAAAGTTCGGAGCTGAGAGAAAAGCTTGATTTACTGTGGGTTGCTGCTCCAAATGTCACGACACCATAACTGATCGTTGAAACTTGTTTGGAATAGATTTATGCTTGTTTGCACTTTGTGAGAGTTTGTTTGCATTGACCATCATTTGAATGCATGTCTTCATACACTTGGCTAGGTTTTGATACTCTTTGGATTGACAATTAAAGCCTGAGTCCCCATTATATGCACGTGCAGGGGATCGAGGTATAGTCTCTTTCTCCACAAGTCCCTAAGTTGGTTCTTAGGTACACATATGGGCATGAAAATATACTTTGAGAAATACCTTGTGCTTGTAAGGCTTGCCTTAGAAGGGTGTACATTGCAGTATACCCATTTCTACTGATGCCTGCTTCATCACATATTGTTTGCACATCTTGCACTTTGATAAGGTTTTTTAACTTTTCTGAAAACTCGGCTAAAACAACAACTCTAATACACTTTCCTATGGGTGAGTTTATAGCGGAAGTGATTTCTTTACTGTTTATATAACTATTCATCAGCTTGAATTGGTCTTGTGTTGTTGATGAAGTAGTTATGTCTTGAATAAATGAGCTAGACAATGAAAGATTCCATTACAAATCTTCATTAAAACATATAAAAGTAAAACAAGCACTCACCTTGTTGCATATATACGTCGATTGCATGCTCCACCACCTACTTTTAACTTTGAAATTGTGCTTTCTTTTGCTTCCATATCCTGTTCAAAATCTACAAGTTGTTTTTGTAAAGATATGATTGTGCTTTCTAAAGTGACCACCCTCATATGATGGAGTTGATATTGTTGGAAACAATACTTAGCACTAGCATGTGAATGTGTAGATAATTGCTTGTAGTAACCTAATAGTCTAGCTTCACCCGCACCAATGAACTAAAGTAAAGTTGAGAGGTTATGGAATGTTGGATGGTAAGAAGATATTAGATCAAGAGGATATAGTGAACCATGAGTCCAAAGATCAATAATTTTTTCTCCAGCTGCACGATGTTCATTTTGAGAATTGGCATCATTGTTGCATCGTGTATTTGGAGCAAACTCTCTAGGCACATGAACATGGATACTTGTTGATGCAAGAGCATGAGGACATTCTACTGTGAAGTTTGTGATACATGTCAACACCATCTTTGCTAATGACCAACAATATCAACAAACAAAGATGGAAAACTGGTTGGAAGGGACTCTAAAGCATATGCTTTGCTAAAAAAATGTGTTTTCTTGTATGTGTATGGGTTAAAGTGTATTTTTCCACTGTGTATGGCTGAAAATGATGAAATTTGAAAAAAGTCATTTTTTGGGGAAAGCATAGCCACGGATTTGATGATGTGGCATTTACTTTTGGAGGGAGTTTAAAAATTATACTTTTTCTAAAAGAAACTTTAAAAAATGGGCCCAAAAAAGTGACTTCTGACATATATATTAAAAAATAGGCCCTTTTGAGTTAATATACACTGAAAATGAGACTTAAAAAAAAAACTCATTTTTTAATTCAAATACATGCATGAGTTTGATGATGTGGAAAGTAGATTCTCTTGCTCTCTCTCTAGAAGAAGAAAGAGAGATGCCTAGTAAAGCCTAAAAAAAGCCTACTCAACCTACTAAAAAGTGCCCTATTAAATGCACTTTGTCCCCTTAAACAAGAACAGAATTAAGCTTAATCCCTAAAAATTAGGGATCCTTACAAGGCCCATGTAGGGTTCCCCTAATGGTGTGTATCATCCATAGGCCGAACAAATTTTGGTTAGCAGTGATGTTGTGTTTTGTGGAAGATGCAATTCCAACATTACTTTCATGTACCAAGGAGACATCTATTAGCTCTAGATATATGTATGACACTTTGCTACCGCTTTTTACAGCTGGATAGTCAAGTGCTGATCAAAAAGAGGTGATTTCTCACCCATTATAGGTCTCATGTGATGATGGAGATCATCCCATTTTTTATGCATATTTACATGATGCACTTGATGATGAGAGGTCTGATATAGAGGAGGCAAAAGCTATGACAAAATGTCTAGTGGAGTGTTATATAATTTATGGGTTCATAAGGTTGAATATATGGATTCTAAAGGTTAGAATATAATGTATGTTTTCCTTGGTCAAGCCCTTGAATTACCCTTGGAACATGCCTTGAATCTTTGGGTGAAAACCTTGGGGTATTTATTCATATAAACTCCCAATTGAATGGTTGGAACCTTAGGCTTGATTTATCCTAAGGTGTAGGAACCTTAATCTTGAGAGAAGCTTCTCTAGGAGTCACCTTGTGTGTATGTGGGTGAAGAATCCTCATTTGATTTAGAAGGCATGTGATAGACCTTGGAGAATCCTCATTTGATTTAGAAGGAATGTGATAGACCTTGGGAAATTAGAAGGCATGTGATAGACCTTGGGAAATTCGAAGGCATATGACCACCCTTGCAAAAGTGTCCACATGAGGGCCACTTGGCTAGACACTTGGCCAAACCTAAGGATATGCACCACCTTGACCTAAAGGTATATATACCGGTGGAGTTGGATGGGTGGATGGGTGGATACGTGCTCTCTCTTACTTGAGGTGGTTTGGCTAGGCAGTAGTTTGTAGTTATTTAACATTGGTACTCATAGCCTATTCAATCTGATGAGTAGTTTCAACCTTGCACAGGAGCTTCTCTCTCTTTGTGTGAGTTCTTGAGACTGGAATTTTGTTGACAAAATAAGTTTTGTTCTTCTATTTGGAGAGCAAAAGATTCTCGTATGTCTCCATCATTAGAAGGTTGTTGTACCTGCCTCGACAACCTCCTGGGCATCCAGGATGATATACTAGCATAGCCTCGACAGGTCACATGCACTCACAAGTATGAACACTTTGAGCAACTATTGAGAGGTTCATCTCTTTCTCTTGAACAAAGTGTTGCAAATCAATATATGTGAGGAACTTCCAATATGGGATAAGTCTGGCTCTCCTTAGCCATGCACGCAAAATGCAAGTTTGAGCTTCAAGAGCAGCCCGTCCATGTGGTTTGGTTCTCTTGAGATACATGTATTCTTATTTAAAGAACTCAAGAGTCTTAGTTTTCTTTTGAGAGATATTTGGAGCCTTTTCTCATAACGAATTGGAGAAATATGCTTAGACAACGACTATGAAGGAAGCACGATTGGTTCCATCCATTTGAACCTTTATAATACGAAATCAAGAGATTTCTTGAAGAATCATCATGGAGAGTTGATGGACATAATGGTTTTCAGTGCATCAAATGGGGATCAAGTTTTCAACCAACAACCTCCACTTAGAGTAAACTTTGAAGCTCCAATCATATGGAAGATCAAGAGTATGGAGGTGATGTTTTCATGGCAGTCCAAGGAGTGTGCCTTCTTCATCCTCAACTTCAACAAAAGATAACTTTTAAAGCTAAGTATTTTTTCCTTTTCTTTGAGTTTATTATGCATTCAATACACGACATGGAAACAAGGCACTTTTAACACATAGTACATAGAGCACTTTTAACACCATGAATTTAGGAAAGTATCCATTTAAATGATGGCATGCACAGAATATGCATGAAACTCATTAGGAGCTTCATATATGTTGGTAGCATGCATGCATGCATGCATGCAACTATGCATTTGCATATTCTAACTATTTTGATAAGAAAAAAATGCATATTTAGGCATATAATTAAATATTTAAATGCCCAATAAAGGAAAATCATGTTTTTGGGAGTTTGGATGCCCCAAGACTGTCACATAAAAATGAATGGATCGATAAGCCTCATCATGCAGTGGATCAAAGAGTGGGCATAGATATAATGTAGGTAAGAACAAAGTTTGAATTTTATTATATTCATTTGCTTTGTTTGCCATGCTAAAGGAATGCATGAAAGAATGCATTTCAAATGAGTTGGTTGAAATCCTAATGCACACTTAATGATGCATAAAATGATTCATTTACATGGTGCACTAGAGGCATAATTGAATGGAACGATATTTTTCATTTCATGGAGTAGGTATCAAAAGAGAAGTAACTTGCAGGTACTCCCCTCAACAGAATGGAGTAGCAGAAAGGAGGAATAGGACTCTTGTAGAGTTTGCAAGAGCCATGATGAAGGAAAAGAATTGCCCAAATTACTTATGGGCAGAAGCCATTAACACTGCAACATACCTTGTGAATAGGTTGCCTTGCAAAGCTCTGGATGGAGGAACTCCTTATGAAGCATGGTGGGGTAAGAAACCTACCCTTGATCATTGTAAGGTATTTGGATGTATTGCATATGCTTATGTTCCTTCACAATTAAGACATAAGCTAGAACCAAAAGCAGAGAAGTATGTGTTTATTGGATATGATGATAGACAGATGGGATACAGGTTGTGGAATCCATCCACAAAGCAATTTCTTGTTACCAAAGATGTGACATTTGATGAGCAAAATACATGGTATGTAGGATCACCAAATGATTTTACAGGTGTTGAAGAAATACAAAGAAAAGGAAAGGCAAAAGTAAAAGTGTGTGAAGAAATTGTTGATGAAGTTGACTCTAGAAGTAGATTGCAGGATCATGTAGAAGAAGGGCCAAGATTTGATCCAGAATCAAATGAGGCTGAAACTTCGAGAAGTGCAGAAATCAGAAGATCTACAAGGGAAAGGAAAGAGCCTATAAGGTATAGTTATGATACATCTTTCCTAACAACAAAAGATTATGCTTACATTGTGAAGACAGAAGAAGATCCAACCACTTATGAAGAAGCCAAAGGTAAACAGAATTGGGAGAAGGCAATGCAGGAAGAGTATGATGCTCTACTTGAAAATGAAACTTGGGAATTAGTACCAAGACCAAAGAATTAGAAGGTCATTGGATGTAAGTGGGTATATAAAACAAAGAGGTTTGCAGATGGTAAGGTGTCTAGATATAAGGCTAGACTTGTGGTCAAAGGTTATGCCCAAACTTATGGGGTAGATTATGATGAAACCTTTAGTCCTGTTGCTAAGATGTCTACAATTAGGACATTGATTGCTATTGCTGCTTGCAAGGGATGGAAATTATCACAATTGGATGTGAAAAATGCATTTTTAAATGGATACATTGCAGATGAAGTATATATGGAGCAACCAGAAGGCTTCATGGAATCAATTGGATCAGACTATGTGTGTAAGCTCAAGAGAGCTTTATATGGGTTGAAGCAAGCCCCAAGAGCTTGGAATTACAGATTGGTCAAGTTCTTGAATGAATGTGGATTTCAAGCATCAAAGGCAGATAGTAGCTTGCTAGTGAAGGCAAGTGAAAAATGGATACATTTACATGTGCATTTATGTTGATGATATTATTGTTACAGGAACAGATGCTCAAGGAATCAATGAACTCAAAAGGCAAATAGAGAAGGAGTTTAAGATAAGTGATTTGGGAAACTTATCTTATTTTCTAGGAATGCAGATTGTGTACACTCAACATGGAGTATATGTTTCACAAGAGAGATATTTGAAGAATCTTCTAGTCAAGTTTAACAATGAAGATTGCAAGACCTCAACTACACCATTGGAGGTAAATCATAAATTAAGCAGGTATGGAGGTGAAGAATTCAATGACATGAAGAAATATCAGAGTTTGGTAGGTAGTTTAATCTATGCTACCTTGACAAGGCCAGATCTATCATATGCAGTAGGTGTGTTGTCACAATTCATGCATTGTCCAAAGAAGACTCATTGGATTGCAGCCTAAAGGGTACTCAGATATATCAAAGGAACCCTAAGTGAAGGTTTGTACTATGGTTTCACTTCTGACACAAGAATCAAAGTGTTTAGTGATGCAGATTGGGCAGGTGACTCAGATGATAGAAGGTCTACTCATGGGTATCTATGTTATGTTGGAGATAAGCTAGTTTCTTGGTGTTCAAGGAAGCAACATACAGTTGCTTTATCATCCACAGAAGCTGAGTATAAGGGAATGGTAGAAGCTGCAAAAGAAGTGATATGGTTGAAGACCTTAATGAAAAGTTTTGAGACTGATCATAGTACTCCAATAATTTTTGGAGACAATATGAGTTCTTTGTATTTGGCAGCTAACCCTGTTTTTCATGCCAGGACTAAGCATATAGAGATTCAGTATCATTTCTTGAGGGAAAAGGTACTAGATAAAGAGATTGAAGTGATGTACACTCCAACAAAAGAACAAGTGGCAGATATGATGACAAAGAGCTTGGATGGACCTAAGCTACAGAGATTCAAGGAGATGGCAGGAGTGAAGAAGAATGGAATAATCACAATTAGTGATTGAGGGGGAGCTGTTGGAACAAGCCAATCACAAATTGGTGATTATAGAGATCTTGAAGAAGACTTATGGTCAGAATGAAGTGAAGGAAGATACTTATGAAAGTGAAGAAGATTTCAGGATGATGTCTTGTACACATATGTACATATAAGTGAAGAATCTTGTAAACTGAGTATAGCTAAACTCTTAGGATGATAAGGAGCAATGTCATAGACGCGGGATGAGTCTAAAGTCATGTATATATAAGTTAATGATGACAAGAATTGTGAGAGGAAAAAGTAAAAGAGTCATTTGTAGATGACAAACTTCAGAAAGATGTGTAGAGAGTTTTTTCCCAGAAAGTAGCGACGGGTTTTTCTCTGAGTGCTCTCTGTCTGATCACGTGGATCAGAAATCCTTTTGTACACATCTAATTGAGAAGCTAATGAAGCTATGTCTAGAGTTTCAGAATCTAACTCTTCTCCTACTGTGAGAATGATCAATAGGAACATTCATATGTGAACTTTGGGAACAAAAGTCTGAGAGTAGCGCACTTTTCCGTCTCAGTATTTTGATCAGATCTGAGTGTATACTGTAAAGTTTTTGGTGAGTGAGCACTTAAAATTTAAGTTAGAAGATAAGGAAGCTATGGCTAAAAGCATTTAGCAAAACGGGTTTCAGATTGGGAGAAATCAACTTAAGAAGTTGACTATGTCGAAGGCGCAACTTCTGAGAGACAATTTCTGACATGTCTTTGATCTTAATGATCAAATTAAACTTTTGGTGATTAGTTTTGAGAACTAATGATTGACATGTTTGCGCAAAGGTATTGCGAATACTTGTGCATCATTTGCTTGAAGAAATTTGAAACTTTATGCAGGTAATGAAGTGAATTTCTGAAGCAGACTTTCTGAAGTAGACACTTCTTCACTCAGAGAAGTGTTGCTTGAAGTTTTGGTAAAGAAGAACATTGTTTGTGTAAAGTTTGGTTTATAACTGACATAGAAGTGTTCTTAAGTCAGTATAGATCAAACCTTTGGAGATTAAGAGGTCTCCAACAAGAACATCTGAAATCTGAAAATTACCACCTTCGCTTGACTTTAGGGTTACTGTGTTGGAGATAGATGTCTGCGGAAGCACGCGAACAACACAAGGAAGAAGAAGAAGCTTGGAGCCTAAACACAAAATACTGAATATATTACTAGAGAATGTAGATAAGTAGCCCATTAGGGCAATAGGCATATATACAAGCCGGGGGAAAAAAACCTCCTAAAGAGGGAAAAAAGTGCCCCGGCGGTCCTAGTGTGTTCACACACATCACTACCTAAATATATCAACAAATCCCCCCTAGGAGTGATGCGGTAAACAAGGAGCTGGCACTCATGTAACAGGAAGTGCCAAGCTATGTGGAAATCACTCCACAAAAGGAAGTAAGCCCAAACCTTTGCGGAAAGCTTCAAACTTCTCCCTAGGCAGAGCCTTCGTGAAAAGGTCTGCAATGTTCTCCTGTGTGGGCACATATGCCAAGCTGATCTCCCCAGTAGAGAACCTCTCCCTAACATAGTGATAATGCATCTCAATGTGCTTAGTGGGAGGATGGAAGACAGGGTTCCTCGCAATTGGCAATGCGCTCTCACTGTCAGTGAAGATGGTGGTGGTAGAAGACTGAACAACACCCAAATCAGCCATAAGGCGTCTGAGCCACACACACTCAACAGTCGCTGTGAAAGCTGCCCTATACTTAGCCTCACAACTGGAAGTGGCCACAGTAGGCTACTTCTTGCTCAACCAAGATATACATGAGCTACCAAGCATGAAGCAAAAACCACTGGTGGACACACGAGTGTCATAGCAACCAGCCCAATCCGAGTCAGAAAAAGCATGAAATCTGGCGGTAGTGATCCCCCCTTGGGATAAAACAACCCAAGTAGCCGAGTACCACTCAAGTAGCGAAAGATGCGCTTAACCACCTTCCAATGTGTGACTCCTGGGCAATGCATAAACTTGCTCATCTGTGACACAGAAATTTGAATATCTTGCCGACTAATGCATAAGTAAATCAAGCATCCAACAACCTGCTGATAGAGAACAACATCAAATGCATCTCCAGCATCATGAAGACTCAATTGTAAACCTGTCTCCATAGGAGTGGCAATAGGCTTACAGTCTTCAAGGCCAAAATGCTGCCATAATGTGTCAATATATCTCATTTGACACAAAGCCATTCCACCATCAACTTGCATAAACTGAATGCCCAAATAGTGATGCAAATGCCCCAAATCAGACATCTCAAATAAGGCATGCAAATCAGCCTTGAAATCAGCAATATGCCTCTCAATAGGACCAGTGAGCAGCATGTCGTCAACATAGGGCATGTATCTTCTCATACCAAGCACGTGGTGCTTGCTTTAAACCATATAATGCCTTCTTTAACCTGCACATCTGGTTTTCATGCCCTTTCTGCACAAAGCCACGGGGCTGAAAAACATACACTTCTTCATGCAAGTCACCATTCAGAAATGTTGTTTTAATGTGCAACTGATGTACATTCCAACCATGATGGGCTGCAAGTGCACAAATGCTCCGAACAGTAGTCATACGGCATGTAGGTGCAAAGGTCTCATCAAAATCAATGCCTCTTTTCTGCGCATAACCCTTTGCAACAAGCCTAGCCTTATACCTGTCAACTATACCATCAGGTTTACGCTTCAGCTTGTATACCCACTTACTGCCAATGGCCTTCTTGCCAGGAGGCAAGTCACATAAAGACCATGTACCATTCTTCATTATAACATCATATTCAGATTGCATAGCAGCCATCCAATTTTCTGAATTCTGTGCTTCATCAAAAGAAACAGGGTCATGCTCATCACAGAGACTAGACGAAGCCATAGCATAGCAATCTCATGCAAAGGAGGCCCTATGAGAGCTTGAACGAGTACGATATGACAAAGGTGCATCTAATTTGCTGTCACACAAAGTCTGCACTAGCCATTTTGGCATAGTTTTTGCCTGCTCAATATCAGCTCTCTCATCAACTAGTGCATCATGTAAATCTGCATCAAAAATGGAATGATCTGCATCATCATATGAAACCTCCAAAGGCTCAAAAGTTGCCTCATTAGGACTAGCACTAGACTATCCACCTGTAAAAAGAGGCATCAAAGTATCATACATGTCTTTGGCGCTAACAGATGTCTCCTTAGTACATGAAAGCAATGGCTGAATAGCATCTTCCACAAAGACAACATCACGGCTAACCAAAATGCATTTCGTCTGTGGATGAAACAGACGATAGCCTTTACTTTCAGAACTGTACCCAACAAAAATACATTTTACTACCTTATCATCCAATTTTCTGCGATGTTGTTGAGGCACTAGTGCATATGCCAAACAACCAAAAACACGCAGATGAGCAACAGATGGCTTGCGGTCATGCCAAGCCTCATATGGAGTGATAGACTGCAGCGCTTTAGTGGGACATCTATTCAGTACATATGCTGCACACATGACAACCTCAAGCCAGAAACTATGTGGTAAAGCCTGACTCTTGACCATGCACCTCGCCATCTCCATGAGCGACCTGTTCTTTCGTTCAGCAACTCCATTCTGTTGAGGTGTATACGACACTATACACTGGTGTTTTATCCCACGTTCAGCGAAAAATGCATTAAAATGAGAAGACATATATTCCCCCCCTCGATCAGAACGGAGGGTGCCCATTTTACATGCTGACAGATTTTCAGCCAAAACCAAAAACTATTTAAAGCACATGAACACTTCGGACTTTGCTTTCAATGGATATACCCATGCATGCCTGGAAAAATCATCGATGAAAGTCACGAAGTAAAGATGATTCCCAAAAGAAGGTGTCTGCATAGAACCACAGACATCACTATGTACAAGCTACAATTTCTGGGTAGCCCAAACTGAACCATCTTTTGGAAAGGATGAACGCTGCATTTTGCCCAAAATACAGCCTTCACAAACATGTTTTCGAGGTGCCTCAAGTTTGGGCAAAGAGGACACCATTTCAGATTTCTGCAGGCATAACAAACTAGCAAAATTCAGATGACAAAAGCGTGCATGCCAAAGCTTTGCATCTGACATAGCCTGAGAATCATTTACTGCACATGCCAAATCATTTACAGATCTTTCATAGTCTACGAGCTTATACAGCCCACGACATAAAACTCTAGAAGCAATAATAAAATCGCCATTTGACAGATCATGAACTGTACATCTGTCATCAACAAATTTCACAACCAAGCCAATCTTGGCTAATGCAAAAACTGATAATAGATTCTTCTTGATCCCTAGCACAAATAAAGCATCTGACAAAGTGAAAGAACTACCATCAGCAGTAGTCAAAATGATCTTACCAACTCCCATAACAGGATAAGAGGAGTTGTTGGTGCATGTAACCGTACTCCCTGTAGGGGCAGGCTCGAGTGAAGAGAAGAAACTGCACTGCGAGGTAATATGTTTGGTCGCCCCACTGTCAAAGTACCAAACAACTGAGTCTACTGCAGACATGCATTGATCATGAGAAGATGGGTCAAAACTGCAGACAGTAGTAAACGCCCATTCTTCTTCCTACACAAGATTAGCAGACTCCGTTTTTGGTGTAGAGGCTTCTGCAACAACCATTCCAGCCTCTTTCTTCTTTGCCTCTTTAGCAGTCAATTTTGGACAATTCTTTATGATATGATCATTCCTTTTACAGTACTTACAAAACAATTTCTGCTTTTCTGATTTCTTCTCATCTTTATCTTCCTTCTTCGAATATGCAGAATTCGCAGATTTCTGCTTACTAGTTGAAGAGCTCCATTTTCCTTTGCCCTTCTGACTAGCCAGGAAAGCTTGATCTGCAACTCACATAATGGACCTGTTTTGCCTGGACTGATCTTCTTGCAACAGAACAGAGAATAACTCCTCAAATGACAAGGCATTTGTATTGCCTTTCATCATCAACCGAAGAGTAGAAGCAAAACTTTGATATGAATCAGGAAGACCATTCATAACAGTCTGCACAAGTGAGCTATCTGGTATAACCTCATCAGTAGAAATCAACTGTTCCTTCAAGTCTTTGATCTTTGTTAGGAAACTGTCCATAGAATCACCTTCATTCATGTGCTCACTCTCCAACTGTTTTCGAAGGTATGCAAGACGAGCCTCATTCCTAGCTTGGTACAATGTAGTAAGTGTATCCCAAGCATCCTTAGCTGTTCTGCAAGAGCGAATATGAGGAATAATGGCACGTTTGACAGACAAAGCTATCAATGCATGTGCCTCGGCATCTCTGCCATCCCAACGAATCTGCTCTGCAGTAGGTGCAGCAGAGTCAGCAGCACGAACAGGAATCTTTGGAATATCATCTTTGACACCATCTTCATCGGCTCCAGCACCTGTACTTGTAGTACCTGTAGTCAGAGGTGTAACATGACGTCTTTCAACACCCTGCACAATGTTCCACAATCCTTTTGCAACCAATACATGTTGCATCATATAAGCCCATAATGGGTAGTTGGTACCATCCAAATTATCCTCAACAGCCAACATAAGGAATACATCACTGCTTTTAGCCATGGCCGGTGACTAAAATACCTTGATGCAAAAAATTGAGTGTATCTCAAAAAGTTGAACAAAACTGCCCCAACGAATTCTACTAGACCTGTAGCAGACTTCGATACGCTTATACTGGCAAATAGAAACTGGTTCCCTTTGATGAAGATAAAAGTGCTTCTTCATTCTCTTCCATTCCCTTCAGCTTATCTTCATCTTGAAGTAATAAGAACTCTAGCTCTTCAAATGTAACCTCTCTATCTCTTATGGTAAGGGTAAGAGTGGTTATAAAAGTTTGATATGTAATAGGAAGTGAATTAATCAGCGTATTTACCATTTCTTCATCTGATATCTCAACTCCTACATTTAGAAGTTGATCTCTCAAGTCAATGAGTCTCGTAATGTGGGTTTGAATTGACTCACTAGCTTTCATCCTTGTATTTGCTAGTTGTCTCCTCAAGTGAGCTTTCCTAGCAGGATTTCTGCCCTGAAAAAGATTCTCAAGCTTTAACCAAGCTTGTCTAGCATTTCTGTAGGATCTGATATGTGGTAGAATATGCTTTTTAACACTCATTGCTATGAATGAAAGTGCTAAAGCATCTCTAGCATCCCACCTTGCCTGATCTTCAGTAGGAGGAACTGCAGGTAAAGACCTACTTGTGACTCTGGATGTCGAAGTGGTTATCTCTTCTTCAGTTGGTTCTATAATAGTAATTCTAGTACCTCTTGAAGTTGTTGTAGCTCCTTCTTTGCCTTCTCGTCTGGGTCTTGTTAAGGATCCATTGACAATACTCCATAAATCCTTTGTCACTAAAATATTCATCATCATGAAACTCCACATGGGATAATCAGAAGATCCATCCAACTTGTATTCAATCTCAATTCTAATCTCACTCATCTTAACTAAGTGTGTATGTTAATTATGCTCTCATACCAAGTGTTGGGCCCTAGGATCGTTCCAATACTAAAACCTTTTGAGCATAGACACTTAATTAATTAAGATGATAAGTGAGATATAGAAAGAAAGAGATCTTCAGACAAGGATAGAGAGCGTAAGTTGGATGCTTACTCACTAAAAAATAGATGTCCAAATTACAACATGGGGGTACTACTCAACCATATAAAGTGGTGCACTCACTAATGGAAGAATATCCAAGAAGATGATGATACAAAATTTAGATTATGTTGGAATAATCTTAGTGTGTGAAGTGAATGAGCAACGAAGCTAACCTTATTCTCACAAAATAGTGTAACAAAATTGTAAATCAACCAATCCTAATTTTGAGATTAGGGTAGAGAGACCCTAAAAAATATATATAAGGTAAACTCACAATAGTGTAGAAGACTTCTGTGCTACAAGAGAGTAGCCTCTCCTTGACCAAAACTCCACCTCCAAAGAGTGTGTGAACACTCTCTCTTCAAGAAGACCTTCAAACTCTAGCTTGAAATCTTTGAGTGAGTGAGTGAACAATGAGCCAAGGACCTCTTTATATAGTTTGAAGTACCCAAGGAAAAGCAATATTGAAAAGCTACGATCAATAAAACAACTACGATCCAATTTGATCGTTAACGAAAAAACTCATCCATCGCGGAAACAGTGCTATGCAAGCTTTTCAAAACTACAAACTAAAAGCATGTACTTGTTGCGCGATGCAGCTGCTGGGAATCAAACCCAGGTGGCTGTCTTGGAAGGTCGCTACACTATCCACGCTGTCACATGAGTTTGTTGAAGATATATTCAAGCACAAGTATCATATGCTGGAGTTATTGAGGATTTTTGGAACATATGATATTGACTTCAATAATATAATCTGCAAATAAGCATATATAATACATTGATTCTCTGCCCAATTTGATTATTAGACTTCAATTGAGAACGCAAGAGCTAGAGAGGCACTATGAATATAGAACTCTCCATGAAGTATAACACTAAAGGATCCCAATTGAATTGAGTTTTTATAAACACTAAAAAGATTGTGAGATCTATTAATCACTCCACACAATGATTACAAAAATGGAATAAACCAACAAAATTTGGTCCCAAAGAGGTTGGGAGGGAGGGAAAATGATTAGAAGAGGGTGGAGGCTGGGAAAATGATGACAAAATAACTGCCAAATGATTCCCCAAGACCTCCACCTAGAGATTTGATTCCATGTAGAGAGTACATGCATGAAAGAAAAATGGAAAGAAGATTGTACTCAGAAAATGAAAGAGTGTGAGACTCAAACATGAGTAGACCATGAAATGGGAAAACTAACATGGATTAACACTCTTCTTTTCATTTTTCTTCCACACACTTGGTGCAAAAATATACTTGCCTACTTGTTTGCACATGGATTTCAAAATAGTCCAACTGAGAGAACCTTGTATGTTAAGCATGCAGATGGTGTAATTTTGATTATCATTGTATATGTTCATGGCATGCTGCTCACTCGTGCTAATGCTAAGCATATTTTTGAATTTAAGGCTGATTTTCATGACTCTTTTGAGGTGTTAGATTTGGGGCATTCGCATCATTATTTCGGCATTCAATTTATGCAAGTTGATGGGAGAATAGCTTTGTGTCAAACAAAATATATTGACACATTATTATAGTGTTTTGGACTCGAAGATTGCAAATATATTCCCGATGATGAGATAAGAAGGACAGAATCAGATATTTCTCATGACTATCTTTTGGCAATGGTTGGGCTATAGGTTTCACTTTCTTGTTAATGGGCTTATACTTCGTGTTCACATTCACTTCATGATCTCTTAGGAACTCATCGATCATTTCATACTCTTGGATAGAACTCATCATAATGATTTTTGGTTTTTCATTCCCTTTAAGTGCCTGCTCAAGCTCTTCCACAGTCGTCAAAATTCTTTCTAGCTGGGCTACATTCTCTATCTTCTCATCAGTCAACATGATTCCTAAATTTTTATAATATCTTTCATGAAATTTTTTGAACTTATTTGAAACATTTTTCTTTTGTAAACACAACAACTTAAATGTAGATGAATATATAGAGAAACACTCAAAGATATGTACAGAGTCATGCACGATATCAAACCAACTCCCACTGTTGTCTCGCTCAACAGTGGATCCTAATAGAGTTTATGGGTCGCTTTCTTATATTCTTTCTATTTCTTGAATGATTTGGGTACACTATCATTACTTGTAAAGAATGAAGACCAGATCTTGAATGGATTCATGCATAGGCAGATCCATCATCCATTGCCCTAGTTTTCATTCGCACTTCGGCTATAAAAGGCTGCCCAAGGATAACCTCATACAAACAGTGATCCTGGATGAAGAAGTGGGATTCCTATGAAATCCCTCCTATCATCATAGGTACAAAGGCGCATGCCCCAAGCATAGCTCCACAGCCATTATCCGTTGTCCTCATCCTCCATCCATGGTCCTTATCTATAGGCCACCTAAAGTGATCATATAACTTCTTAGCGATCACAATTATTTCTGACCCTGAGTCAATCAAGGCCAAAAGCAAAACATGAATCCTCATTACTTCCTAATTTCACCTTCATTTGAGGTGCCCCTCTTGCCCAAAAAGTCCTGGTATACTCACTTGTTTTAAAGACCGATAAAGAATATTTCATTGGAGCGAATGTGAAGTTGAGACGGATTGTCTTCCACTGATTGGCATGATAGCAAACTGTTCATCTTTGGATATTGCTATGCTTAGATGGATCTCTTATGTAAAGTTTATAATCCCGCTTTTTTCACATAGCTAGGAAGTTGAATACAGTGGTTGATATGCTTTCAAGGGCAAAATTCGATGATGATTTGGATGAAGATGATGAGGTAGAAAGGGAAACACATGATGAGATATGATCCATTGGTATATGTACATGAGAAGTTCCGTGAGAATGATTATGATGGCAAGTGGAGAGACATAAGGAAATAGCTGAGTACGCTAAAACCTTCCCCAGGCTGGTCCACAAATGAGTATAGATCCATGAGGAAAAAGTCTTACAAATTTTTCTTGAAGATGGACCTGTTTGGAAACATGATAAAGGTAAGGTAAAGAGTCCACAGAGGGTATTGAGTTATAAGAGTCTTCAGAGAAAGGTGATGAGAGAGATGCATGAAACCTTATGGGCAGGTCACAAAGGATTCTATGTGACGTATGAAAAGATAAGGAAAGCCTACTGGTGGCTAGGGATATACGTGAGTGTGAGAGATTTTGTGGAGACTTGTGCCACATGCCAGGTGCATTCATTAGTCAGACATAGCGACCCATTACATCCGACTTACCCTCCTTTGAATCCATTACAAGTGGGTGGTCGACCTTGTAACCATGCCCAAAGGGATAGATAAGATGAGGTATATTGTACTTGCTAGAGAGGACTTGACCAACCATGTGGACGGCCAAGCTCTCTGCACAAAGACAACTTATAATGTACGCAAATTCATTTTAGAAGAATTCATCTCGAGATTCAGTTATGTTGAGAAAGTGGTTGCAAACAGGGGAGAGTTGGATGCGGGAGAGGCAAAAGAGTTCTTTGATCACCACGGACTTTGCTTGTCTCTCGCTACTGCCTATGACCCTGAGGAAAATGGAAAGATCAAGAGAGGTGACCCTTCCATAGTGAAGGTGATCTCTAAGGCCTGTAGTGATGACATAACACAGTGGCCTAGATTTCTTCCATTCGCGTTATGGGCAGATAGGATGACTTACACTCGGTCCAAAGGGTTCATGCCTATTGAATTGATGTATTATCAAAAACCATTCTTCCCCATCTAGAATCAGATATTGACATGGTTGATGCTCCCATGGAATGATGGAATGATGAGGGAAGAACTTTTTGTTGGAGATAGACGTCTGCGGAAGCACGCGAATAGCACAAGGAAGAAGAAGAAGCTTGGAGCACAAACACACAATACTGAATGTATTACTAGAGAATGTACAAAGATAAGTAGCCCATTAGGGCAATAGGCATATATACAAGCCGGGGGAAAAAAACCTCCTAAAGAGGGAAAAAAGTGCCCCGGCGGTCCTAGAGTGTTCACACACATCACTACCTAGATATATCAACAAATCCCCCCTGGGAGTGATGCGGTGAACAAGGAGCTGGCACTCATGTATAAGGAAGTGTCAAGCTATGTGGAAATCACTCCACAAAAGGAAGTAAGCCCAAAGCTTTGCGAAAAGCTTCAAACTTCTCCCTAGGCAGAGCCTTCGTGAAAAGGTCTGCAATGTTCTCCTGCGTGGGCACATATGCCAAGCTGATCTCCCCAGCAGAGAACCTCTCCCTGACATAGTGATAATGCACCTCAATGTGCTTAGTGCGAGCATGGAACACAGGGTTCCTCGCAACTGCCAATGCGCTCTGACTGTCAGTGAAGATGGTGGTGGCAGAAGACTGGCCAACACCCAAATCATCCATAAGGCGTATGAGCCACACACACTCAACAGTCGCTGTGAAAGCTGCCCTATACTCAGCCTCACAATTGGAAGTGGCACAGTAGGCTGCTTCTTGCTCAACCAAGATATACATGAGCTACCAAGCATGAAGCAAAAACCACTGGTGGACACACGAGTGTCATAGCAACCAGCCCAATCTGAGTCAGAAAAAGCATGCAAATCTGGCGGTAATGATCCCCCCTTGGGATAAAACAACCCAAGTAGCCGAGTACCACTCAAGTAGCGAAAGATGCGCTTAACCGCTTTCCAATGTGTGACTCCTGGGTAATGCATAAACCTGCTCATCTGTGAGACAGCAAACTGAATATCTGGCGGAGTAATGCATAAGTAAATCAAGCATCCAACAGCCTGCTGATAGAGAACAGCATCAAATGCATCTCCAGCATCATGAAGACTCAATCGTAAACCTGTCTCCATAGGAGTGGCAATAGGCTTACAGTCTTCAAGGCCAAAACGCTGCAATAATGTGTCAATATATTTCGTTTGACACAAAGCCATTCCACCATCAACGTGCATAAACTGAATGCCCAAATAGTGATGCAAATGCCCCAAATCAGACATCTCAAATGAGGCATGCAAATCAGCCTTAAAATCAGCAATATGTGTCTCAATAGGACCAGTGAGCAGCATGTCATCAACATAGACAACAATGATCAGAAGCACATCATTAGCACGTTTAACATATAAGGTGCTTTCAGTTGGACTGTTCTCAAAACCATGTGCAATCAGATAGGCATGTATCTTCTCATACCAAGCACGTGGTGCTTGCTTTAAACCATATAATGCCTTCTTTAACCTGCAAACCTGGTTTTCATGCCCTTTCTGCACAAAGCCACGGGGCTGAAAAACATACACTTCTTCATGCAAGTCACCATTCAGAAATGTTGTTTTAATGTCCAACTGATGTACATTCCAACCATGATGGGCTACAAGTGCACAAATGCTCCGAACAGTAGTCATACGGCATGTAGGTGCAAAGGTCTCATCAAAATCAATGCCTCTTTCCTGCGCATAACCCTTTGCAACAAGCCTAGCCTTATACCTGTCAACGGTACCATCAGGTTTACGCTTCAGCTTGTATACCCACTTAGTGCCAATGGCCTTCTTGCCAGGAGGCAAGTCACATAAGGACCATGTACCATTCTTCATTATAGCATCATATTCAGATTGCATAGCAGCCATCCAATTTTCTGAATTCTGTGCTTCATCAAAAGAAACAGGCTCATTCTCATCACAGAGACTAGATGCAGCCATAGCATAGCAATTTGATGCAAAGGAGGCACTATGAGAGCCTGAACGAGTACGATATGACAAAGGTGCATCTAATTTGCTGTCACACAAAGTCTGCACCAGCCATTTTGGCATAGTTTTTGCCTGCTCAATATCAGCTCTCTCATCAGCAAGTGCATCATGTAAATCTGCATCAGAAATGGAATGATCTGCATCATCATATGAAACCTGCAAAGGCTGAGAAGTTGCCTCATTAGGACCAGCACTAGCCTGTCCACTTGTAAAAAGAGGCATCAAAGTATCATACATATCTTTGGAGCTAACAGATGTCTCCTTAGTACATGAAAGCAATGGCTGAATAGCATCTTCCACAAAGACAACATCACGGTTAACCAGAATGCGTTTAGTCTGTGGATGATACAGACGATAGCCTTTACTTTCAGAACCGTACCCAACAAAAATACATTTTACTGCCTTATCATCCAATTTTCTGCGATGTTGTTCAGGCACTAATGCATATGCCAAACAACCAAAAACACGCAGATGAGCAACAGATGGCTTGCGGTCATGCCAAGCCTCATATGGAGTGATAGACTGCAACGCTTTAGTGGGACACCTGTTCAGTACATATGCTGCATACATGACAGCCTCAAGCCAGAAACTATGTGGTAAAGCCTGACTTTTAACCATGCACCTCGCCATCTCCATGAGTGACCTGTTCTTTCGTTCAGCAACTCCATTCTGTTGAGGTGTATACGGTATTGTACACTGGTGTTTTATCCCATGTTCAGCCAGAAATGCATTAAAATCTGAAGATATATATTCCCCCCCTCGATCAGAACGGAGGGTGCCCATTTTACATGCTGACAGATTTTCAGCCAAAACCAAAAACTGTTTGAAGCACATGAACACTTCGGACTTTGCTTTGAGTGGATATACCCATGCATGCCTGGAAAAATCATCAATGAAAGTCACGAAGTAAAGGTAATTTCCAAAAGAGGGTGTCTGCATAGGACCACAGACATCACTATGTACAAGCTGCAATTTCTGCGTAGCCCGAACTGAACCATCTTTTGGAAAGGAAGAACGCTGCATTTTGCCCAAAATCCAGCCTTCACAAACATGTTTTCCAGGTGCCTCAAGTTTGGGCAAAGAGGACACCATTTCAGATTTCTGCAGGCGTAACAAACTAGCAAAATTCAGATGACCAAAGCGTGCATGCCAAAGCTTTGCATCTGACATAGCCTGAGAATCATGAACTGCACATGCCGAATCATTCACAGATTTTTCATAGTCTATGAGCTTATATAGCCCACGACATAAGATGCCAGAAGCAATAATCACATCACCATTTGAGAGATCATGGACTGTACACCTGTCATCAACGAATTTCACAGCCAAGCCAATCTTGGCTAATGCAGAAACTGGTAACAGGTTCTTTTTGATCCCTGGCACAAATAAAGCATCTGACAAAGTGAAAGAACTACCATCAGCAGTAGTCAGAATGATCTTACCAACTCCCATAACAGGATAAGAGGAGTTATTGGCGCATGTGACAGTATTCCCTGTAGGGGCAGGCTCGAGTGAAGAGAAGAAACTGCGCTGTGAGGTAATATGTTTGGTCGCCCCACTGTCAAAGTACCAAACATCTGAGTCTACTCCAGACATGCACTGATCATGTGAAGATGGGTCAAAACTGCAGACAGTAGTAAACGCCCATTCTTCTTCCTGCACAAGATTTGCAGACTCTGTTTTTGGTGTAGAGGCCTCTGCAACAACCATTCGAGCCTCTTTCTTCTTTGCCTCTTTAGCAGCCAGTTTTGGACAGTTCTTTATAATATGATCATTTCCTTTACAGTACTTGCAGAACAATTTCTGCTTTTCTGATTTCTTTTCATCTTTATCCTGGTTCTTCAATTGTGCAGCATTTGCAGATTTTTGCTTACTAGTAGAAGAGCTCCATTTTCCTTTGCCCTTTTGACTAGCCAGGAAAGCTTGATCTACAACACGCATAATGGACCTGTTCTGCCTGGACTGATCTTCCTGCAACAGAACAGAGACTAATTCTTCAAATGACAAGGCATTCGGATTGCCTTTCATCATCAACCGAAGAGTAGAGGCAAAACTCTGATATGAATCAGGAAGACCATTCAGAACGGTCTGCACAAGTGAGCTATCTGGTATAACCTCATCAGCAGAAATCAATTGTTCCTTCAGGTCTTTGATCTTTGTAAGAAAACTATCCATAGAATCACCTTCATTCATGTGCTCACTCTCCAACTGTTTTCGGAGGTAAGCAACACGAGCCTCATTCCTAGCCTGGTACAAAGTGGTAAGTGTATCCCAAGCATCCTTTGTTGTTCTGCAAGAGCGAATGTGAGGAATAATGGCACGTTTGACAGACAAGGCTATCAATGCATGTGCCTGGGCATCTCTGCCATCCCAAGGAATCTGCTCTGCAGTAGGTGCAACAGAAACAGTAGCACGAACAGGAATCTGCGGAATATCATCTTCGACACCATCTTCATCAGCTCCAGTACCTCCAGCACCTGTATTTGTAGTACCTGTAGTCGCAGGTGTAACAGGACGTCTTTCAACACCCTGCACAATGTTCCACAGTCCTTTTGCAACCAGTACATGTCGCATCATATAAGCCCATAATGGGTAGTTGGTACCATCCAACTTATCCTCAACAGCCAACATACGGAATACATCACTGCTTTCAGCCATGGCCGGTGACTAAAATACCTTGATGCAAAAAATTGACTGTATCTCAAAAAGTTGAACGGAACTGCCCAGACGAGTTCTACTAGACCTGTAGCAGACTTAGAGACGCTTAAAGTGGCGAACAGAAACTGGTATATACCTTTGCCACAAAAGGACGAAATAGCCTGCACAAGCGCTGCGATAGTGCGTTCGGAGGCCGAAACGAGCTCAGATCGCGATTTCGGCACCACAGAGCGAAGCCGTTTTGATCTCGGAAACACCCTGAGTATGCTCACCAAATTTCGTGGGAATCTGAGACTGCAAACGGAGGAGTGTCGACGGCGCCCTAGAAGAAGCGACGACCTGCTCTGATACCAATTGTTGGAGATAGATGTCTGCGGAAGCACGCGAACAGCACAAGGAAGAAGAAGAAGCTTGGAGCACAAACACACAATACTGAATGTATTACCAGAGAATGTACAAAGATAAGTAGCCCATTAGGGCAATAGGCGTATATACAAGCCGGGGGAAAAAAACCTCCTAAAGAGGGAAAAAAGTGCCCCGGCGGTCCTAGAGTGTTCACACACATCACTACCTAGATATATCAACACTTTTATCCTTGAGGATCAAGCAATTAGAGCAAGGAAACAAGAAACTGAAAGAAACAATCCAGAACATAAAGGAGTCTAAGTTAAAAAACAAGATTTATTTTGACAAAACTCATCAGGTTAGACCATATAGGAGTGAGGTAGATGATTGGGTGTTGGTGTACGATAATACATTCGATACCTAGTATAATGCTAGGAAGAAATTGACTAAACGATGGTTTGGGCCATATGTAGTGACATCAGTGTTTGAAAATAAAACGTATGCACTTTGTGAATTAGATGGTACTCCTTTGAGGTCCTTGATTGCAAGAAAGAGGATAAAGTTGTTCACGAAAACAAATGATGTAGATTATGAGATTGAGCAAGAGCTATTGGAGGATGTTGATAATGCTAATGAAGATCAATAAATCATGAAATTGAAGAAAAGCTGGATCAAACAATGATGAAGATGAACTAAATTGATTAGGTGAAATTTTTCCAATTTAAATTCTGGTTTCTTTGAAAGAACATATGCATTTGCATTTTTGTGTATTAAAGACTATACAAGTTTGAGAAAATTAAGTAGAATGAAGATAGCAAACATTTATTATGGTTTTGTGTGAAGCATGAAGGATGAGAAATGATATGAATAGAATTAGTTAGTGGACTAGAGACTTTTAGGAGTGAAAACTTGGGAATGTGATGGCATGCTTAAACTGAGAGCATGTATATGCTGATAGATTTGAATGCTTAGTGACTGGGATTCTTTGGGTCCTACTATCTTTCTTGCGAGATCCTACCTCCAGATAGATCATGATTCAAGAAAAACCTTCATAATCAAGCGAGCAGTATATGTATGTGCATGTGTTGTTAGTGCACTGCGATGGGCTAGTAGGCGAGTGCAACAACCTTGGTTGGGTGATCAAGGCCATGATCTGACACTAGTTTCATCGTAGGCCTGACCTACATGTTGTTGTGCACCTACATGGGTCGATATGCATGTGGAGTCACTTTGGTCAGGTGTTCAGAGGCACGAGCTGACATCGCTTTCATGTAGGGTAGACGTTGTGTGTCGTGCACTATGTCGGGTCAACAAATAGGTGGGGTGAACTTGGTAGGGCAGACAAGTCCATGAGTCGCATTCGATTTTGGCATAGGCTGACTTGTGAAGAATAAAGATAAAAAGAGAAATGTGTTGAGCTGAGATGAAGTGTAAAAAGAAAAGAAAAGAAAATAAAAGAAAAAGAAAAATAAAAATAAAAAAAAGTAAAGACAAGAAAAAGATATGATGGAGAGTTGGATGGTAGGAGATAAATAGGGGAAACAGGGCATAATTCTACAGACTGAGTTAGTAGAGCTTAGTATATGTTAGTACTTAGGATAAGTTGCTAGATTTTGAGCAAGTTGAACGAACGGAAGATCTACAAAGCCTATGATATTTTCATATGATTACTTGTCTAATTGCAAAAGCCAAAACATAGTAAGATGTATGTAAAGCTTGTATCTGCTTTATTTTCTAAAATTTGTACTAATCTTTAAAAATTTGCATGAAATCACATTTCAATTCTTGAAAATAGAAACATAAAAACCAAAAAGAGTTTTCAAAAGAATCCTAATACACTTCACTTGGATTTTGTAGGTTGACCCATCGAGACGATGTGCAGGTTTATTGGGGGTAGATGTCCAGATGAAATCCCTCAAGGAGTGTGCTTCAAGATTTCTTTTTCAAGTCTATTTCATTGTTTTTCTGATCATGATATGTTGTTTTTGGTTGTAAAGAGGATGAAAAGAGTTATGAATTATTCATATTTTGGTTTATTTGATCATCTGTGTAATGCAAAACCATGTCATTTTTGTACATTTGACTTGTAGATTTGTAAATAGTTCATTAACTTAACTCCAAATCCCTAAAACCCAGGGTTTGACTACTTAGAAAACCTAATTTTAGCCCTTGAAACCCTAGGTTTGACCCTTATAACTCTTGGATTCTGAAACCAAAGTGTAAATAAAATCATAAATTGATGTGCTTGACCTTAATCATAGGTGAACCCTAACTTTTTCCGATTAATAACTCTAGGTTGGGACCTTAGATTTGCCATTTACCCAAGTTCTAACCCTTAGTTTCATTTAAATTGTACATAGGTGTGAAACCAAATAAAAATCTTAGTGAATAATAGAAAGGAAAAAAGAAAATGAAGAATGGAGAGAGTGAGAGAAGTAAAAGATTTTAGAGAGAGAAAGATAGGAATTGCTTGATGAGAGTGTGTCTAGCACGCTTTTCCTATCTTCTTTTGCTCTTTACTTCTAGTTTAATTTGCGGAGGCTAATCAATCCCACAGATCCATTGTAAGACGTTATTATGTATGCATCGAAAACAATTGCTTGTTTCTACATTAGAAGTTTGTTTGAGTCTACATAGGGATCGTTGATGTTTTAGATGCTATGTGGACTTTTACACTTTTGTGTCAGCATCTTTTGCTGTGATTGACGTTATAGAGTTTGATTGGGATTCGCGGTTGAGATGGTTTCTGCACTATGGCCTTTGTGGTGGCTCATGGATTTCCCAATGATTACAATGCGAGGATAGACATCTCTATTAGTTTGCATGTTCCAAAGAGAGAGAGAGAGAGAGAGAGAGAGAGAGAGAGAGAGCGGGATGCAATGGAGTCTGAGAGAAGTGAGAAAAGAAGCTCTGTGTGCGATCAGCCTGAACATGCCTTATACATAGAGATGTATGAGTGTTCATGTCTCAAAGAGGAGTAACAGAAAGGAAAGACGCATGGCAACTTTCAAACATCCAAAGCGAGAAAGGAATCCTTTAGATGTGTTTTACATATATGCGTTCAAGTACAGCCTAGGCTTCCCATAGATCCCTGCCAATTTCTCTCATGGTAATGCAAGATTAGTAGAGGTGATTGGTGATGATGGAACACGAAGAAATGACATGGCATTGTGGAAGAAGGTCGGTGTGGTGGCAGAAGTCAGAGAGAGAAAGAGAGAGAGAGAGAGAGAGAGAGAGAGAGGGAGAGAGAGCTAACTATGTCGTGCTGTAGAAGGCCAATGGCTATGGAAGAACAGCGTTATTGAGTAAAGTTGGAACTTGATCAGAGATCTCCCTAACAAATGGCTTCCTCAAGTGCAGGACATGTGAAACAACCCGAAGATCTTCCTCCAACTTTTTCATCTGCTCAGATCATTGATGAACCTTTTAATTCGCCTTATCAACCTTCATCTCACTTGTCACAAGATTAGGCTTCCGCAAAGAATCACACCAGCCAACAGTTGCCATGGACGTTTGATTTTTCTGGATTGAGGTGGAATTCTAGAGTAGCAAAAGGAAATAGTGACCAAGAAACTAGCTCAGCACCATTTGTCCAAATACTTTTTCCAGTTCCATTCCCTTGTTACCATGGACAACTTGAAGAACGTGCTTGAAGTGGTGGAATATTTGCAGTTCCCATGGTTCCTATTATCGGTCCTTTACCTAGATTTCCACCAAGCGGACTCATCCCGATTTCATACAACGTGCCTCAAAACTTGCCCTTATCCAGAGGTGCTGCATCAACATCTTTCTTTGAACCTATTGACTGTGCAGTTCTAGCTTAGGCTCAGGATCCTGCTACTGTAGGTCATCAAGCTGGTGGTGTGAATATTCCAACTGGTGTTCTGAGAGAGACATCACCTATAGAGAGCCTGCACACACAGAGAGATCATGAAGTCGGAGGGGAGAGAGAGAGAGAGAGAGAGAGAGAGAGAGAGAGAGAGAGAGAGAGAGAGAGAGAGAGAGAGAGAGAAGAAATGCATTACTTCCCCCGTCTCGACTTCTGCAGGCACTATGATGGAGCTTTACAAAGAGAGCGAGAGAGGGTGAAGCCGCCTGTAGGAATCGGGGATGTGCAAAGGTAGTCGGATAAATCACAAAGGCAGCAAGAGCAAGAGAGAGAGTTCTTTGTCCCCTCATCTTCCAGCGACTGCAGAGCATGGTGACTATAGAGCATGGAGAAGCGGGAACAGAGAGAGTAAGAGACAGTTGGCAAATAGTGTTTCAAATCCGTGAAAGCGAAAGCCGCTAAGGAGGAGAGAGAGAGAGAGAGAGAGAGAGAGAGAGAGAGAGAGAGAGAGAGAGAGAGAGAGAGAGATGAGGAGATATGGTGGTGGGTAGACATAGAGAGAGAGATGAGGAGATATGGTGGTGGGTAGACATAGAAAAATGAGCCACGCAAAATTTGATATAGTCAGGTGACAGAGAGAAAATTCGAGAAAGACAGTGTATCAAAAAATGGGGGAAGGGAAACCGCTAGGGTTTTGAGAAGTATAAAACGATGGTTTGTGAAGGCATAAAACCTAATAAAATTGCTATTACTAAGGTTTGTGAAAATAATAAGAGACATTGCACAAGGAAAATACATTCATCTTGAACTTTTTGAGAGTAAATTTCCAACGAACATTATCATGGAGAAAACATTTGTGGACGTGTACTTCAAGTGTGATAATTTGGAGTTTATCTATGAAGTTCTAATAACATTACTTTACATGACAAATTAACTTAGAATGCAAAGTTAGGAGCCTATGTGTGAAATAGGAATGGTGTTTTAGCTCTCGAATTATCCTATAAGATGCAATAAGAAGATATTAAGACCGATAAAATTATTAAAAGCATTTACTAATTTGGGATCTTTGAATGAGGGCAAAGCCATCCATGATAAGATAAATTGCCTAAGACTTTTGAAAAATCATAAATGAATATACATATGTCTCTCACTCGTACATGAAATTCTTGGAAACTAGTTCTTGAAACTCAAAGGAAAAATATGCATTAATTTAAACATTGTCCATGAAAATTTAATCCCTAAAAGGTATAATGCAACAATACATTAAGAGTACATGATTCATGAATGTGGAGGTTTCACGAATGTCTTTGATCAAATTGAAAATCTTACCTATAAATAGTGTTATGATTTTTCTACTTTCTGGACCGAAGACTCGAAGTGAAGTGAATTAATTCTTGCCACAAAGACCGAAGAGAATTTTGTGGGCGTCTTTTTGCTCTACAGCTGAGAACACTATTTTGTATTGAGAGATCCCACTCTAGAGGAATATTTTGTATTATTTAGATTTATTGGGTGACATCAGTTGTATATTCATTGTATTTTTTAGCACACAGTTTGTTTATTTGGCACATCGAGTCTGGAGATTTTTATTTTTAGCATTGTATTTCCCTTTCCCATTTGCAGTGCATACACCCTACGGCTTCATCCCATGGGAGGTGACCGAGCACTTTTGCTTTCTCTTCCAAGGTGCGAGCCTATGACAAGACGATCACCCTACCAGAGTGAGGTGCCTAGTGTGTACACACCACTTGTCGGATGGGGGACGATGCACCCAGCGGGGCCTGATCCAACCCCGCACTTCTCCCCTTATTAGACCTCCTTGATCTTCCTGACATTGTGTTGCAAATCAATCTTTCTTAGCTAATCAAAAGGGCAAAGGTAAATGGAGCTCATCTACTAGTACACAAAAGTTTGCTTATGCTACACAATTGAATAAGGAACACAAAGGTGAAAAGAAAACAGAAAAGCATAAATAGTTTTGCAAATACTTTAAAGGAAATGATCATGTCATAAAGAGTTGTCCAAAAATGACTTCAAAAGAGGCAAAGAAGAAAGAGGTTGGAATGGTTATTGTAGAGGCTTCTATACCAACAGAGTCTACTTATCTTGTGGAGAATGAAAAATGAGTGTTTACTATTGTTTGTAGCTATGAACCATCTTTCCATGAGTAGTGTATGTATGTAGTAGACATAGATGTTTTGTACTTTGATAGTGGGAAAACAAAACATATCACCTTGAAGCATAGTTTCTTCAATTCACTTGAGTCTGCCCCTATAGGGAGTACTTTCACATGTGCAAACAACTGCTCATATCCAATAATGGGAGTTGGTAAGATCATTTTGACTAACATTGATGGTATCTCTTTCACTAACCGAGAGCATGAATAAGATCTTGTGCAGAATTTTGACTAAGCTAGTGGATAACAAGCGTGATTAGGACAAACAACTTCATCATGTTGTGTGTGCATATCGAGTTCCCAACAAAACAATACTAAATTCCACTCCCTTTTAGATGGTACTTTGCCAAAATGTTGTATGCCCATTAGAATTTTTTATTTCCACACTCAAGGTGGCACGAGAACATAATTGGACTCCACATGAACTCTCTTCCACGATCTTGGACCTATAAAGATTAGGTGAGACATGATTGATAGGGTTTTCAGAAGAGTCTGATTGAGAGCACCTTATATGTTAAGCATACAAATGATGTAATTCGAATCATGGTTGTGTATGTTGATGACATGTTGCTCAGTCATCCTAATGAGAAGCATATTTTTGAACTTAAGGCTGATTTGCATGCCTCTTTTGAGATGTTAGAGTTGGGGCATTTCTTTCCATCATTATTTGTGAATTCAATCTATGCAAGGTGACAGAGGAATAAATTTCCATCAAACAAAATATATTGACGCTATTGTAGCATTTTGGCCTTGAAGATTGAAAACCTATTACCACTCCTATGGAAATAAGTTTATGCAGGTTGACTCTTCATGATGTTGGAGATGCATTTGATGTTATCCTCTATCACCAGGCTATTGGATTCTTGATTTACTTATGCATAATTCAATGTGATATCAGTTTGTTGTCTCTCAGATGAGCAGGTTTATGTATTGCCTAGGTGTCAAGCAATGGTAGGTGATTAAGTGCATCTTTCACTATTTAAGTGGTATCTAGGTACTTGGATAGTTTTATCGCAAGGGGGGATCATAATTGCCACATTTACATGCTTTTTTTGCTCTGATTGGGTTGGTGGCTATGATACTCGTGTGTCCACTAGTGGTTTTTGCTTCATGCTTGATTGTTCATGCATATTGTTAGTCGGCCGCCGGATTGGCATTTGTATAAAACTGAATCTTTTTAGATTCAACATGAGCAAAAGGTTGTTACAAGATGGTTGTAATCTTTATATAAAGCAATGAAAAGAGACGCACGAGTAACGATTCGTGGAATCGCCAGACTGTCTGTGTGGGTGATTGTCTGTGTCGTTACTGTGTGTCAAGTTGGCTAATTTGGAGTACTATGTTTTATTTCTGTGTTGTATTATTGACACCTATTTGGGTTGCTGTAGTGTTTGCTTGTCTAAATTCTGAGTATTCTGAGTATACTGTGTGTATCCGTGTTCGTTGTCTATCGATCTCTATTGCGGCTGTGAGTTTTATTTACATCTAGTAGATCGTCGGACTGTTGTCTGAGAGAGTCGTTCTGCGGTTCTCTGTGGTGATTGTTCTTTTAAGTACGTATATCGTGGTGTCCCTCTTTCTTGAAATGTTCTGCCAATTGTTTGGTGAAGTCTGTGTAACTGTGGTAGTGTCCCTAAAAACGCTGTGCAGGATTGTGTTGTCCGCAGTATTGAGATCTGTACTTGTACAATGAAATTTGGCTACAGTAATGGTTATCTCCAGTGTGTGTTAGCCTTCAACACTGTGTGCCTGAAGCTGTTGAGTCCTTCTGTGTTTTCGGTTTGTAGGATTGTGAGCGCTATTCGGTGAAGGTTAAACTACTGTTAAATGTTACAATAGTGTGTATTTGGAAAAAAAGGTTCTGAGGTAATTCGGTATTACGGTACTGATAGTGTGGTACAGTGTGTTCGACAGACTCTGATAGAGTTAAAATGATGAACAGTAAAGATCAAGAATGAGATACCAATTCTTGATAAAATCTTGAATGTTGGTATATTGTGTTGTGAAGTAATTTTGGGAAACAAGCATAGGGCCTCTGTCTTTACAGACCCCTTCCACTCCCAAGAACCCAATACTCGTTTAAACGCGCTTCTGACAGTTAGAACAAGCGTTTAACACTGGCGCCGTCTGTGGGAAGGTGGCACTTAACTATCAGCAAGTGGCACCAGCATATTGCAATTCAATTGTGAAAAGTGACTGTAGATTGTAAATCGACAGTAATAGTACGCGATTAGTACAAAAGATGATACATGTCGGTTACTAGATCCGGTGAAACGTATCCGAAGAACCGACAGCCTTGGGTACCTAATTTGCTAAGGACGCCTCCAAGAGGTAGAAGCACAGATAGGTTTAACCCAGTTGCCAAGAAAGTGAAGAACCTTAGTAGTGATTCCGGCCATATTCCGGTGGAACGCACTACATTTCAAGCAGATTCTCGTGCAATTTCAGCACAGTCTGTCGAAGGTATAGTAACTCCAGAATCTATCGGGACGCAACATGAAGTTAATTTAGCACCGTTGGGTCAAGATTCGAATTTGTATACGAATAGAAATGCCTTAGCCAAAGAAATCTGTGAAGGAGAAAAAGCACCTTGTTTTGGTGAAAAATCGACACCTTCCGGTGTTATTCCGGTACCAGTTGTTGAAAGTTCACAATTTTCCGGTGACGATTTACCCTTTCTTGGTGAATCTTCAGTCCAGTCACCGTTATTGGGAGTAAGCTTTCGTACATTTGACATCAAGATAAGGTAGCTTGTTCGAAACCGAGATTCAAAACATATTGAACAAGATTATCGAACCGGAAAGTGCACAGGCTGACGATACAGATTTTGACGATCCAGATATTCAACCTCGGGATACAGAAGATAGTCACAATACAACCATCAGCACAATGAACGGGCAACAACAACAACAACAATAGCAGCAGCAACAACAGCAACAACAACAACTATGCCCACCAAGGCCGACTCCAACAGGAGTAACGTACACTAAATTCGGTGGATTTCCAGGGGATGACCCAGATGCTCATGTACGCACATTTGAGATAAGCTACACAGTGCTCAACCATCCACCTGATCCGGCATATAAAGCTATTGTCTTCCAGTCTACATTGGTTAATGAAGCAGCCAGATGGCTTATAGAATATGATATTAACCACTTCGGCACCTATGAAGCAGTAAGGGATGCATTTTTGCAAAGATTCAGGCTAAAGAAGAATCCAGCCAAAATTTTCGACTACCTGCAAAACAATAGACAGAAGATAAATCAAACGGTGCAGGAATACGCCACCCTATTCAGGACTCATTTGAGGAAGTTACCACCAGCACATGCCAACCTATCGGATGACGTTATCACTCAATGGTTTATCAATGGTTTGACTCCGCAACTCAAACAGATTATGATCATACGCTGTGTAGGAGCTATGACACTAGATGCGATGCTAGCAATGGCTTTGCAGCTTGAAAACAAGGTTGGAGGATTTACAGAAGACTTGGAATGGTTAAAAGCAAATAAAAATGTTGCAGAAGATCCGACCAGACAAATGTTCTGCACCACATGCAAGAATTCAGGGCACACTAATGCCACTTATGCACTTAATCAGTTGTTTTGCGCTATCTGCAACACGATCGGACATACCACCGAAAACTGTGCATACAACGCCAAAGTGGAGGGAACCGCAACTGTCAATGCTATTATACAGGAACCAGGACAGCCAGCTAATCATTATGTACCTCCGCAAATGAGAAACAACCAGCAACAAGGCTATCGAAATTACAGAGGACAGAGAAATAATAACTACAATGCAAATCGCTGGCAGGCCGGACCAGCACAGGAAAATACTAATTTGCCACCACCTCACTGCCATTTTTGTGGTGAATTTGGTCACATTAGAAGATTTTGTAAGAATGTAGCTGAGTATGATCAGAGGAAGAAAGAACGTCAAAACCCGATGACTAATATGGTGCAAGTCACACCAGTAGAAACACATGCTGCAGTAGTTCAGACCAGATCCGGTAGACCGTTACAACCAGCCGCTGAAATATTTGAACCAGGCATCCGAGAACAGCAAAGGACATACGACAAGGCTAGTCAATGGACTACCACAGAACCCCCGGTGTTCCCAGACCCTACCCCAATGACACAAGTTCCACTGTCAAAGGAAATTTTACAGGAACAAGAGTCAATTCCAGTGACCGACGCATCATCTTCAGAACCGGTGAAAGGTACAATTCAAGCAAATCAAGCTTGGGAAATTTTATCTAAAGCATCCATTACCCTCCCCCTTGGGCAGTTGCTGGCACTAGTACCGGGAGTTCGGCAACAATTCCAGCAACAGTTTAGTCCTGAGTCTGCCTGCATTCCAGCAACAGCCACAATGCAACTGGAACCTGATTCTACGGTCGATCATTCGGTTCCCTTAATTACGGTATGGTATAAAAATCATAAAATTACACAGGTACTAATTGATGGAGGATCTGGTGTCAACAATGCTACTGCCGCACTGTGTAAAAAGCTAGGATGGACCGAAATCGAACCAGTTCAATTTTTTGTCAGAATGGCCAACCAATCAAGAGTCCATCCAGTAGGACTTGTCTGAAACGTGCCAATCACTTTGCAGGGTACAACATTTAAGATGACCTTTGTCGTCCTAGAATTACCGGAATCCACCCTTGATTATAATCTTCTTTTTGGCCGTCCTTGGCTGAAGCAAGCTAAGGTCATACAAGATTGGTCTGCACAGGAACTCACTTTCAAAGATAATAATCGTAAATATGTTGTAAAACTAGATGCTATACAGCCTTGCGAATTGCATGCTAGACCATATTTTGCAGAACCAGTTCATATGTTAAATGGGTTGTTGGATGATGAAGAAGAAGAGTTTTTGAAGAATAATATTGATTTGATCTCCCTAGGAACTGTTGATCTACAATCTGTTGTAGATAATTGGAATCTCGCAGTTTGTACGGTGATGCGCGTAACAAAAGAAGATAAGAAAGAAGATACCACTGCTATAGATGACGCTGATCTACAACAACTTTTTAAGCCAGCTGACGATATAGAGAAGCCCCGACAATTTTATGTCCCAGAGGATCAATTGATCACCTATAATTTAGGAGATGAGGACCATCCGCGTCCTGTCAAGATAAGGGAAAGCCTATCGGGAGTATTTCAAGCAGACTTAATCCAGCCACTCCAAGAGTTCTCTGACGCCTTTGCATGGGATTACAAAGATATGAAAGGTTTGGACCCGTGCATCTATCAACACAGGGTCATGTTGAAGCCGAAAGCAAAGCCAATCAAGCAACCCAGCTACCGGATGAATCCGAACTATGCATCACAGGTAAAAGCAGAGCTTGATAGGCTACTCAAAGTCGGATTCATTGTACCAGTAGAGCATGCTGAATGGATCTCACCAATTGTTATTGTTCCTAAAAAGAATAAGCAACTACGAATTTGTGTGGACTACCGGAAACTGAACGCAGCTACGGTGCCTGATCCATTTCCACTACCTTTTCTTGACACGATGCTTGATAGAGTAGCAGGACATGAAATGTATTCATTCCTAGATGGATACAGTGGATATAATCAAGTTAGAATGGCTGAATAGGATATACCGAAGACCGCCTTCATTACCAATTGGGGTGTTTTTGCTTGTACCGTAATGTGGTTTGGATTAAGAAATGCCCCAAGTACTTTTCAGAGGTGTATGCAAGAAATATTCTCCCCTTACCTTACCTCGTTTATGCAAGTTTATCTTGATGATTTTTCGTTATTTGGAAAAATGGTAGCACACGTTCCATTTACGGTGTTGCTTTGAGAAGTGCAGAGAATACAGAATTTGTTTGAACGCAAACAAATCCGTATTTGCGGTTTCCTGTGGAAGGCTACTTGGCCACATCGTATCTGCCCAAGGTATACAGGTGGATCCAGATAAAATTACAGTTGTGTTAGAAGCACCTGTGCCCACTACACCTAAGGAAGTGATGCGCTTCATGGGCCAAGTAAGATGGCATGGTCGGCACTTACGGTGGCTTGCTCATTTGGCAATACCACTGAACACGTTAATAACCAAGACTCCTCGACAATTTGAGTGGACTCAGGAATGCCAAATTGCTTTTGATCGTCTAAAGGGATTACTAACACAGGTTCCAATCCTACAGCCTCCTGACTGGGATCGTCCATTTCATATATTTGTTGATGCTTCAGATATTGCCATTGGCAGTGTTCTAATGCAACACACCGATAAGTGGTTTTGGCCTATGTACTATGCCAACCGAAGGCTTGCTCCTGCTGAGAAGAATTACTTTGTAACCGAAAGGGAATGTTTGGGTTTAGTATACTCAGTCAAGAAATTTAGGCATTATTTACTTGGCCGAAAATTTACTTTTCACGTAGATCATGCTGCACTTGTCTACCTGGTACGGCAACAACATCTAGGTGGTCGATTAGCGCGATGGGTTCTGCTCTTACAAGAATTTGATTACGAAGTGATTCATAGGCCCGGCAGTTCACATGCCTTAGTAGATTTCCTTTCTCGCTTAGATTCCGGTGAAGCTCCGGTTGGTGTAGATGACACAACACCAGCGATTTTATGTTTCTGAACCAACTAATGATGAAACTGCAGACCCACCTATGCCATCTACTTATTATGATCAGATATTGACATTCCTTACTGATGGATGCCTTCCGTCTCAGACTTCTCCTGCAATACGTAGCAAGATTGCAGTTTTTAGTCGCCGATTTCGGTTAATTGCTGGGGAATTATACTATATGGATCACACTAGAATTTTACTTTGTTGTATCCCTCCACACGAAGTTGATTCAGTTATTACTTTGGCTCACTCAATTCCTTCCGGTGGCCATTTTGCTGTAGATTTAACACACCGAAAAATTCCACAGAGCAGACTGTGGTGGCCTACTATGTACAGGGATGTATTGCAGTTTGTCAAAAAGTGTGATAATTGTCAGAGATCTGGACAGCCGTTGCAACGTCATTTTTTCCCTCTACAACCTATCTTGCCATTGGAGCCTTTTCAGAAGTGGGGTCTAGACTTTATAGGACCTATTACACCACCATCAATACTCAGCAATAATCGTTATATTCTAACCTGTACAGACTATGCAACCAGATGGGTAGAAGCATGGGCTTTAAAATCTGCCACAGCTGTTTCGGTGGCAAAGTGTCTAATGAAAGATGTCTTTCTGCGTTTTGGCTTACCTCTGGAGCTTGTTACAGATCAAGGCACTCATTTTGTTAACAATTTAATAAAAGTACTTACACATTCTTTTCAGATCACGCATAAATTCAGTTCACCATATTATCCTCGTGCAAATGGTTTGGCTGAGAGTACAAACAAGACCCTACTGAAGATGCTTCAAAAACTGATTCTGGAAGCACCGGAAAGATGGGATCAACTATTACCTGCAGTATTATGGGCATACAGGACTACCTATAAGGTAGCAATTGGTCTAACACCCTTCAAACTAGCTTATGGATTGGAAGCCATAGCACCCATGGAAATTATTGTGCCAAGCTTACGTGTGGCTCTCACTCAGAAATTAATACCAGAAGATTCTTTATCATTTCGGCTAGATACACTCAGAGAACTGGATGAGCACCGATGGCAAAGTTTTCTGACTATGCAGTAAGTACAGCTAACACAAGCTCGAACACATGATCGCTATCTAAGGACTCCAGTTTTTACGGTGGGACAACTTGTACTATTTTACAATGCAAAGTCGAATCGCTCTGCTGGCAAATTCAAGTTACGATGGTTTGGCCCCTACCGGATTTCTGAACAAGTGGGTCCAGCAACATTTCGGTTGACTACTTTGATCGGAAGTCCTCTTCCGAAAGTCATCAACGGTTCGAAGCTGCGGCCGTATCAACAAACATCTAACGTGCACTGAAACGTTTCTCGGTTGGCCACGTCTTTTGGCGTTCTCTTTTCTTTCCTTTTCTTTTCTTTTCTTTCCTTTTGTTTTTGCGCGCTTAAAATAATAAGTATGTAAATATCCGCGTTTTGATACCTAATTATGTCAACAGCCGCCCTGCCCTTTTCAGCCACTCATACATGCACACCGAAGTTAAGAAGTTATCATCTCAACATCGCACGATGATTAGTGATTTTAATTGCTCTCCCACTGCAGTGCATCTACTTAACCTTCTCCGTTTCCCCGAAAATCGCTATTGTGCTTACGTGATTTGTGTGACTGTGTATACCCTGTGCGTTTCTGTTTTGTGCTTGCTGTCATCGTTTGCGCCATGGAAGCTCTGGCAAACTATGCCGCTTTCCGTGACGGACTCCCTGCCGATGTAGGAGAGTTCCTGCGCATACGTGGGTTGGCCAATTTCGCTGAACTGCCGTGGCATTCAGTGGAATCCCACCCGTTCTTTGCCCAGATAATAGCCGCTATCGCTAAAAAACCTGCCAACGAGCAAAGTTGGCCTATCACATCCTTACCTAATAGAACCATAATCACCTTCCAAACTTTTGCTGATGCGTTTCGACTCCCTCGGGAAGGTCGGGAAAATGGCCCGAGTCTGCCAGTAGCAACAATGATAGAATTGTTTCCTAGGTATTCATCAAACGAATACGCGATCCTATGTCGACCGAAACCTGAGAGATCCGCACTGCAATTCCTCGTAGCCATTCTTAACCTCCAGAAGCGAACTTATGGCATCTCTAGGCCTTTCTACTCCGCTATTGATTTAGCTGCTCGAGAACCCGTCAATTTTGCATCCTACTTCTTCCACCGCATTCACAAGGAATGCGTTTCAATAATCAAAGAGGTAAACAAGGGAGGAATGCCAAGGTCGAGACTGCCACACATCATTTCTTTCCTTTTTCCGGCCATACTTGCAGCACAACCACCACCCAGAGGCCCGGTCCTGCACCATGAAGAATCGGCCCAATTATTGGAAGATGATGAAGAAGACGAAGAGGAACTCAATCAACTCTTCTGCCGGAAAAGAATTAGAATCAGTTGATCCAAAAGTGAAGCACAGGGTTCAGTCGAAGGAAATGACAAAGAAGAAGAAAAACAAGACGAAGAAACTTTCCATGACACCGCAACGTCTATCTAGCACGAATCATCAGCACAGTCTTCATCAGAAGGACAACAAGAACAGGAAGATCACACTGAATCGGAAACAAGCTCATCACAAGAAACATCCCAGCAGCAATCTGAGCAGGAACGGCAAGAGGAAGAAGAAAAGGTCTTTAAAGAAGTTTTCGAAGAGCTACTGAAAGCAGTCGAGTCCACAGCTGCCGACACTGCACAACAGACCATAGATAAGGTAACACAGTGTAACTCTGTTTTTCCCACTCCCCCACTGGAGCCGCCACTCAACCCCATTATCCCTACTCCACCCATCCTGACTGAAGAACCCACTGCCTCTTCTTCCTCATCCCCAAACTATTCTCCACCGAACTCACAACAGCTTCTCACAGAATCCTCTTCTCAACCTCGTCCTCTTCTTTCGCTTCCAACACTCCCGGTATTTTCGGAGCTTGCAAATATGGGACAAATGTTAATCAATTTATCACAACAACTACCTGCGCAAATGAAGCAAGTAACAGAGAATATTCGCGATGAATTTCAACATAAAGTAGATGTATTGGAGGCCGACATTAGCCCCCTACAGGAAGAATTACTAGTAGCCAAAGCAGAAAATCAAGCCTTACAAGAACAGCTGAAGGAGTTACAAGCCTGGATGGCCGAACAGGTAGAAGTTACAGCACAAAGGGATGCAGCACTGACAGAGCTCCGAAAGAGCTACAGGATAAAGAAGATGCCAGAGTAGCCTTAGGCAATTTATTAGAAGAAACCAGAGTTCAGCTACACGAAGTAGTACAGCAAAGCCAAGAACAGCAAAGGCAGGCTATGAAAACAGAAGAAGAACTCCAAAGAACAAACGAAACTTTATCAGATGTCAACAACATGCTTAAACACTATTTGACCAAGGAAGCTCAAACACAGAAGGTAATAACAGATCTCCGAAGAGAAAGGGATGCATACTCCAGAACCATAAATTTTCAGAATCAAGAGATCGAAAGAAGGGAGAATCAGTTGGAAAATCAGAAAGAAAGAGTAAGCAAGATGGAGAAACAAGTGGCAGAAATGAAAGTTTCCAGAGATGCGGCCTTATCAAACGATTTCTACCTACAAGAAGCCTTTATGCAGATGCAAGCAGAAATTTTGCTGACCGAAGCTATTTCATTAAGTTCTGTAAGAGTAGATGCATAATTAGTAGAACCGGATACTCTTAAACAGATGTTAGAAACTTTAAAGAAGAAAATTGCCCGAACCTTTAGGTTAGCTAGAAACATGTATTTAGAAGGCATTATAGACGAACAGTAATTTTGTAAAAACCTGCGGGTTCGAGTCCACCATGCGTGCCAGAGTGTTAGTCGGCCGCCGGATTGGCATTTGTATAAAATTGAATCCTTTTAGATTCAACATGAGCGAAAGGTTGTTACAAGATGGTTGTAATCTTTATATAAAGCAATAAAAAGAGACGCGCGAGTAACGATTCGTGGAATCACCAGACTGTCTGTCTGGGTGATTGTCTGTGTCGTTATTGTGTGTCGAGTTGGCTAATTTGGAGTACTGTGTTTCATTTCTGTGTTGTATTATTGACACTTATTCGGGTTGCTGTAGTGTTTGCTTGTCTAATTTCTGAGTATTCTGAGTATACTATGCGTATCTGTGTTCGTTGTCTATCGATCTCTATTGCGGCTGTGAGTTTTATTTACATCCAGTAGATCGTCGGACTGTTGTCTGAGAGAGTCGTTATGCGGTTCTCTGTGGTGATTGTTCTGTTAAGTACGTATATCGTGGTGTCCCTCTTTCTTGAAATGTTCTGCCAATTGTTTGGTGAAGTCTGTGTAACTGTGGTAGTGTCCCTAAAAACGCTGTGCAGGATTGTGTTGTCCTCAGTATTGAGATCTGTACTTGTATGGTGAGATTTGGCTACAATAATGGTTATCTCCAGTGTGTGTTAGCCTTCAACACTGTGTGCCTGAAACTGTTGAGTCCTTCTGTGTTTTCGGTTTGTAGGATTGTGAGCGCTATTCGGTGAAGGTTGAACTACTGTTAAATGTTACAGTAGTGTGTATTCGGAAAAAAAGGTTCTGAGGTAATTCGGTATTACGGTACTGATAGTCTGGTACAGTGTGTTCGACAGACTCTGATAGAGTTAAAATGATGAACAGTAAAGATCGAGAATGAGATACCAATTCTTGATAAAATCTTGAATGTTGGTATATTGTGTTGTGAAGTAATTTTGGGAAACAAGCATAGGGTCTCTGTCTTTATAGACCCCTTCCACTCCCAAGAACCCAATACTCGTTTAAACGCGCTTCTGACAGTTAGAACAAGCGTTTAACAATATCTTAGTTGAGCAAGAAGTAGCCTATTGTTGCCACTTTTAGTTGTGAGGTAGAGTATAGGGCAACTTTCATAGTGACTGTTGAGTGTGTGACTTTGATGCCTTTGATTGATTCGGGTGTTGGTCAATTTTCTACCACCACCATCTTCACTAATAGTCAGAACGCATTGGTAGTTGTGAGGAACCCTATGTTCCTTGGTAATACAAAGCACATTGAGGTGCATTATCATTATGTTAGGGAGAGGTTCTCTGCTAGAGAGATGATTTTGACATATGTGCCCACAAAGGATAACATTGGAGATCTTTTCACAAAGTTGTTCCTAGGGAGAAGTTTGAAGTTTTTTGCAAAGCTTTACGCTTACTTGCTTTTGTGGATTGATCTCTTTCCACATAGCTTGGCACTTATACATGAGTGTGAACTCCTTGTTCCCTGCATCACTCCTAGGGGGTTTGTTGATATATTTTGGTAGTGATGGTAGAGAGTACGCACACGGAAGAAAAATGAAAAGTAAACTACTCTCACAAAACAAAGAATGTGTGAGACACAAAATGACTAGACCATGAAATGGGTAAACTCATGTGGATTAGAAATGAGCTTGCCAAGAGCATGGAGTAGGCTCCTCAAGCTTCTAACCAAGTACAAATGAGGGGAGAGGCCCTCCTTATATAGATTTGGGAGGGGCTCTCAAAAGTACATCATATGTGGGATAAGTCTCCTGAAAGGAGAATGAATACAACTGGTAGAAGCACATGACAAGGTACCCAAATACAAAAGAAATACAATATAAAATGGAAATAGACTAGAAATGGAGTGCCTCTTGGATACAAAATGGAGATGCACTCATGCAGATACAAATGTAGATGAAGTAGGAGCAATCATGTCGTCAACACCCCCTCTGCAACTCTATTTTGGAGTGTATGGAGGTTGCTAGGGTATGTGAGAAAGGTCCACCATGAATGTAACAGCGGTAGCAGCACGAGCACTAGGAAGTCGATGTCAGGGAATCCATAGCCTCCAAGAGGTATCGATCATGCGAGATCGCTAGGTACTCCATAATATGTCCACCAAATGGATCAAGTGAATGATCTAGAGGTATGCCACCAACAAGGTACAGGAACGAAACAAGATCTCACTGGACAAGATCACCTCCATGTGAGAGAGATAGGATGACTCCATGTGGTACATAGGAACCTTCAAAGCTTTGACAATGTCCACCAAACTGTGTATCGCCAAGAAGTAGGTCCTGCAAGAGTGAAACATAAAGCATGAAGCATAAAATCATAGTCACATGGTAGTACATCTGTATGTTGTAAGCCTCCATGGAGTGTGCAAAGCCCTGATGTGTGCCAGTAGAATCATGGAAGCCCCCTCTGAACCGAGAAGGTGGCTCAAAATAGGATCTAACTGAGTGATGAATCTAGGTAGATGCAGGAGTATCATGTGGGAAGTGAAAGGATGCTGGACTCCATGAATGGAAAAGTACATGCTCAAAATGCTGTTGTAGACAAGGTATGTGGCCTCTCGAAGATAGGAATGGAAAATGTCGAGTCAGTGATCCTGGAGTAATGCCCAACTAAAGCTGAGGGGAAATATAATCCTTAGATGATACGATAGGTATATCCATCTGAGGTATAAGCTGAGATGATATCTTTGACTCCTCATGCTCCAAAACTGTACCATGATCGGGAAAGTCATGTACAAAGAGGGCATGCTCCACATAGTGTGACTGTACAAAACTGGAATGATCCCCCTCTGAATCTGAAATGGCAGGATCCAAAAGGGATGAATACTTAGAGTATTCATCAAAGGTGCAGTCTTTGGTTACTATAACTAAGTGACTCTTTGGGTTGTAGAGTTTGTATACCTTTTGTCGCTCACTGTACCCAATGAAAATGTACTGCTTAGGTCGATCATCATCATGGCCTTGGACATAGGCATCACTACCAAAGACGCGGAAATAGCTTATACTTGGCTTCTTTTGAAAGTAAGCTTCAAATGGTGTTTGGTTCTTCAAGACATCTGAAAACCTCTATTCTGAATGTGTACTGCTGTCTGTACTGCTTCACCCCAATACTTTAGTGGAAGTTGCTTTTGTCTAAGCATAACTTTGGCCGTTTGGATCACACTTCAACTCTTTTGTAATGCAATACCTCGTTGAGTATCTTGCTTGGCTTGATACTTGATTCCATGTTGCTTCAAGTACTTGGAGAAATTGTGATTACTATCTCCATCAGATCGGATGATCTTCAAAGAACTTGGAAAGTCTTCTTCAATTGTTTTTGTCCATCCTTAAACTTGGAAATGGCATCTTCTTTATGCTTGAGTGAATAAACCCATGTGTATCTAGTGAAGTCATCTACAAGCAGGAAGAAGTAAATTGACCCACTTAGAGAAGGTGTACTCATAGGTCCACAAATGTCGATATGGACTAATGCTAAGGGTTTATTTGCAGAAATGGATGCTTCTTTAGGCAAAGAGAAATTTTTTTGCTTGTCACATGCTTTGCAATTCAATTCCACTTGTGCGATCCTGGGTAGACCTTTGACAAGATGATTGGAAGAGATCCTAGCTAAGCAAGAGGTATGGCCAAATCTGCAATGCCACAAGTTGAAACTTGAATCCTTGGCCATAAAACTTGAGAGCTTGTAGAGACCCTTATCTTCATATCCTTGAGCTATCACTTCATTAGATTCGCGATCAATGACTTGAACTTGGTGGTGATCGAACTGAACCGTCATGTTGCACTTTGTGATGGCTTTGAGTGAAAGAAGATTCTTACAGAGGCTTGGTACATGGCCGCGATTATACAAAGTTGTGACAAATGTCTTGTACGACTTAGGTAACTTGTTGAGAAGCCGAATGACCATGTCTTCACTAGAGATCTGCCTACCACATAGTGCTAATTTACGCTGGCAATCCTCAAATTGGGCTATGACCTTGGTAATTAGGTCATGTAGCCTAATGGTAAAATTATTAAACTCGGCCTCTAATGCATATATCTTCGAAGGGGTCTTGTCTTCATACAAAGTAGCTAACATATCCCAAGCATCCTTGGACGTCTTGCAGGCAGTGATATGTCCTTTCGTCAGTTCGTCACAGGCAAGTAACAGCTGACCTAAAGCTCTTTTGTCCTTGACATTCCACACATGCCAATTGTCTAAGTTGGTATCCCTATTAGGTTCGGGGTCTGTCCCGTCTACTACCTCATGAAGATATAGAGATAGGCGCGCATGACATCTTTCCATAGATTGTAATTTTGTCCATTGAGGCGTTCATCTTTAGGCATAAAAATAGGGGTAAATGATGGTAGGAAGTTAGCCATAGATGATGAGCTACCTTCACTTTTGGTCATTACAAAGCTTTGAAGATAAAGTGTTTAGAAGCACTACCAAATCTTCACCAAACGCTCAAGCTTTGAAGATAAAGTTTTTAGAAACACTACCAAAATCTTCGCCAAACGCACAAGCTTTGAAGATAAAGTGTTTAGAAACACTATCAAAGATACTTGCAGAAAATATTGCTTCGAAATAATTGCAAAGCTTGAAATGAAAGACTGGGCATCACACTAAAAATTCTTGGAGAGAGGGGGGGGCTTAGAGTAGCCCTACTCTTGGAAAACACCAAGATGAGTCGACGCGAGAGGAGAGGGCTTAGATGAGCCCGTTGCACACAAAAAGAAATCCTTAGAGTAGGTTTGGAAACTTTGAGAGAGTTTAGTGGGTGGGCTTAGACTAGCCTCCAACCCACACATGAACACACAAAAGATTCTTCTTCTTATTTTCTTGTTGTTTCGAGGGATGGCACTTGGTGCCTTGATTGCTCCAACACGACTGTCAATTGGAGAGGTGTTGCAAAAAATGCCAATGAGTTACAAGAAGTAAGGCAAGGAGTATAGACATGGATGCTGTAGAATAATTCCAAGTTGTATGAGTAAATACCATTAGATCAATACAGAGATCATCCGATGTTCTACACTACAAAGTTACTTAAGGTGCAAAGGAGAAGTGGTAAGATATGATAAGGTAAATATAAGGTTCACATGTTATGTATTTTTTTTTTCCGTTAAAGCAAATCAGGATCTTAAATCATTTATCACACACGTGACTTCGTGGCAGTACATGGAAGTTGGAACCTTGCCAACATGCGATAGAGAAGAAAAGAAAAAACACAATTTTGTGTGTAAATTGAGGCGTTCATTTATGAACTGACTACCGCTTGTAGGGTTTATTCATGGATTTCCAGGCACTTGCAGTATAAGACTTCGTGGCAGTACATGGAAGTTGGAACCTTGCCAACATGCGATAGAGAAGAAAAGAAAAAACACAATTTTGTGTGTAAATTGAGGCGTTCATTTATGAACTGACTACCACTTGTAGGGTTTATTCATGGATTTCTAGGCACTTGCAGTATAAGAACTTGTATTCTGAGGTTAAAAGATTATGGGTATGATTGACATAAGCAGTGATGTCAATCTGCATCCACATCGATTATTGAAAATAACTTATTTGGCGCACTTTTCTTATCTCAGTTCATCCGGACTCTGGAGTGTCCTACAGCAGAGAATACGGCGCAGACGTTTCAACTCTAATTTGGGTAGGTTCTGGAGTGTCCTAGAGCAGAGAATATGGCACAGACATTTCAGCTCTTATATAGAGAGTTCGGAGGATTAACCAGTGTGAAGTTCTCCTTTCCTGCAAACAGATGGAAGCTTCTCTCTCTCTCTCTCTCTCTCTCTCTCTCTCTCTCTCTCTCTCTCTCTGTCTCTCTCTCTCTCTCTCTCTCTCTCTCTCTCTCTCTCTCTCTCTCTCTGATATAGAGATTGCGCAGCCCTATTCTCTTCAATTGAACCGTGCTGGTGTTCTAGCATCACGAGCGTAGTAGATGTCGTGTGATATGGGCGTCCAAGACTGCTTTGACATGAGGTGTAGGTGGTGGTAACTATCTTTTGTGAGTTAACCTTGTGGTTGATTTACAATTTTGTCACACTATTTTGTGAGAATAAGTTAGTGTAGGTGAGCTTCATATACGATTAGGCGACGCTTATGATCACGGCGACTGGGGCTCTGCAGATAGGGAAAAAAAACAGAGGACGAATCAATGCAACATGCAGAGCCACCGTCTATGATGTATGCATGAAATAGTGTTCTCTTTGCGTTGATCTTTCTTGAGCTGTTAGAAATGGCTTTGCAGCACATAGTGTTTATAAACACTTCAAAAGAAGATGAGATTAAATATTAACTCAACTTCATGATCATAGAAATGAGGGAAACCAATAAATTTTTCTACAACATAGGGTCGGTGGGAGGTAAAATGGGGTAAAGGGTGATGAAAATGATGAAGACAAAAGGGTGGGAGGGTGGGCAAATGGTCAAAATGAGGTCCAAAGAGCATAAAATTGATGGAAAAAAACTTCTCTCAATGAGGAGAAAGCAAGACCACCAACACTCATGCACCACCAGCACCAAAATGACCGCCAAACGCACCACCAAGACCTCAACCTAGCGCTTTGATACCATGTAGAGAGTACGCACGCGGAAGCAAAATGAAAAGTAAAGTACTCTCACAAAACAAAGAATGTGTGAGACACAAAATGAGTAGACCATGAAATGGGTAAACTCATGTGGATTAGAAATGAGCTTGCCAAGAGCATGGAGTAGGCTCCTCAAGCTTCTAACCAAGTACAAATGAGGGGAGAGGCCCTCCTTATATAGATTTGGGAGGGGCTCTCAAAAGTACATCATATGTGTCTTCTGAAAGGAGAATGAATACAACTGGTAGAAGCACATGGCAAGGTACCCAAATACAAAAGAATTACAATATAAAATGGAAATAGACTAGAAATGGAGTGCCTCCTGGATACAAAATGGAGATGCACTCATGTGGATACAAATGTAGATGAAGTAGGAGCAATCATGTCGTCAACAATGATGTGTGTGAACACACTTAGGACCGTCGAGGAAATTTTTTCCCTCTTTAAGAGGCTTTTTCCCTTGGTTTTTATATACACTTATAACCCTAATGGCTCACTTATTTCTTGTACATTCACTTGGTAATACATTCAATATTGTGTGTTGTGTGCCAAGCTTCTTCTTCTTGCTTGTGCTATTTGTGTATGTCTATTCACCTGAAACTCCATGTATATGTGTGAAACAATAAAGGGATCTATGTTTGTGGGAACCTACTCTAAGTCAAATTGTGTGTAACTATAAATGTTTGTGTTTGTGTTGTGAAACCACTCTGTAGAACTCAAACTCCAATGTGTATATGTGTGAAACACTAAAGGGATCTATGTTTGTGAGAACCTACCCTAAGTGAGATTGTGTGTAACTCGAAATGTTTGTGTTTGTGTTGTGAAACCCTACCCTATGTGTGAAATCCTAAATGAGAGTGTGTGTAACCCTAAATGTTTGTGTTTGTGTCATGAAACACTACCTGTGTGTGAAAACCTAAGTGAGTGTGTGTATGTAACTCTTAATGTTTGTGTTTTGCATTGTGAAATCATAGCCTTTTTGTGAATTCCTAAGTGAGAGCATGTGTAACCCTAAATGTTTGTGTTTGTCTTGTGAAACCCTACCCTATATGTGAAACCCTAAGTAAGAGTGTGTGTGTGTGTGCAATTCTAAATGTTTTTTTGTGTTGTGAAACATTACCCTATGTGTTAAACCCTATGTGAGAGTTTGTGTAACCATAAATGTTTATGTTCATGTTCTGAAACCCTACCCTATGTGTGAAACCCTAAGAGAGTTTGAGTACCCTAAATGTTTGTGCTTGTGTTGTGAAACCCTAAGTGAGTTTGTGTGCATGTGTTGAGAAACCCAAAGTGAATGTATGATTGAGAAACCCTAAGGGAATGTATGCTAAGAAGCTCCAAGAGAATGTATATGTTTGTGTGTGAAACCCTAACACTTTGTGTGTGCATGTGTGTGTGTGTGTGTGTTGTGAAACCCTACCCTATGTGTGAAATTCTAAGTGAGTGTGTGCATGTAACCGTAAATGTTTGTGTTTTTGTTGTGAAACCCTACCATGTGTGAGTGATTGTGAAACCCTAAGTGTCTGTTTGTGAAACCCTAAATGTGTTTGTTTGTGTAATCTTAGCGTATGTGTTCATGATGATGCATGTGCATGTGTATGTTTATGTGATATGTATGCTATATATATGTGTGTGAGTGGACATGAGAGTGAGCTTATGTGTCTAATTATGTATGTTTTTATGTACATAATAAAACGTTCATTTAAACCTTAATCTAAAAAAATAGAGAGAGAGAGAGAGCAAGAGAGAGAAAGATAGAGAGAGAGTGAGGTACAAAATCGGATGAGGAAAGAGACAGAGAGAGAAAGAGGCTAATTTACCATTAGAAATTAAGGAAAAATAAAAAGAAGTATGTATATAATAAAAAGAAAAATATAAAAATAAATTATGTAAATAAATAAAAAAGAAAGTATGTATTTAAAAAAACGAAAAATGAGAAATAAAAAGAAACTTGTATGTAGTAAAAAGAAGAATAAAAAAATAAATGATGCAAATGGATAAAAAGAAAGTAAAAATGGAAAATAAAGAAAAGGGAAAATAGAACATATTTTTTTCATGAGAGCATTTTTCTAAATTAAATGTACTAATGATTTTTTTCTAATTCTTCTTCTAGAGACATATTGAAGATAAGACAAGCTTTTGGAGATCTCTAGATAAGTACCTATAACAATTGAGCATGAAGTGTACCTACAGTGGGAGTGCAAAAACTTTAGCTTGCCTATTAGAGTTGAAGTGAAGTCTTAATGTGAAGTGACCCCACATTATCATTGTTGAGCTCGAGTTCAATGAGTGCTTGGTGGAAAATATTATTTCCTGCAAGGATTTTATATTCGCTACATCTGGTTGATCATTTATACTTTGTATATACCATTAGCATTCATTTTTGTATGACTTCTTGTTGGATTGATTATTGTAGCATCGATGGAGATTAGTCACACACTTTCTCCCACCTCATTGTATAACTTGTTGGATTGATTATTGTAGCATCGATGGAGAGTAGTCACACACTTTCTCCCACTATTTCAAATGGATCTATGAAATGGCACTACAAGGAATACAAGGGCATAGCGACAACTAACGTGACACATTCTCATCTCTACATGAGCATGAATTTTATTTGGATTGGGCATCGATTGTGCACAGTCATTTAAAAATCATTAATCTCGACGTTATTTTCGATGTCTCTAGTGATGTTTAAGAGAGAGTCACTACCTTAGAGTTTCTTATGTGATTGAAAAGACAACATTGCATATGCGACACAGCTGGGCGTCGTTGTTGCATGAGTTGCATGATCGCATACACGAAACTTTTACATCACTTATGTGATGGTAAAGTTTGATCAAACTAAAAAAAAAGGCTCACTCTTTGATCTTCATTTCACATGCAACTAATCGAAGAGCTCTCCAACGTTCAGATCTATGATATGATTACGAGCTCCAACAATCTATGTGTATGTGTGTGTATATGTGTGTATGTGCATATGTGTGTATATGTGTATGTGTATAAGTGTATGTGTATAAGTGTATGTATGTATGTGTATGTGTATGTGTAGGTATATATGCATGTGTATGTGTGTATGTGTATGTATATGATTATGTATAAGTGTATGTGCATATGTGTGTGTATGTGCATGTGTATGTGTGTGTATATGTATGTATGTGCATATTTGTGTGTGTGTATATATATATATATATATATATATATATATATATATATATATATATATGTATGCATGTGTATATGTATGATCATGCATGTGCATGTGCATGCATCTCCATTTGCATCCATGTGTATGTGTATGCATGTGTATGTGTATGCATGTGTATGTGTATGCATGTGAATGTGCATATGCATGTGTATAATTTGTATGTGTTAATGTGTGTATGTGTATGTGTATATGCAATAATGCATGCATGCATGTCTTTTTATGTGTTTGAAGATATGTTTGTGCATATGCATATGTGTGTATGTGTATGTGTGTGTATGTGCATGTGTATGTGTGTACATGTGTATATGTGCATATGTATGTGTGTGTATATGTGTGAGCATGCATGTTCATGTATATGTGTATATGTGCATATGAATGAGTAAGTGTGAGTATGTTAATTAATGAAAATAAAACAATTTAAATGATATACAAACAATGAAAATTGTACTTACAATAGTTAGCCATATTTATTCTTTGTGAACTTCTTGAATAACCTGCATTAGAGAGAGAAAGAGACAAAGAGATAGAGAGATCAAAAGAGAGAAGGAGAGAGAGAGAGAGAGAGAGAATAAGAGAGAGAGAGATAATAAAAGAGAGAGACTCTCATCATGATCATCGTCATGATCATCATCATCATCATCATCCTCATCATCATGATCATCCGCATGATCTGATGTATATGTAGTGGCATCATGGGTAGAGGTGTGAGCACTCTATGACGATCAAGATTGTCTCACTTGTGTCTATCTCTCCACCTCATACATATCTATCTCTCCATAATACTCATGTATTACATATAATAAACATAAATAAATAAAACATATAAAACATCAATAAAAATAAAATAATTATATGAAATTTACTGATACTCACAAAAGCATTTGGATGATCTTACATGTACTTACTCAGACGTTGATATCCACAATGTGTAGCAAAATTGATTTCCTTTTTTGTAGGATATTGACCATAATCCTTTTGCTGCATTGAAACAAAAAAAAAAGATTAATGATTAGTGTTTTAACTAAAATAAAAAATATAGTTTCAATAATACATATACTTACAAATGTAGCTACAAAACCATGATGGTGCATTTGGCCTAAGTGTGATGCATGACCAGACTCAACTCTCTTCTTTGTAGGCGAGTGCATTTATTTAATGAAACAAAAACACATAGCTTAAATATAAAACATATGAGAATTATAAGTCACTGTAATATAAATTATTAATTTGTATAACTTCTACTGAGGAAATGATTCCTGAAGACATAATTGTGTGCAAAAAAACTGCCATGTCTCACGTGGTGTGTTAAGTCTTCTCTTATTTTGTTCTACCATATAATATCTCTTGTTATTTCAATCTCAAACAATAAAAAAGAATCAGAATATAAAAAAAAAATTCAAATTTATAAACATGCATATATATATATATATATATATATATATATATATATATATATATATATATATATATATATATATATATATATATATATACACACACACATACATATACACACACACATACATATACACACACATACACATATACATACATGCATACACATACACTTACACATACATACATACACACACACATATATATACACACATATACATGCATACATATACACATATACATAAACTTACACATACATACATACACTTACATATACATACATACACATACATACATGCATACACATACACATTGTTGGGGCATTTTACCCAAGCCTACATTCTTGATATAACTTGATATGATGCTCATTTGTAGTCATATGTGTAGACATATGAACACCTCTTGTAAACGAGTACATTTTATATCTTGTAATTGTAAAATCATAGAGAGAGAGAGACATAATTGTTCCATCATGGGGTTGGGAATCATGGCATTTTCCTCAAACTGGAAAGAAGAGGACTGAGGATAAAGCCAAGATCTCATTTGAAAGGAAGGTAATGCTCCTGTCTGAAGGGGACGTGAGTAAGAGTTCAAGGCCAAAAGATTCATATCTCATTTTGTTTGACAATCACATAGAAAGATCCTTAACGAGAAAAAGAGGGTGCTCGATACCTCCTTTGAATAGTAGAGAAGGAATGGTTGTAGATACCATCTTAGTGACTCGATTAGGAAAATATTGCATTGATAAATGAGCGCTAAAAGAAAAATGGCTTCTGTTGAAATGTAGGATATGGAGGTTGTTTGCATTTGTTAGATGGGAATCAAGTTTAGAAATGCATAGAAATGAGTTGATACACGATTGTTGGAGGTTGTTTGCATTTGTTAGATGGGAATCAAGTTTAGAAATGCATATAAATGAGTTGACACACGATTGTTATCGATGCCTGTATCAAAATGATTCATAAAGTTATTGAAGATGTAGCTAGTTTTGAGGATTGTGAGATGAGTAGAAGATGGCACAATCATCCACTTATAAGAAGATGTGTATTTCCCAATATTGTGTTAATGGCACATGCAATTCCCTCTCATATTCTCTTTTTATCATGAAAGGTTTTTTTTCTATCAAAATCTATAAATTAAATCAAATTGTACGCTTCTTATTAATCAATGTGCAACACTTCTCTTTGATTGATGAACTTAGCCTTTAAAGAATATTCGAGGAAGAAGGGAACTATAGCTAAAAACGTATTTTCATCTCATTACCTTTTCGTGAAGGGCTTTATTTTCGTTAACAATCTTTTAGTGAATATATTATAAAATTGTTTCTTTTAACCTTATTATCATGGAGAGAGAGGAAAGAGAGAGGCGATGAACCTTTGAGGGAATTCGATACTTGCCATAAAAGGAAAATAAAAATACAAATACAAAAAGAAAAAAAAATCAACAATGTTGCTTTAGATTCATTATCGATCTAAATAAAAGTTTGCAAAAGATATCTATTCAATTTTTAGTAGGTTGTGAGCTCTAAGTTAATTTCTAGAGTGCAATTCATCCCAAAATAGCAAGTTTTTGCTTCATTCGCTTAAGTTTTTGCTTCATCCGTTTTGTATCAATTAGTCTATTTTGATGAATCAATTTGAGATTAATACTCCAAAGTAGTAGGATGGAATTTATATCCATCCTTAGGATGGAATTTATATCCATCGTTAGCAAGCACAAGGTGTCTACTTATCATCTCTGAAGCTATCTTGGCACGTGTATAACAGGTTTTTGTAGCACCAGGCACATTTTGAGTGTATCACCCATATCCCTTCACAGTGGTATCAGAGCAAAGATAAATCAATATGGAGATGGATTTCCTTCCACCATTGACAAATTGGATAGAAGAGACTACTCAACATGGTCTCTGAGGATGGAGGCCTACCTTCAAGGGAGAAATCTATTTGGATACATATCTAAAGATGTAGTCATGCCAACAATGAGAAGCAAAGGACAACCATCACATGAAGATCAATAAAGCTTACAACTTGGTGCCCAAAGGATGCACTAGCCAGGTCCTACATCTTAAACTCAATCTTTGATTTTCTCTTACCTCATGTGAAATGATGCAAGGCCTCAAGAGAAACTTGGAAAGCACTTGCTTCCTTCTTCTCTTCAAATACTAGAGCAAGGAAGAACCAACTATGGATGAAGTTTACTACCTTGAAGAAAAGTCCCAACAAAAGTGTGATTGATTATGTCATCAAAATGAAGGAGATCTCTAATCAATTAGGAAGCATTGGAGAGGTAATTGAAGAAGAGCAAATCATAAGGAAAATCATCAATGGAATCGAGGCTGATGACAAGTGGGAATCTTTCACAACTTCCATGGACCTATACATGGACATGCAAGTGCCTGACCTCAACACTCTTATGGGCTAACTCTTCACACATTAAGCAAAGATAAGCAAGAATCGTGAATCCTGAAGAGGTAATCAGACTTCTGCATTATACTATGATAAAGAGAAAGCAAAGGATAAGTCAAAGTCTAAGAAGAATGAAGATGAAGGTAGCTCTTTCCAAGCCAACTTTACAAGTAGAGGAAAAGCTAGAGGAAGAGGCAGAGGAGGAAAGGAAGGCAGGGGGAGACCCCAATCATCTTAGTCTTGTAACATTTGTTGTTACTCTAATCATACCACTAAGGAATGTTAGAGGAACCCAAGGAATTCCAGAGGAAGAGGATTCAATAGAGGTAGCTATGGATCAAATAGAGGCACGTACAATGGAGGATACAAGAACAACTACTTCAACAATAATAATCATCAAAATGGATATAGAGGAAGAAAGGACTACAACAACTACACTAAAGATCAAAGTCAAGAAAAACTACTACTCCTCATGAACCTATCATTGAAGCAAGGTAAGGATGATGATCATGTTTTCTATATTGACTCCGGGTGCTCAAATCATGTACCAAGAAATGTAGCATTGCTCTCCTATTTAGAAGATCCCAAAAATAATCATGAAGTGCAAACAGGTGATGATACAAGACATTTAGTGGAGAAAGTGGGTAATGACAAGACATCAAATGGCAACATGAATCTTCTAAGCAAGGTTTTGTATGTACCTACCAAAACCAAAAATTTGATAAGTTTTGGACAAATTGTGAAGAAAGGATTGCAGATTAGGTTTACAAGGCATGGAGCATATGTGGAAGACCCTAAGCAAGGATTTAGAAGAACTGTTAAGGGAGAAAAGACAGGAAGACTCTTCAACTTTGAAGTGGAGGACACCAAGAATATATCATTATTTAGCTATGGATCTCAAACATTCTCTGAATTGGAGATATGGCACAAAAGGTTTGCTCATATTGGTGAGAGAACTTTGAAACAAATTTGTAGGAGTCAAAGTGTACTTGGATTGCCCAACATCACAAAACAACATATGATATACAAGTGTGAAGCTTTTCAATTTGGCAAAGCTCATAGACAACCCTTCAATAGGCAAGGCTATATCCATCAAGAATTATTTGATCTTGTCCACACAGATGTTTGGGTTCCAAGAAAAGAACCTTCTATTTTAGGTTCAAAATATTATGTATCTTTTATTGATGATTGTAGCAGATGGACAATTCTGTACTTTATGAAGCATAAAGATGAATTCTTCAATTGTTTCAAAAAGTATCTTGCTATTGTAGAAAATCAAACAGGTAGATGTCTCAAGAAGCTCAGATCAGATGGAGGTGGAGAATACTTCTCAACTAAATTTGATGCTTTTCTACGAGAAAGAGACATCAAAAGAGAGGTAACAACCAGATACACACCTGAACTCAATGGGGTAGCTGAAAGAACCAATAGAACAATAGTTGAGGCAACCAGATCCATGCTCAATGAAAAGGGTTTTGGGTAGAAGCTGTATCAACAGCCACATACCTTGTAAATATACTTCCATCAAAGTGTTTAGATGGTATGAATCCCTATGAGGTATGGAATGAAAGAAGGCCAATTCTAGAGCATTGCAAAATCTTTGGATGTCTAGCTTATGCTCACATACCTTCTCAAATAAGAGGAAAATTGGATCCCAAAGAAGAGAAATGTATCTTTATTGGATATGGTCAGAACCAAAAGGATAGAGATTGTATAATCCCTCTAACAAGGCTTTTTAGTTAGTAGGGATGTAGTCTTTGATGAAAATAAATCTTGGTTTGATGATGATAGGAAAGTGAAGCTACCCTGTGACTTGGAAGAAAACTTTCCATCTCTTTCAACAAAGGAACCAAATCATCATGAAGATAGTGAGTCTGAAGATGACCTGAAAATTTTAGACAAATTGAAGCTATGGAAGAACAAAGGGAAGCTAAGGTGCAATAATTAGCTCAAGGATCTGAAAGCTCTCATCAACCACTCAGAAGATCAATGAGACAGAAAAAGAAACAAGAGAGAGATGAATTTGATACCTCTTTGGTCACAAAGCATTCAATTTACATGGCTAAGGACTCCAACAATGAAGAACCAACATCATATGAAGAAGCTCAAAGCAAATATGAATGGAGAGAAGCAACAGATGAAGAAATTGAAGCCCTCATGGACAATGACACATGGGAACTTGTTCCTAGCATGCCATCAATGAAGGTAATTGGATCAAGGTGGATCTATAAAGTAAAAAGGAATTCAGATGGTAGTATTAATAGATACAAGGCAATGTTAGTAGCCAAGGGGTTTGCCCAAACCCATGGCATAGACTATGAAGAGACCTTCTCCTCTGTTGCTAAAATGCCTACCATTAGAGTACTTGTTAGCATTGCTGCATCTAGCAATTGGAAGCTCTATCAACTAGATGTAAAGAATGCATTTCTCAATGGTTGGATTTCAGAGGAAGTTTATATGGCACAACCACCTGGTTATGAAGATGCACATCATCCAAATTATGTGTGCAAATTGAAGAAGGCTCTGTATGGTTTGAAGCAAGCTCCAAGAGCTTGGAATCATAGATTAGTTACCTACTTGCTGGACCAAGGATTCAAAGCTAGCAAATCAGACACATCCTTATTCATCAAGAGGAATGGATCAGAGGTTATATATCTCTATCTATATGTAGATGACATTATAATTATAGGGAATGATGTCAATGGGATTAAATAGGTAAAGGTTGAAATGAAGGATGAATTCAAGATCAGTGATCTTGGACCTCTCACTTATTTTCTTGGACTTGAACTTGTCTATGCAAAGTCTGGTATCTACATCACTCAAAGGAATTATGTACATGACATGCTTTCTAAATTTAAAATGGAAAATACTAAGTGTGCAGGTACACCCATGGAGTTGAATCATAAGCTAAGTGCTTATGAGGGATAACCTATTGAAGATATCACAAGCTATCAAACTTGGTAGGAAGCTTGAACTATGCAACTCTCACAAGGGTGGACACATGCTATAGTGTTAGCATACTCAGTCAACTTATGCACAAGCCAAGGAGGCCACACATGGAAGCAGCCAAGAGAGTGCTCACATACTTGAAGGGAACCATCAATGAAGGGCTTTGCTACCCCTTCACATGTGAAATTGATATCAAACTTTATTCAGATGCAGATTGGGCTGGTCCAAAGGATGACAGGAAGAGTACTTCAGGATATTTGTCATTTGCAAGATCAAAACTAATTTCTTGGTCTTCAAAGAAGTAACCAACTATTGGCCTATCATCTATTGAAGTTGAATACAAAGGATTGGCAAATGAAACAGAAGTTATGTGGTTAAAATGCTTATAATTTGATTTGGGGTTATATATCTTAACTCCTCATATTTTTGGTGATAATATAAGTTCAATTCACTTAGCAACTAATCTAGTTTACCATGCTAGAACCAAGTATATTGATTTCCATTATCATTATGTAAGATAGAATAAGATGAGCAAGCTTGAGGGGGAGCTATTAGTGTAGTTTATCCAAGCCTAATGCTTGATCATTCATAAATGTAAAGCATTACTTATGCACACTCTCAGTGAGAGAGACATAGAAACATGCTCTTGTAATTCTTGAAAAGTTAATACCTTGAAAAATAAAAGTCTTTGAAGAAACTTGTGGCCATGTTAAGCACAAATTTTGAGCTGGGTGGCAAGTCACATAAAGACCAATTACCATTTTTCATGATAGCATCATATTTTGATTGCATAGCAACCATCCAATTTTTAGAATTTTGTGCTTATCAAATGAAGCAGGCTCATTCTCATCATAGATACAAGAGGCATCCATGGCATAGCAATCTGATGCAAAAGAAGCACTATGAGAGCGAGAATGTGTATGATATGACAAAAGTGCATCTAATTTGTTATCACAGAAAGACTGCACCAGCCATTTTGGCATAGTTTTTGCCTCCTCAACATCATCCCTCTCATCAACAAGTGCATCATGTAAATCTACATCAAAAATGGAATGATCTGCATCATCACATGAAACCTACAAAGGCTGAGAAGTTTCCTTATTAGGACCAACACTAGACTATCCACCTCGAAAAAGAGGCAGCAAAGTATCATACATGTCTTTGGATCTAGCAGATGTCTCCTTAGTACATGAAAGTAATGGTTGAATAGCATCTTCCACAAAAACAACATCATGGCTAACCAACATTTGTTTAATATGTGGATGATATAGGCGATAGCCTTTGCTTTCAGAACTATACCCAACAAAAATACATTTCCCTGCTTTCTCATCCAATTTTCTATGTTGTTGTTCAAGCACTAATGCATATGCCAAACAATAAAAAACATAGAGATGAGCAACAGATGGCTTGCGGCCATGCCAAGACTCATATGGAGTGATAGACTATAGCACAATGGGACACCTATTAACTACATATGTTGCACACATGACAACCTCAAGCCAGAAACTATGTGGTAAAGCCTGACTCTTGACCACACACCTCTCCATCTCCATGAGTGACCTGTTCTTCCATTCAGCAACTCCATTCTGTTGAGGTGCATATAGCATTGTACACTGATGTTTTATAACATGTTCAACTAGAAAGTCATTAAAGTCAGAAGACATATATTCCTCCCCTCGATCAGAATGGAGGGTGCCTATTTTACATGCTGATAGATTTTCAACCACAATCAAAACCTGTTTGAAGCACGTAAACACTTTGGACTTTTCTTTCAATGGATATACCCATGCATGCCTAGAAAAATCATCAGTGAAAGTAACAAAGTAAAGATAGTTTCCAAAAGGGGATGTTTGCATAGAACCATAGACATCATTGTGAACAAGCTTCAATTTGTGACTAGCTCAGACTGAACCATCTTTTGGAAAGGAGGGACACTGCATTTTGCCCAAAATACAGCCTTCACAGACATGTTCACCGGGTGCCTCAAGTTTCGGCAAAGAGGACACCATTTCAGATTTCTACAGGCATAGCAAACTAGCAAAATTCAGATGACCAAATTGTGCATGCCAAAGCTTTGCATCTGACATAGCCTGAGAATCATGTACTCTAAATGTTGAATCATTGATAGATTTTTCATAGTCTATGAGTTTATACAACCCACAACATAAAATGTTAGAAGTAATAATCACGTCTCCATTTGATAGATCATGAACTATACATCTATCATCAACAAATATCACAACAAAGACAATCTTGGCTAAAGCTGAAATTGATAACAGATTATTTTTTATCCTTGGCACAAATAAAGCATCCAACAATGTAAAACAACTACCATCAGCAATATTCATAATGATCTTACCAACTCTCATGACATGATAAGAGGAATTCTTGGCGCATGTGACAGTATTCCTTGGCAGGCTCGAGTGAAGTGAAGAAAATGTGCTACGAGGTAATATGTTTGGTTGCTCCACTATCAAAGTACCAAACATCTGAGTCTATTGCAGACATACAGTGTCCAGGAGAAGATGGGTCAAAACTACAAACAGTCTATTCTTCATTCTACACTAGATTAGCAGACTCTATTTTTGAGTGTAGAGGCCTCTGCAACAACCATCCTATCCTCTTTTTTCTTTGCCTCTTTTGCAGTCATTTTGGACAATTCTTTATGGCATGATCATTTGCTTTACAATACTTGCAAAACAATTTCAGCTTTTTTGTTTTCTTGTTCTCTCTGTCATGCTTCGTTGATTATGAAAAAATAGTAGATTTTTGCTTATTAGTAGAAGAGCTCCATTTACCTTTGACCTTCTAACTAGCCAGGAAAGCTTGATCTGCAACACGCATAATGGACCTGTTCTGCTTGGACTGATGTTCCTCCAACAAAACAAAGAATAACTCCTCAAATGTTAAGGCATTTGGATTGCCTTTCATCACCAAAAGAAGAGGAGAAGCAAAACTCTGATATGAATCAGGAAGACCATTCAAAATAGTCTACACAAGAGAACTACTAGGTAGGACTTCATCATCAGAAATCAATTGTTCTTTCAAATCTTTGATCTTTGTCAGAAAATTGTCCATGGAATCACCTTCATTCATGTGCTCACTCGCCAAGTGTTTTTGGAGGTAAGCAACACGAGCCTCATGTATCCCAAGCATCCTTAGTAGTTCTACAAGAGCAAATGTGAGGAATATGGACACGTTTGATAGACAAGGCTATCAATGCATGTGCCTAAGCATCTCTGCCATCCCAATGAATTTTCTTTGCAGTAGGTGTAGCAAAACCCGCAGTACGAACAGGAATCTGCAAAATATCACCATCTTCAATGTCATTTGCATCAACTTCGGTATCCCTATTTGCAGGTGTAATAGGATGTTTTACAACACCCTACACAATATTCCACATTCCTTTTGCAACCAATACATGATGCATCATATAAGCCCATAATGGGTAATTCGTACCATCCAAGTTATCCTCAATAGCCAATAAACGGAATACATCACTACTTTTAGCCATGGCTACTGACTAAAATACCCTGATGCAAAAAAATGATTGTATCTGAAAAAGTTGAACATAACTACCCTAACGAGTTTTGCTAAACTTGTAGCAAAATTTAAGATGCTTATACCGGTGAACCGAAACATGTATATATCTTTGGCACAAAAAGACAAAATAGCCTGCACAAGCACTATGATAGTGCATATTAATCAAAATTTAATTTTATATGATAGTCTATTTCTTATATTTGCATAGATGGAAGGTGAAATAAATAAGCACGAGAAAAAGTTTTTGGAAGAGTTTGTTTGCTTATACATGTATGGAATGCAAGAAGGCCAATTCACGGTAGCAATGGATATACCAAATTACAAGGAGTTCATCAAACGGCTATGGCAAACAGCATATATTAACATCAAAGATAAGTTTGGAAGCATATCAAGAGGAGCACAAGTACTAGGTGAACAAATAACCAAAGATCTCAATCACATCTTTGGAAAATATAGTCAAAGTAGTAGAATCATTGGCCTTGGATATCACAACGATGTCAAAAATTATTGACAAAATTAAAATTATCAATTTACATTACCAAACGATAAAGAGAGGAAAGAGAGTGAGACATGACATTACTGAACAGGTAGAGAGACACCACTGAATAGGTAGAGAGAACAACGATAGAACCAACAATAGATCCATGTGCAAAATATATACATGTGAATATGGGATTAAACATCCAATAACCTAACCTATGTTTGCTCCCATATTCATATGTTCATTTTGAAGATGCAGCTCTCATGGGGGAAGGAAAGTCAGAATAGCCCACTTGAGGTTCGTCAAAAAAATTTTTGCAACAAAATTACATGGTGGCGACTTACAAGCATGAGAGAATGAAGCAATGAATGAGGCTACCCTATTACCTATTACACATAGTGGAATAATCAGTCCACTTCCATTAACTAGACATCATAGTAAAAGACCATGACTCATTTTCATATTATGGAATGGTGGTACCTTGGACATGTGGCTTGAGAAAATGAAAAAAAAGTATTTAAACGTACCATGAAGCACAAGTATCAAAGACACACAAGGGGATATAGCAACAATGAAGACAAATATTTGGAGGTTAATCAATGGATTGTTGTGAACAGTTTCATTCTTACACACTTGTAATATTTTGCATAATGATCTCCATCCAGGCAACATACTCTTGCATTTTGAAGGCGAGCATTCTTAGATTGGACTATGTGGCTTTGGAAGAGCAACAAATTTACCCACAAATTTTTTTTTTCCAAAGCTACCTGATGTCAAAATATCAACTAGAAATGAATGGAGTCAAAAGTATTGGTGGATTGCACCAAAATGCATATCCACTTGCCCTATGCCATTCAATAAAAGTCAGGAAACCTATATGATTGCAATACTCCTTTTTGAAACTTTTGAAATGCATAGACTTAGATAGTTACCCCATTGATAAAAATGGGGTTTATAAGTTCAAATATGCATTAGAACTATCATGTGATAAAGATGTAATGAAAAGATTAGACGCACATGAATTGCCTATAGTATTCTCAAATCTTGTTCAGTATGGTTTGAAGATATCCATTAATGATTGATCAAAACCATATTGAAAACAATGTTTTATCAAGAAAGATGTTTATTAATCAAACATCTTTTTTATCATTGTGTTAGATTTAACTTTTTATTTAATGCTATATAATAAGTTCTTTAAGATCACATGTTTTATGATACATAAAGTGACAATGTGGATTTAATATGAAGTGATTATGATGGATTTGGATATGAAGTATTACGAGAGATATTTATCTATATATTTATCTATGTATTTATCTATTTATCTATCAATCCATCAATCAATCTATCTATCTATCTATCTATCTATCTATCTATCTATCTATCTATCTATCTATCTATCTATCTATCTATCTATCTATCTATCTATCTATCTATCTATCTATCTATCTATCTATCTATCTATCTATCTATCTATCTATCTATCTATCTATATTTCTATTCATATATCCATCATTCTATTTATTTATTTATTTATTTATTTACTTATTTATTTATCACCATATATACATATCTATCTATCTATTTATCACCATATATATCTATCTATTTATATAGCTATTTATCTATGTATCAATATTTGTATTAGGTGGATTAAATGATGTCAATGATATGGATTCATTTGAATTATGTGGATTAAATGATGTGGATTCATTTGAATTAAGTGGGTTAAATGATGTGGATTCATTTGAATTAATTGGATTAAATGATTTGGATCCATTTGAATTATGTGGATTAAATGATGTGGATTCATTTGAATTAAGTGGATTAATCTATGTGGATTCATTTGAGTTATATGGATTAAATGATGTGGATTCATTTGAATTATGTGGATTAAATGATGATTCATTTGAATTATATGGATTAAATGATGTCAATATGTGGATTCATTTGAATGATGTGGATTACACAATCTCAATGATGAGGATTAAGTGATTCATTTGAATTAAGTGGATTAAATGATTGTGAAGGGAGATGGGTGATACACTCCGAAGATGTGCCTGGTGTTGCAAAAACCTACTATACGCCTGCAAAGATAACTTTAGAGATGATAAGTAGACCCCTTGTGCTTGCTAAGAATGTACATAAACCATCCTAGTGCTTTGGATTATCAATCTCAAATTGATTCATCAAAATAAACTAATTAATACAAAACGGATGAAGCAAAAACTTGTTATTCTGGGATGGATTGCACTCTAGAAATTAACTCAGAGCTCACAGCTTACTGAAAATTGAATAGAGATATTTTAAAGACTTTTAATTAGATAGATAATGAATCTAAAGCAACAATTTTGATATTTTTTTATGAACCATATTGAGAGAAATTAATCTAGCAACATATAGGTATCATCCCCGCATTTTAGGAGTTAACTACCAGTATACCTAGATAGCTTCAAATGATTGTCACTCTTTGAGTAATAAACAAATGATGATGAAAATTGGTATGATGAAAATAAACTTGTCAAGTTAACTATACCAATTTAAATCTCAGCAAAAGATCAAGTATACACAAAGAACTGACTCACTAAAGTTGACTAAAAATGAGAATATGAACATCAAGCAGCAGATAAGAACAACTTCAAAGTATAGCTTGAAAATCAATCTGTATTGAACATATTGTACATGATATGAATGGACATGAAGCTTGGGAAGGAGGAGCACAATGTCTGCTTCACTTGTGACTTAGTGATTGATCAGAATCTCTTCAAAATGTAGCTCTTAATGGTGCTCTAATTCGCAACTATACATAGGTGTTTTTATAGATACATTTGAATTCAAATCTTGGAGGGGTTGTACCTAAAATTTCCCTGAAGTTGAGGAATCACTTACCTAATATTTAGGTAGTAATCTTTGTGACCAATACATGATGCATCATGTATGCCCATAATGCATAATTGGTACCATACAACTTATCCTCAATAGCCAACATACAGAATGCATCATCACTTCCAGCCATGGCCACTAACTAAAATACCCTAATGTAGAAAAATGATTGTATCTCAAAAAGTTGAATAGAACTACCCTATCAAGCTCCACTAAACCTACAAACTTTGAGGTGCTTGTATTGGCAAACCAAAACTTGTATATATGTTTGGCACAAAAGGACAAAATTGCCTACATAGGTGCTACGATCGTGCATTCGGAGGCCAAAACAAGCTCCATGAACTATACATTTGTCATCAACAAATTTGACAAGAAAGCCAATCTTGGCTAATCTTGAAACTGACAACATATTATTCTTGATCCCTAACACATATAAGGCATCTAACAATGTGAAAGAATTGTTATCAATAATAGACATAATGATATTTCTAATTCCCATTATAGGATAAGAGGAGTTTTTAGCACATGTGACAATCTTGCTTGTGGGGGCAAGCTCAAGCGAAGTGAAGAAACTACACTACAAGGTAATATGTTTGGTTGTACCACTATCAAAGTACTAGAAATCTGAATCTATTGCAGATATACACTACTCATGAGAAGCAAAATGGTATTTACAATGGTTTTTAGTGATGAAAATCACTATTTTTATAGGGATTTCTTATGAAAATTTAACATGCACTTCTTGGAGCTCCCTCCAAACTCCTTCTGCTTGTGTTTCCACTTTCTTGATGTGCTTCTATGCTTGTGCTTGACCTTGAATGTTAACACTCCCCCCACTCTTGAGTTTGTCATCCTTTACAGACCCTTATTGTAGTGGTTGTTCCATGTAGTACTTTGAGAGGTAAAGTTCTTCATGTCTCCACTAGAGTGGTCTGTCTTCCACATATAGTGGGGTTGCTTGTCCCATTCTTTATGTTTAGTCCCTTTATATATACTTCTTCCTTGATTCTAGCATGAGAGTGTATTGTTGACCTTTCAGAAATTGTGAGCTGCTCAAAAGAGGTTATCACAGTTGATTGTGAGTAGCTCTCGACGGTGGATTGCTTCCTTGCTCTTGCTATTGTCACCTTGATGTCCTTTGGTTTTCAAAGATGGCTTCCCTAGTTTTCATGCCAAGTACTTGTGGCCCATAATGACTAATGGGTAAGGGCATTAGTGCATGGGTTGGAAGAAGAATGTGCCTTGTGCACGGGCTTGTAATGTAGCCCTATGCATGCATACTTGGGAAATGCATTAGAAGAATTATGGTGCAAGAAGTTGGGTCTTGAGCTAAGTGCTCAAGGGTATGTCGACGAAGAGGTTTCCTAATCGATCATGGTTATAATGTTGTTGAAGCATACAATTCTTACCATGGTGAAAGGTCCGTCGAACTTCATCTCTTCGTGTTGTACTTCCATCATGGTGATTGACCATTGGCTCGTCTTTCTTGTCAATGGATGTCCTTTCTGATGGTTCACTTTATGAGATTCTTCAATCGCACAGTCTTGTCTCTTTCTCTTTTTTTTTCTCTTGTTTTTTTTTTGCTCGCGATGGCATAAAACAAGAAGAAAGAGGTTAGTATCATTAAAATATTTTACATATGGCAAGTGTGTCTCATAGTTTGGGATTTCTCAATGGTGTCTATGCACAGCCGTGTAATGTGGCCCTATAATAATGCATACTCTGGAAATGCTTGACTTAAATGGTGCAAAAGACAAGGTTATGCCAAATGCACATGGTTGTTGCTGGTTGAGGCTTCTGATGTTACGTGCAGACTTGATGTAACTATTGTTTGGAGGTGGCGATTGGATCTTGAAATGATGTAATCCTCCCTAAAGGGATCCATTTTAGAATAGTAGTTGGCCTTATAGAGATCACCTCTAGCCTCTTCCTCTTTGGATGGTTGCTGAAGCTTGGTGTCCAGTGTGGTTGGCTCTTTGGTTCTGTGGAAGTTATTGGTACTTTTGGATTCCAAACCCATATCCTTGATGATTTTCTTCTTACTTTTGTCGAAGGGTTGAGTTTATCTTCTTTTGTTCTTTGTGCTCAATTCTTACCCTTTTCTCTCCTTGGCTTCTTTTTTGAGACCTTTTGCATGGTGGAGAGCATAGGCCTTTGTGCATGTAAAGAGTGCTTTGGGAACCCACATATGTAATTGCCCTTGTTGAGCTACAACTAATTTTTTTTTACCCAAATTTGTCAAAGACCTTTTGGTTGAGCTGGTCCTGGTTGCTTGGTTCTTGTCTTCCCATGGTTGGCTTGCCTGGGTGGGAATTGTGTTGGCACATCTAGTGGTTGCTCTCCTTTTCATACCCGAACCTGCTTTATGCCTATAACTACTTAACTCTTGAAGGCTCTTTGTCTATTTAATATACCGGTTGTCTTGTACCGTTGCACTTGCTCCTGAGGTTGAACTACTAAGGATGCTTTACTCTTCAAAAAAGAAGGAGGTTCTGCTTGCCTTTGCAACTGTTCTTCCATGATGAGTCCTTCTGGATCATAGAGCTTTTGGCACATACAACATCTTGTTCGTGAAGATTAGTCTTAGAGGAACTAAGAGAGTGTGTGGTGCCATGATCTGTGAGCATGCGGTTTTCTAATTCTAATGTAATGCATTGTTCATGTACCCAAACTTGAAGAAGTTGACTTCTTAGGTTAAAGTTGATTGCATGTTCATAAATCCAATCTTGACCCAAGACAAGTGGCTCTATAAGGTCCTCATCATGACACACTAGCATTTTGACTTTCATTGCAACATCTTACAGGTAGATGGGAAGTTCCACCTTGCCCAAACAAGGGGTTTCCACATCTCCCAAACCTATGAGATAGGCTTCTATGGGCTTGATGTTCAATTGTAGGTCTTGGCCGTATGAAAGTCTAACTGCACTAGTTGCTGCACCTGAGTCAACCAAGGCTCTCAGAGTCCTTACACTATTTTGTCGTCCTACCTCCACAGTCACAAAGGGGTGTCCATCGATTATGCAAGAAGTAATTATGCGTGATTTTTGGCACATGTCTATGTGATATTTTGGGGCTTTTGGGTTGACATCTAGGCCTAGTTGCCTTGACTTATTTCACCTAATGCACTCTCTAGCCTCTACCTGTGCTTCTTCCCTGACCCTCAACTCTTCTTCTTTTTGCTTCTTAGCAGTGTTCAATCTCATTAACATATCCTCTATAAGAGGTTCTTGATACAGCTTGACTTGACATCCACTAATATAGTTTGGCAAGATGTCACCTTCTAGAGCCAATTGAACCGCACCACTAGTGGAAATTCTATTAATGATCATGGGTCCATATCCTCGTTTGTCCAATTTGCGGGCATGCTGCTTTAGTGTATAAACCAACACTATATCTCCTTCTTTCAATCCTTTATCCTTGATGTGTGAATCAAAGTATGCCTTTTGTCTTTTCTTTATGCTGCCACTTGTAGCCTCGTCTCACCTAAGCATTCTAGATCAAAGATCCTGGAAGACAACCCGTGTCCATTCCACTCATGCTCTTGTGCTAATCTTAAAGCTGGGATTAAAAAGTCCAATGGTAGCACTGCATTCTATCCGAAGACCATCTAAAATGGGGTGGCATTGAGTACCGTTTTGTAGGCAACTCGATACGCCTAAACAACATGATGAAGCTGTTTGTCCCAATCAGAGCGTTTATTATTTACCAATTTTGTTAATACGTTACATAGGATCTTATTTGTGCTCTCGGCTTGTCCGTTAGCTTGGGGATGATAGGGGGCAAACTTCTTATGTATCACTAGGAATTCTTGAAGTAGATTTTCAACGACTTTGTTCAAGAAGTGCATACCTCTATCACTGACTAACTCTATTGGTAATCCATATCTGGTGAACACGTTCTCGAATAAAAACTTAGCCATCATTTGAGCATCATTCTTTGTTGTGGCTTTCACTTCTACCCACTTGGTAAGGTAGTCGGTGGCTACAATAATGTACTCTGCATGGGAGTTTCTAGCTGGGGGGTTAATGGGACCAACAAAGTCTATACCCCACTTCGAGAATGCACGTCCTCCCATCATTGGTCTCAAAGGCATCTCATCTTTTTCTTATCGGATATTGTGAATGTTGGCATGTGTCACATTTCTTCACATAAGTATGTGCATCCATATGAAGAGTGGGCCACTCTGTCAGGCCCAAAGTGTCCACCTGCAACACCGCTATGTGTAGTTTCTAAGAATTTCAAGTAGTCTGATTCATGAATGCACAGTCTTAAGTATCCATCTTTGCCTCTTTGGTATAGGTTGTCTCCTACTAAGGCATAGGCTTGAACCTCTTGTTCCAAGCTTCGTTTCTTGCTAGACTAGCCTCATTGGGTAATGTTCTTGATCTCATGAATTCTACCAATGGAGCACTCCAGTCTCGAATTAATGATACATGATAAAGATTCACATGCTCCGCTGGGGGTCTCTCCTGGCATACTGGACAATTCTTAATCCACTCATGTATTTCTTTGTCCATGCTAGGCCAATACACTCCTAGATGTTTTAGATTTTGCAATGTTCATTGTTTAGAGTAGTGATTTCCTAGCAATCCTTCATGGGCTTGTTGCAACCAACTGCTATGTTCATTGTCCTCAACACAACAATATAATACACACTCTGCACCTTGTTTGTACATGCTTCCTACCAATATTTGATATTTTTCTGATTTTACAATTTCCTCTTTGTTCGTTTTCACATTCTTGTTTGTAGGTCTGAAGGTTAGGACATGTACTAACTTATTTGCCCATTTAGGAAAAACATCAAAATTGAACAGATAAACATCAGGTAGCTCATCAGACACTCTGTTGGCAGCAGTCAAGGAACCGAAGGAGCCACAAGACGAAGAGAGTCAGAGCGAAGGGACAGCACAGGCAGACATGGCAGTCAAAGAAGATCTGGCAAGTAGGCCAATAATTTTCTTCATGAAGAAGCAAGTATGAGCATTCACGCAAATCTAGCACTAAGGCAACCCTTTAATTTTTCAAAAACCCTTACACCAATTAAAAGTGATTCTCATCACTAAACACCATTGTAAATACCATTTCATATTTTGGTAGCTCCATTTTGTGCAAGCCAAGGAGTCCTTGAGCTTGAGGAGCGTTAGAAGTATCTACCTGCCAATTTTCGTATTTTTTAGATCTCGTTTGAGCCCTCAAATAAGCCCTGGAGCCTAATTTTTAACTAGGCCGGACACTAGGTCTGAACAGGGCCAAAGCTAGTCAAAAACTATAAAAGGAGCTAGAGAGCTCATTTTTGAGGTTGGATTGTAATTGAAACAAACTTGTAAGAGCTTCTTGAAAAGTAATCTAAGAACTCCATTGATTCTCACTCTTTGTCTTGCTGTGTGTGCGCGTGTGTGTGTATGTGTGTGCATGTTGGTGTGCTTCTCACTCACGCACTTGTGCCGTCACTTGCTCGAGGTCTTCATACCATCCTCACGTCTTCCCGGATTGACATTAAAGGAGGTGCTACTCATCACTGAGCTACACCAAATTTTGGCGCCATTGCCGGGGATCGAGCTTTGAGGACGGGCGTGTGATGGTACGTTGTAGGTATTTTCTTCACTTTCATCTATTTTCTTGTTTTTTCTTCACCATCCTCATCACCATCATCATCATCACCATCTTACACCTCCATTTCCATCATCGCGAAAATTTCAGTTTTTTGAGTATATCACCATCTCCACCTCATTTCCCTCATTTCACTTGTGAGAGAGAGCGAGAGAGCGAAATTGTGTGTGCTGTTTTTGCATGTTTCTTGAGCTGTCTTGCAGGTACAGGTCACATCATCGTCCCCAGCACTCTGCGCAGGTACGGATTTCGAAGTAACTGTCTGTGTGTCGTCGACTTCTGTCAATCGCGACCGACGGAAAAAACGCTCAAATCACCAAACAAAGTGCAAAACCATGATCTACAGGCCTAGAGCTTCCCAAAAATGTGTTTAGTTTCTTGAAATTCCTCAGATTTCTATCAATCGCGATCGCTCTGTCAATCGCGATCGACAAACCACGACGGACAGAACTGTCAATCGCGATCAACACGTCAATCGTGATCGACAGCCCACGACGGCTCTGTCAATCGCGACCGACAGAGTCAACGACAATTTGACCACGACCAACGGGCCATACGCGTGACACGTGTCAATCGCGATCGAGCCATCAATCGCGACCGACACAGTCAACGACTGTTTGACCACGACGGACAGACCACGACTGCTCTGTCAATCGCGACCGACACAGTCAACGACTGTTTGACCACGATTGACAGCCCCGACGGCTCTGTCAATCGCGACCGACACAGTCAACGATTGTTTGACCACGATGGACAGACCCTCGCGACCGACCTGTCAATCGCAATCGACCCATCAATCGCGACCGACAGAGTCAACGATCCTTTGACCACGACTAATTGAATTTTCGTAACCCCTGTCAATCGCGACTGACCAGTCAATCGCGACTGACAGCCACGACGGACCTGTCAATCGCGATCGACACGTCAATCGCGACTAACCTGTCAATCGCGACCGACAGACTTTGCGAACACGTTAGAAGGGCAATTTAGGTCAAATTTTTAAGGTAAAAATAGTGGTCTAAATTTTGGCCAAGAGTGGGACAAACATTAGGGTGTAGTATTGCTTTACGAGGGCATGACCCAAGTAACTCGAGAATTCCTGTTTGCCTATTAACCTAGTTTAATCCTGTTTTAGCCCCAAAACCCTGAACTGGCATAACTTTCTCATACGAAATCCGGTTGCCGTGATTTTTGTTTTGTTGGAAAGCTCGCAGGGAGTACAACAAAAACATCGATAGGGTATTTTGAAGTTGACCATACCCAGGGGGAACAAAAATTCAGGGATCTCTAGAGTTGTGTCCAAAAAGTCATAGTGCAAATTGGTGAAGTGTTACACGAATGAAAGTGATTGGTTCTATCTTTTGAATTTAAGTCTTGTGCTAACGGTGAGCCTTTTACAGGTCCTTTGAGAGCAGCGAAGGGTACGCAGGGCAAGAGTAAGTGCAGGCTTGGGAACGCGCGTCCTGGGCACACCAGGGCAACAACACAAGGAAAGGAACTCAAGGTTGGAAAACCCGCAACACCCTCTGTCAATTCTTAGTTTAGGCTAAGTGCGGTTAGTATTAGAAGTAATTCCAGGCAACGATAGGCACGAGATAAATCAAAGACTATCTAAGAAATCAAGTGCAAGTCAAGAGATAACCTGTGTGTGTGCGAACGACAACCTTAAAAGGAGAAGAACTTAACGTGGAACGATCAACCTAAAAGCACGAAGAACATTCAAGTATTCCTGACGACGTAATATCAGACAAGACCTTAAACACGAGAAATCACTAAAAAGAATCAAGTGACTGATACCAATTGATCGACAACGAGGCTGTACTCTGGGCAAAAATTGGGCTACTTAAATAGGCATATGAACCTTAGATCAGGATGGCACCTAGTGAGGGAGAGACAAAGCCTTAGGTCTTCAGAGGCTAGTGTCAATCATACTGCAAGGTCTTGGGCCCAGCAGTTGAGTCACCACTCGCATTACCCTAGCTCTGATACCAGTGAATCAGAGATGTCTCAAGGCATGGACAGACCTACAGGAAGTTCAGGAGTGCCATACTTGCACAGGGTAGAAGGCCCATACAAAACGCAGTTGGAATATCTTAGGTCCAACCGATTAGGTGCCAGCATCTATGAGGACGGCCTAGGAAGATCTGTGGTACAGATTAAGAATCCTGATCAATCCATTGGATTAGAGCACCCAGCTGTCAAGTTTGAAAACGGAGCATACTTGGACAAAGAAGGAACCATATACGTAGTCACCAGTCACCCGGATAGGACGGACGAATTCGGAAATGTGATCTCAGAAGCGGACTTAGGTGACTTGGAGCAAGGAAACATGGGTGTAGAACCTAGAACCCCCCGAGGCAAATCTGTTCTCACTAAGATTATCACCCCTGAGTGGGTTCCCCAAGACAACAAGAGCATAGATCTGCTTCTCAATCGAGAGACTGACGAAGCCTTTTGGAGGTATAAATCTGATCAGCCAACTGATATAGGAACAATCATGATCTATGAGTTTAAGGATCCTGATAGCCCAGGCAGAGTGACCTACTTAGATCACGCTTCGGAGAGGATCTTTGTGGTGACAGAAAATGATAGGCATGCTTACACTTGGAAGGGTGAATTCGTTTTCCCCCAACCGAGATCGAATGTATCCTATGGTCACCCTGGAGCTGGAACATCCCAAGCTCATGGAATGCAAAGAGATAGAAGTAGAGATAGACCAGAAGTAAGCTTTGCCAACCCAGTGGGCAGAGAAAGAACGAGGACGGAAACAAATAGAGTAGAACCTGAGATGCTTAGAGCTCACAGGAATCGAAGAAATGCGGATGAGTTCCCTCTACCACGACCTAGAGAGCACACAAGAACCTTGAGACCGACTCAGTTAGTTAAGTCCATGAAGAACTACTTTGATGGCACTGGAGATCCATACGATCATGTGGCTGAGTTTAGGCAAGTCTTGAGAGCTGAACAAGTGGAGGATCTATTCACGCAGTACAATGCCTTTGGTCTGACCCTTAGGAACACTGCCCTGACATGGTTTCAGCCACTAAATGAGAGGCAGTTCAGGAGTATAGACCAACTCCTAGAGGCTTTCATTATTGAATTCTCTAAGAGTGGCATAAGGCATAATACCTCCTCGCTGATTCACAGCTTCAAGCAAACCCCTCAAGAAACCGTGAGACTTGCAGGAAGAAGATTTAGGCAATATCTTGAAAGATGCCCTGTTTCGGAGTTACCCACACCAGCCAAGCAAGTGGCTTTATTCTTGGATGGATTGCTAAGTACCAAATTAAGATCATATGTGTACTTGAAGGACCCTAGGACCATAGAAGAGTGTGTACGCATGTGTATTGACATTGAGGACAACCTAGGGGAGGAGTTAGAGCTTTCCAAGATATACAAAGATTCGGATAGTGCCTCTAGCCTCTCTTCCACGCAATCCACATCAATCGAGGAACTTGCAGAGAAAGTAGCTCAGAAATTAGGTGTAACTAGCAAACAAATCCCAAGGTTTGCCCCTGTGAAAAGGTGCTACACTTGTGGTGGTGACCACATGGCGAATGTCTGCCCCATTATGGCTCAGCCCCAAGTAAATCCTAGTAGCCAGTACTGCACCATAGAACGGAGATACACCAATCACACCGCACAAGATTGCCCATACAACAAGCAGGCAGTTAGGCAACCCTACCCTCAGCCATACCCTCAGCAGGGAAGATACCAGAACCCGTACCCTCCACAACCATATGGCAGGCCACAACAACCTTATCAGCAACCATACCAAAACCAACAAAGGCCTCAGCCTGTGTTAGCTCAACAACCCCCTGCCCCAGCTAATGTGATTCCGGTAAAGTATGCTGTTGCAGAAGAAAACCTGAATAGAGCTATAGTCCCTGTAACACCCTTGCTTTCTGAAAGTGACCCGAGTGACCATAGCATTGATTCTACACATGTTGATAGTCCCCAGGCGTACTACATGCAGTCTCCAGAACATGGTGAGTCCTATTACAGCGAAGAGCCAAATGAACCTAGTTGGGAGTCAGATTACACAAACGTCATGTATGCAAACCCCAACCCTAGGCCTCAACCTAGGCAAGTAAGACCTCCATTCCCAAGAGGACCGTGCTACAGATGCCAAGGAGATCACCTCATTCGTGATTGTCCCTTACCTCCACCTACACAAACTCAGTCAGTGACGATCCAAGGCTTTTGCCAAGATTGTGGAAAAGATCATCTCTTACGAGATTGCCCAAAGAACCCCAATAATATGCCAAAAATAACTCCTATCAACGTTATTGGGTTAGTGGTAGATTCCACAAGAAGTGTCACTTCCACTACTCCCGTACAGGTAGTCATTAGAGCTCAAGCATTGTAGCAAAATCAAGGGGTAAACCAGGATAAGAACCCAGAGGCTAGTGAAACCGAGAGCATAACAAAGAAAAGGACTAGAGCATGGAAAGATAGTCGGGAAAGAATGAAAAGACAATGGGCTAAAAAGATGAGCGAACTTGAGGAAAGCATAAGAGAAACCAAAGCCAGGATAACTGAACTCACCTCTCAAACCCCCTCTCACACTATCCCACCACCACCATTCCCATCGCCATCCGACCCGCCACCTTCCAACCCACCTCATATGATTCCACCAACCCCAAGAGTAGGATCCGTATTAGCTGATCCCACTCCTGAAGATATAGACATGATGCTTAAAGCATATCAGGCCAGAATCCAAGAAGGGCCAAATGTCACGGATCATGACAAGTGTTACCCTAGAGGTGACCTAGAGATAGAAAGAACCAAGCTTTGCGCGAAAATGGTCGCATTGGCTCAGACTGTGTCTGAAGCCAGTCGCCTTTTCAATTACTCGGGCTCAGCCAAGACGCAATTACACTTGGATGGACTTCTGGAGAAGTTAGAGGGCATAATTGCAAGATCGGCCAAGGAAGAAAAAAATCAAGAAAGTGATAAAGCAAGCAAAAACATGACCCATTCCCCATCGGAAGTTTATATGGCCAATTCCACTGAACCAGACAACCCCCCCTCCCTTGAAAGAATGGAGAATCTAATGGCACAATCACAAAAGGAACCAGCCTCTCAACACAAGGGCAAGGCAAGTGAAAGAGTAAGCATTCCTGCCCAAGAAGCCTATGTGCCTAACTCTACGGAGCCAGACACATCATCTTCTATGAATCGATTTACACCAGAATTCCTACGAGAGATTCAAGAAGACAAATGGGCTAAAGAGAGTAAAGTCCCTCCTCCTATTGAACTTGTGGATGATGCACATGACCAATTCCCACAAGACATCCCATCCATTTACGGAGAGCAGGAGAGCATCCAATCTCAAGAAAGATTAGACTTCGAGTCTAATTCTTTACAGGAACTACCCCATTTCACAGGCCCATGGGAAGCAAGGTCCACCTGTATGAGAGCACCTACAGTCATGGTAAGAAACGAAGATTCAGTCATACCTAGGAACACAGAGGTAGTGAAGAACACTAACATGCAGTGCAATCTCAAGTTAGAAGAGCTACTCAAGGTTAGACCTGAATTATGGAAACATGTCGCCAAACAAGTACCAGAAATAGCCAAACCTCGTTCCCAGGTAGGATCCCAGAGAACAGTGCCAGAAATACCCTTGGATAAGATAGGAGACATGTGTGAAGGCGAAGAAGGGAACACCTATCTTCCCATTACATACCAGGAGTACACCACCAAGGCAATTTTGGACTCAGGTGCCGGAGTTGCAATTGCCACCACTTCCCTATGGAAGCGTTGGGGCAAGCCAGCACTCAGGCCAACGAGAATGAAATTGCAGATGGCCGATGGTCATATTGAGAGACCCTTAGGATTGCTAGAAGGAATAACTCTCACCACCTGTGGTGTCGAGTTTGAGCATACATTTGCTATATGTGACTTCAGCAAAAATCATGCCTATGAGATGATTTTGGGAAGACCATTTATGCGACAGTTGCAAGTGGTACAAGACTGGGGAACCAATTCCTTGTATCTGCAACACTTAGGTGTTACGACCAAAGTCAATCTCAAAGATTACTCTCATAGAGATGTCCCTCCTATCCAATGGAATCCCATCCATAGAGCCAAAGATGATACTGAATCGGTGCATTCCATAGGGTCAGGATCCTCATGGATGCATGAAGACACCCACTTATGGATGTGCAAAGTAGCAATAGAAGAAGAGAAGAGAGAGAAAGCCAGAGAGGTAGGTGCAAAAGAAAACCATAGATCAATTCAAGACCCAGCCTATGCACCTGTAGTTTTTCCAGACGAAGAATTTGAACCTCATGGCTGGGCAGAAATTTTAGCAACCATGGATGTAGCCATCAATGAGGAACAATGGACACCTCACTGTGATGAGGATGGCTATGACATTTCAATCTTCTCCATAGAGCCAATCATGGGAGAGGCAGTTCTAGAAGAATGTGAACCAAGCCCGGATGCATTTGGGGATGCAAGTGACTCCGATCTAGAGTCAATCATTATGGACCCACCATTTGCATCAGATGAAGAATACTTCCATGAAGTAGAATTTCAACCCCAGAGGCATGGAGAGCTTACAAACGATGTAAGATTAGCAACACAGGTGACTCCGAAGGAAGAAGGGAAGAAACGAAAGAAGAAAGAAGTCTCACCAGAAGAGGAAGAATCTTTGTTTGAGGTTCCAGAAAATTTTAAGAAGTATGAGATAGATGACAGGAGAGTCATGATAAGAATGCCTAAACGAGAGGCACAATCAGGAGAGGCCTATGATAACAAAGAAACCACCAAGAAAGTAGTAGTGGCCCTAGAAGAAGGAGAGGAGAGATGCACGTACATAGGCCATGACCTAACAGAGGAAGAAGAGCATGCATTAATTGCCTTGCTAAGAGAATACAGAGATGTATTCGCTTGGAGTTACAAGGATTTGAAAGGTGTTGACCCTGACATATGCTCACACACCATCCCCATGACCTCAGATGCTAAACCCTCTAAGCAAAAACCCTACACATATAACGATAATTACGCTGCTAAGATCAAAGAAGAGATAGATAGACTGGTTGAAGCTGGATTTATCTATGAAATTGAGCACACTGAGTGGGTATCCCCCATCGTAGTGGTGCCCAAGAAAAATGGAAAGCTGCGCGTATGCATTAACTTGAAAAAGGTTAATGCAGCCACGATTTGAGATAACTATCCGCTTCCCATCACAGAGCATCTCTTAGAAAGAGTAGCAGGCAAGGAAGTGTACAGCTTCCTCGATGGATTTTCGGGCTACAATCAAGTCGCCATTGCTCCAGAAGATCAGCATAAGACAGCTTTTGCCACAGAGTGGGGTATATTTGCCTTTCGTGTAATGCCATTTGGGCTTACCAACGCACCAGCCACCTTCCAGAGACTAATGTGCCATGTGTTTAAGGAGTTCCTGAGGAAGAACTTAGAAGTCTATGTTGATGATCTTTGTGCCCATTCCGACATTAGGCAAACCCATATTCCTGAACTCAGACAAATCTTTGACAAGTGTAGAGAATATCAAGTCTGCCTGAACCCAGAAAAGTGCGTTTTTATGGTCAGGCAAGGCAAGATTCTAGGACACATAGTGTCAAAGAATGGCATATCTACTGACGAAGAGAAAGTGAGAGCTATAGCAGAGCTACCTAGGCCAAAGAATGTCAAGGAAGTACAAGCTTTCATGGGGCATTGTGGTTATTACCGACGATTTATACACATGTATGCTGTCATTGCAAAGCCCATGTACGGACTTCTGACTAACTTTGGGTGGACGGAGGAATGTGAGAATTCCTTCCAAGAGCTTAAACGAAGATTATGTGCAGCACCAATCTTGACCACACCAGATTGGAACAAGCCATTCCATGTTCACGTGGATGCATCCAGTTATGCCATTGGATGTGTACTCGCACAACCTACCGGTGAAGGTAATATGGATCTTCCAATTGCCTATGCCAGTAGACAATTGAATGCAGCTGAACGAAATTACACCACTACGGAGAGAGAAGGTTTAGGCATGGTATATGCAATTAAGAAATTTAGACACTATTTGCTTGCAAATAAGTTTAAATTTTTTACTGATCATCAGGCATTGCTATACCTCGTAAACAAACCATGCAATACAGGAAGATTAGTGAGATGGTTTCTCTTGCTCATGGAATATGACTTTGAGGTTGTGGTAAGAAAAGGGAGGACTCATTTAAGAGCAGATCATCTCTCTAGGCTCACATCGGGAGAAGCCCCACAAGGAGTATCAGATGACCTTCCTGATGCTTACTTGTTTAATTTGGAAGTGGTGCTGCAGCGGGCTAAGCCATTGGTACCAGTATTGACATACGGGCCTAATCATCCAGTGGTAAACACACGGAATAGAGAGGTAGTTAAAGCCCAAAAGTACCACATCATGGCAGGAAGCATGTACAAGCACACTGATCAAGGAATCTTGGCTTGTTGCGTAGAAGAGGATGAGTACGCCAAATGGTTGCAATTAGCGCATGTAGGTGCGTTGGAGCAACACTACTCAAAGCAACGAACTTTACAGACCCTAAAGAGACTCGGAGTACATTGGCCAACTATGGAAGCTGATGTCCAAAAGTTGTGCAAGGAATGCCCAATCTGTTGCACTAAACCACCTGTGGAACACGCCACTCTTTATCAAGTATCCATTGTGCCAGATTGGAGCGAACCTCTAGTATCCTTCATGAGGACAAACACATTCCCTCCAGACATGACTCTGGCTAGGAAAAGGAGTCTAGAACAAGAAGCCCGGGATTACTCACTCATTGGTGATAATCTATATAAGCGTGGTAAAGATGGTTACTTAAGACTATGTGTCCACGAAGGTGAATATCTTAAGATCTTGGAAACTGCTCACCAAGGTGTAGCAGGAGGACACTTTGGACCGGATCGGGTGATCAAGGCAATACTATTTGCGGGCTTCTGGTGGCCTACCCTTCACATGGATGCACATACCTATGTGAAACGGTGTGATGTCTGTCAGCGAACTCAGTATCCCATACGCAAAGATGAGATGCCACTGAAACTTATGATGGGTGGACGTGCATTCTCTAAGTGGGGAATAGACTTTGTAGGTCCTATTAATCCCCCAGCGAAGGGTTCTCATGCGGAATACATCATTGTTGCAACAGACTATCTAACTAAGTGGGTAGAGGTAAAAGCCACGACAAAGAATGACGCTCAGACAACTGCTAAATTCTTGTTTGAGAATGTATTCACAAGGTATGGGCTACCTATAGAGCTGGTAAGTGATAGAGGCACACACTTCTTGAACGAAGTGATTGAAAATCTACTCCAAGAATTCTTGGTAATACATAAGAAGTCTGCCCCCTATCACCCTCAAGCTAATGGACAGGCTGAGAGCACCAATAAGATCTTGTGCAATGTACTGACAAAATTAGTGAACACGAAACGCTCTGATTGGGACAAGCAGCTACACCATGCTGTTTGGGCATACCGAGTCGCCTACAAAACGGTACTCCAAGCCACCCCCTTTCAGATGGTATTTGGCCAAAACGCTGTGCTACCCTTGGACTTCTTGATTCCTACATTGAGAGTAGCACAAGAGCACGAATGGACAGGTCATGAGCTCTCCTCTAGGATCTTTGACCTTGAACGATTAGGAGAAACAAGACTGAGAGCAGCTGCAGGAATCTATGCAGCTAAGAAGAGGCAGAAGGCATACTTTGATGCCCATAAAGGATAAGGGCTTGAAAGCAGGAGATGTAGTTTTAGTCTATACACTGAAACAACACGCAAGGAAGCTAGAAAAGAGAGGCTACGGACCTATGATCATCAATAGAATCTCCACGAGTGGAGCAGTACAACTGGCCACATTAGAGGGTGATGTTCTCCCAAACTATATTAGCGGATGCAGAGTCAAGTTGTATCATGAACCCCTCACGGAGGAAATGCTCAGTCGACTCAACACTGCTAAGAAACGCAAAGAGGAAGAAAAGCGAATTCAAGAAGAAGCTCAAGCAGAAGCTTTAGAACGCATCAGAAGGATGAAATTAAGAAGACAAGGTGGAGAGCACCCTAGGCAAGATGCATACGCAGATCAAGGATATCCTATGGCCATGTGTGGAGTCGCAGGAACAAGCTCGCATAGGATAATTGATCGACGTCCTTTCATGACCCTAGATATAGGACAAGGAAAGAGTGCAAGGACCGTAAGAGCCTTGATTGACTCAGGTGCAGCCACTAGTGCTGTTAAATTGTCTTACTGTCAAGAGTTGCAATTGACTGTCAATCCTGTGGAAGCTTATCTCATAGGATTGGGAGGCGTGGAAACCCCTTGCATGGGAGAGGTGGAACTTCCCCTCTGTATCCATGACGAGGCAATGACACTTAAAGTACTAGTGTGTCAAGATGAGGATCTCACTGAACCTCTTGTCTTGGGTCAAGACTGGATCTATGACCAAGCAGTCAACTTAAACCTAAGAAGTGGACTTCTTCAGGTATGGGTCAATCATAGTCAAATTACAGTAGAGTTAGATAATGGAGCACTCAAGGAACTAGGAAAGGCACAGACTCCTGGTCCCTCCAGGGGTGCACTTGAAGTTGACCATGCTGTTCTTGTCCAAAACTATGTGTTGCAGAGGAAGGATATTCTCAAAAAAGGAGTCAGGGATGCAACGGAACTCCCTTCTTTTCCAAAGGCCAGAAGGAGGCAACAACCAAAGGTGGATCAAAGGCAGAAAAAGCAGAGTACTACCTATGCCGGAAATCAAAAGTACCTGCGCAGCAAAATGTCTCAGCAAGTGAACCAAGTGTGGGTGCGGAAAGGCGAACACCCGGTTGCACTCACGCTAACCACGCGGGCAAAGCCTCTTATTAGTAACCAACAACACGACACTAATAAGAAGTCTTTCAGAAATTCTTCTGCTGACGTGGAAACTATTTGGGTGCCCAAGAAGTCGATGAAGGCTAGCCCACAATCAAGACAAATTTGGGTGCCTAAGGCTTGCTTGCGGGCGCAAATAGCTACGCCGAAGCCACAATCGATACAGCGTAACCCCTTCACTCGCGCAGCCAGCATTCACTCGTTTCCAACACTCAGGAACACACCAAGGCCCATGAGCACGAACATAATCGCTTGTAAATGGGTCCCTAAAAAGCCTCATTTTCAAGTCGATACACCTATAAAGCTCTCTAGAGTCTCTACGAAACCAAGAACAAAACCCATCCACTGCATTTGGCAGCCTAAGACCTGTAATAAACCCCCCGACCCCAATTTGTAAATTCATCCCCACTTACTAACTGCATTAGTCTCCTAGGATTACCCAAGCATTAACTACACACACTGTCTTCGTGCACTTACTAACCACTAACTCACCATCTACCTCATGTTAATGTTGTAACGGGGACAACAACGGATTTATTCTGTCCATTACGATGTTAACACGTGGTTCTATATTCTCATTCTCACAGAACCAACCAGCAAGCAGGGCCATGGCAGAAGCAGGAGGTGCCAGTTCTCAAGCCGGATCCGGTGCACAGATTGTGGACATAGAAACACTCCTCCTCGAGCCACATCTCACCGCAAGGCCGCAAGAACTTCAAGCCGTGCATGTGCTCCCCATTCAGGATCCTCCTCAAGGGCACACTTCTCAAGTAGGTAAACACGCTCACTGGTTCAGTGATGTCGCTGGACCATTGGGCGATGGAACCTATTTCTGGGAAGCTGAATTGGAATTTAATGGTAAATGGGGACGTTACCACTTTTTCACGCGCGAGTTTGAAAGCTATCAAAACGCCGAAGTCATGCGATCAGTTTGGACCAAAGCCGGTGTGGACAGTTATTTCAGGGCCCACTTACCAAAGCCGGATTTCTTACGATGTTCATATCTTATCAGTACCATCACGCCAAGCAGGGCCAAGGGAGGCGACAACACCTTTGTGTTACCCTCACTGCTGCCGGGTCATGAGCTTAAAAGATTCAAGCTGACCCTTAATCTGGTACGAGAAGCGTTGGGCATGTATGGCATGCACATCCCCACTGAAAAGGAAACCATGGTTCCAGGACGAATGAAACACAAAGATCTTAATAAGCTGAAGGATAGGGTAGCAATGACACCTACCATTGCGCTTCACCTGCGGACCGTCATGCAACATTTTGCTTTCCCCGCCCAGGAAAGATTCACAATGCCCCCAAAGAAAATATGGTTCAGCTTGTATCTGGCAGAGACGGAAAGCCTTCCCATCAATGTGCCACATTGGATCATAGATCAGATCCATCTAGCCCATCAAAGGTGGAACAAGAAGCAGAAAAATGTGCTTCATGGATGTTGCGCTCTAACAAAGATAATCTACCGATGTCTGGCCTATGACGTGCCTATTCAGCGGGCACTCATATGGCCCCGCGCCCAGGAATTCCAGAGAAGACTATCAGCAGCAGGTCCCCCATCAAAGAAGATGCGGGGGGGAGTACAATTACCCTGCGCTCAACCAAGGGGAGCCACCACTACACCAGAAATTACCCCTCCCCAGACACGACGTGTTAGCCCATTCACAATCCGGCTACCAAGACCAAGCACAGATGGACCTAATCTGGTATTTCCACCCGTCCCATCAGATCTAGAATTCCCACAGGGTTTTACTCTAAATGATCTCACGGATGAAGAAGTGGCCCGACTGATCTATGACTCTAATCTCGAGACGGAAACAGAACGTGCTCAGGAACCACAACCCCAGACAACGACAGCAGCCCCCACCCGACCAGAAGTGGTAGAAGTCGACGTAGAGGAACAAGAGGCAGAACAAGAGGAAGAAGCCTACGAGGAACAAGAATATGACGAGCTTTCCGAGCTGGCAAGTGCCCCTGCGTATTCGGCACAAATCAAAAGACTATATCGAACCATGCAACTAGTTCAAGAACAGCATAAGATGTCACTGGAATCGGGCAAGAAACTCATGAACCAGTTGCTAGCTGAGGAAGGTGTGGACGATATGTTCATTGAGTCCATAAACCTTCATGCCGACGTAGTAGGATTGGATGAGGCCATCCATGAGGCAATGGCCTACATTCACAGATTTGAGAAGAGGGTTCCCGCTCGTCCCATGAGGTCCGGGAAACAAATTCATATCAATGTATCAGCACCAGGAGAGACAACACAAGCAGACGAACATCAGGAAGCACCACTGTCACCACCCTCCCCACCTCTCACTACACAACTCACTCCACCACATGACACTAGCACCACCACACTCACTACCACCACCATTGTCATGGGAATTCCACTCTCCCCGGGAATCCAATTCGGGGGAGTCACCATGCCCACTTTCACCACTCTTTTCACTGACGTCACATACACTCCACCCACGATCCCCATCTACACTGTCACTCAAACAATTGACACTAGGGAAACATCTCCTGCCACAGCACCGCTCCCTCCCCCCATGCCACCTTCATCTCCCATACCCCCTCCACCCACATCTCCACTTGCATACACATCATTCACAACTCCCATTCCCGCCCCCAGTCCCCTTGCATCTTCACCCCTCCCAGCATCGTTTAATGTAAATAGCATATTTTTAGCATTAAATCAATGTGTATATCAGCTTCAGAATGAGTACAGAGCTCTGGACGGCCGGTATCAACAACTGACAACACATCACCAGAACTTACAAAGACAATTTCACATTCTACAAGAGGAAAATGCAGAAGTGAATCAACGCTATACAATGCTTGAGCAGGCTCACCAAACACTATTGGAGGCACCCCAACCATCGACAGAATCAGGTGTCAAACAACTAGAAGCCTTGCTCGAAGTATACCAGGCCGATAACCTACGAGTCAGACGCAACTTGGCGCTACTAAGGAAACATATGGCCACAGCACTGGAGGAGAACAAAAGACTGCAAAAACAAAATGAAGAGAATCTAGAAGCGGCAATGGAAGGCTCCCCTCACGAGATAGATCCAGAGCAGTTCAAAGCAGTTCCCACGGAGACGATGAAAACCATTTTGGAAAGCTATGCAGATCTCCTGGAAGCCCATGATGACTTGGAAAGAGAGCGTGACACACTTCAGAGCAGACTTAAGGAACAGGAGGAACAACCGAAGAGTGTCCCATCAACCTCCACCTCAGACGAAGTAAAGGCCTTAACTGAGCAGGTAGCAGAATTACAGCAGAGGTTACTAACATACGAGAGGCAGCCATCTCCAGTGGTAGAACCAGAGCAAGAAGAGTTGGTCCCTATTGAGGTAGATGATTCGTACGAGGAACCTTATGTTCCTATGCCAATGCCAGGTGGGCGACGAACCTCAGAGGGACTAGACACATTGGAAGTGGAAGCACCCGAGTGGCTTCAAACACTGGAAAGGACAGCGAACACCCACGAAGAACGAGTGGCCATTCAGATCCAATCACTAGCGAACTTAGAAGAAACTGTCATAAAGTCTGAATATTTCAGAAGCATGTCTCATCATAGATGGATCGGCACCAATAATGACCAATATGTGCCATTCTGTATACTTTTGGCCGATTACAACGCGGAGATTCAATGACAATGTGGCAAGCCTCCCACATTTGCTACACAATTTGGTCCAGATGATATACCGGAAAGTGCTCAGCGTGGGTCCATCCATCAACCCACCTGGAGAATCAGGCTTCTGGAAACGTATCCAGAAATGGTCCGAACCTGGAATAATATGCCGTTGTTTATTAAGTATAACCCTTGTTACATTCCAGTTCTTCGACGACGCACCTGGCCTGAATTCACTATTGCCGTCAAAGACATCAAAGCCTGTGCAAAATGGTTGAATTATGTTTATCTAGCACCTCCACGAGGACCCCCCACGGTCAACTACATGATTTCTACAATCCGTCACTGGAGTACTCGGCTACGCAATAATCCTGATGTGATGGCCCAGATGTGTATGAAAATATTTGAATTAATGCTGATCACTTTCAGGACGTTTAAGAACATTAAGGACCCTCACTTCTCAGGTGTAGGCTTTGTGACAGGAAACCAGGATCTAGTGTACGATATGAGTACCACCCCGTCAATTGAAGTAATATATGCTTGGCATGCCAGAATCAAGTACCTCCCAGCTTGCTTTAAACAGACATTTGAGGAGATGTTCATCACAGGATTCTGGGAATATCACTCCAAAATCTTTATACCCAGACCATCACATCTCCTCCAATTATTTGCTGTGGAGAGAACCACTTACTCAGAACAATTGAGGGTGCCTCATCCAGATGTTCCCGGACCTGTGAATTGGGATGATTTGCTCACAGATCTAGCACGCGGCTTACAACTTGAAGAACACCACCTAGCCTCCGATGTCGTCCAATATTATGTTCAAAAACCCTCTAGACAAGGGTCTGTCAGGGGCGACAGACGCGAGAGTGGGGGGGGGTGTTGGCAGCAGTCAGGGAACCGAAGGAGCCACAAGACGAAGAGAGTCAGAGCGAAGGGACAGCACAGGCAGACATGGCAGTCAAAGAAGATCTGGCAAGTAGGCCAATAATTTTTTTCATGAAGAAGCAAGTATGAGCATTCACGCAAATCTAGCACTAAGGCAACCCTTTAATTTACCCTTACACCAATTAAAAGTGATTCTCATCACTAAACACCATTGTAAATACCATTTCATATTTTGGTAGCTCCATTTTGTGAAAGCCAAGGAGTCCTTGAGCTTGAGGAGCTTTAGAAGTATCTACCTGCCAATTTTCGTATTTTTTAGATCTCGTTTGAGCCCTCAAATAAGCCCTGGAACCTAATTTTTAACTAGGCCGGACACTAGGTCTGAACAGGGCCAAAGCTAGTCAAAAACTATAAAAGGAGCTAGAGAGCTCATTTTTGAGGTTGGATTGTAATTGAAACAAACTTGTAAGAGCTTCTTGAAAAGTAATCTAAGAACTCCATTGATTCTCACTCTTTGTCTTGCTGTGTGTGCGCGTGTGTGTGTATGTGTGTGCATGTTGGTGTGCTTCTCACTCACGCACTTGTGCCGTCACTTGCTCGAGGTCTTCATACCATCCTCACGTCTTCCCGGATTGACATTAAAGGAGGTGCTACTCATCACTGAGCTACACACTCCTTGCATTGACTCTCCTGAGGTGATGCGAGATGCGAGAAAGGTGATATGCCCTCAGGTGGGTTCTACCTTTCCTAACAACCACTTCAAAGTCGTATTCCATTAGTAAGAGGAACCATCTTACTAAGTGTCCTGTATTGCAAGGTTTATTGACCAAATATAATAAAGCTTGATGATCAATGAAAATCTTGAACTTATTGGCGAGTAGATAGTGTCAAAACTTCTTCATGGAATATACCATGCCTAAGCCTTCTCACTCGATTGTGGTGTAGTTTCGTTCTGCTGCGTTTAGTTGTCTACTCGCATATGCTATTTGCAAATCTAAATTTCCTTCACTTGTGGGTTGTGCTAGCACGCATCCTATTGCATGATTGGATGCATCCATGTGGACATGGAATGGTTTATTCTAATTAGGAGTGGTCAGTATTGGTGCTGAGCACAAACATCTTTTTAACTCATTGAAGGATTTTTCACATTCATTGTTCCACTCAAAATTTTTCAATAAGGCATAAAGATGTTTAGATATTATCGCATACATGTGGATAAATCTTCGATAATATCCACAATGGCCCATGAAGGCTTGTACGTCTTTAACATTCATTGGTCTTGGCAACTCCAGTATGGCTCTTACTTTGTCTTCATCTATTGAGATTCCGTTCTTAGAAACAATATGACCTAAGATTTTGCCTTGTCGTACCATGAACACACATTTTTATGGGTTCAAACACACTCGATATTCTCTACACTTGTTGAAGATCTGTCTGAGCTCAAGGATGTGGTATCTTCTTTCTTGGGAATGGGCACATAAATCATCCACATATACTTCTAATTTCTTTTGCAAGAACTCTTTGAAGACATGACAAATGAGCCTTTGGAAAGTTGCACGTGCATTTGTGAGTCCAAATGGCATCACACGAAATGCAAAGATTCCCCACTCTATGGCAAAAGATGTTTTGTGCTGATCTTCAAGGGCGATGGCTACTTGATTGTAAAGTGAAAATCCATAAAAAAAGCTATAAACTTCCTTGCCTGCAACACGCTCCAATAAATGTTCAATGATTGGAAGCGGATAACTATCTCTGATCGTAGCAACATTAACTTTATTAAGGTTAATACACACTCGCAATTTTCCATTCTTCTTGGGCCCCACTACAATGGGGGACACCCATTCAGTATGCTCAATCTCAATAGATAAATCCAGCTTCAATCAGCCTGTCGATTTCTTCTTTTATTTTAGTTGCATAAGTGTCATTATATGTGTAGGGATTTTGTTTGGTGGGTTTGGTATCAGCAATCATGGGGATCGTATGAGAGTATATTTTCAGATCTACTCCCTTCAAGTCTCCATAGTGCCATGCAAACACGTCCCTATATTCCTTTAATAAAGCTACAAGCTATATTTCTTCTTCTGCACTTATGTCTTCTCCTATGTAAGTACATCGCTCTTTGTTCCCTTCAATGGTCACAACAATCTTTTTGGTCTTTTCTTTATTATCATACGCTTCTCCTATGGTGGCCTCTCTCTTATGCATTCGTACCAAGATTTTTCGATCCTCAACTTCATATTTCTTGAATTTTTCTGGTACTTCGAACAATGATTCCTCCTCTTCTTGTTTCGCTACTCTTCTTTTCTTCTTCTTTTGATATCCTTCACTTCCCTCCTTTGAATTTACAGTTTTTAATACTTGTGAGAGGTTTTTCTTCTTTTTGAGTAAATGCTTCTATGCCTTCTAGATAGTGCTTTTCTGAGTTAAAGAAACTATCCATTACAATGGACTCTAGATCCTCATCATTTTCTCCTTCTTCTATGACATCACCAGGGTCACATTCTTCCAACAAGGGCTGACACATGAACACTGAAATATCATAACCCTCCTCATCACAATGAGGTGTCCATTGTTCTTCATTGACTGCAATCTCCATTGTAGCTAAGATTTCTGCCCAACCATGACGCTCAAATTCCTCATCTAGAAAGATCATCGGTGTATAGGCTAGGTCTTTAACTGGTCTATCTTCTTGAGAAGTTCCTTCTTCTCACGCTTTTAGGCATCTTTCCTCTTCCTTTGTGACCTTCCACATCCACAAATGAGTATCTTCGTGCATCCAAGATGGATCAGGTGAAATTCTAGAATGCACGGAGATAGAATCTTCTTTTGCTTTATGGATAGGATTCCACTGTAGGGGCAGTACATCTCTAAAGGTATAATCCTTTAGATTGACCTTAGTGGTGATCCCCAAGTTCTATAAGTACAAGGAATTGGTTCCCCAATCCTGTACTATTTGCAATTGTCGTAGGAAGGGCCTTCCCAAGATCATCTCATATACATTTCTTTCAAAGTTACATATAGCAAATGTGTGTTCAAGCTCTACCCCACAAGTGGTTAGATTTATCCCTTCTAGCAATCCTAACGGTCTTTCAACATGGTCGTTCACCATTTGAAGCTTCATTCTAGTTGCTCTTAACGTTGGTCCCCATTGCTTCCACAAGGAGGTGGTTGCAATAGCAACACCAACGTGGAGTAGGATGAGGTGGAGTCGATGGAGCTTTGACATGCGAAGGGCTTTGAGATGCAATGTCTTCTATTTTTGTTTTTCTGTCTTTCAGGCTTTCTTCTAGTTAAGATATTTTTCTATTCCACTTACGATTGGTTCTCTCCGTGGTATCCTTCCATGTTCTTGTTTTTCTCTTACTAGGCTCTCCTGATTCACTTGACTCTAATTGTTCAACTGGCTTATCTTGTTTTAAGGCATGTGCCCTAGTAACTGCCTGTATAGGAGCCACATTACTACTACTTGCACTAGAATCCACCACTAAGCCTACCACATTAATGGGTGTAACATTGGGTGCATTAGAGGGATTCCTTGGAAAATCTCTAGGGAGATGTTCTTTGCCACACTCAGGACAAAATCCTTGTATTGTGATGTTTTGTCCTTATCCCAGAGTTGATGGGTGGGGACATTCATGAATGAAATGGTTGCCCTGACACCTAAAACATGGTCCTCTAGGGGTTTGCAATCTTACTTGTCTCAATTGGGGCCTGGGGTTAGGATTTGTATCCATGACATTGGAGTATTCTGGCTCCCAATTTTGTTCCATAGGTGGTGCCTCATATTGATATGAATAATTCTCACTAGGCTCAGGTGACTCTGTGTAATAACCATGTGGACTATCTTCATGGGAGTAGCCTAAACTATGAGCATGAGAGTCATTTTCTGAGGTCAAAGGGGTCACTAGCACCGATGCTCTATTATGGTTCTCCTTTGCCATTGCATACTTAACTAGAATCACATTGGCAAGAGCTGGTGGTTGGTTTCCTAGGACTGGTTGTGGCCTATAATATGGTTGTTGGTATTGATTCTGATACCTACCCTATGGATAAGGTTGCTGATAATTCTGTTTGACACAATCTTGAGTTGTGTGGTTTGTGTATTTTCTCTCAATAGTGCAATATAGAGCATTAGAGTTTCCTTGGGGTTGAGCCATTGTCGGACAAACATTAGCCATGTGGTCTCCTCCACAATTGTAGCATCACTTCCATGAGGTGACCCTTGGTGCGTGTCTATTTTAAACTCCTAGCTTCTTGAAAACTTCTCAACTATCTCATCTATCGCCATGGAGGTTCTGGAAGTATGACTACTAGAACTCTCTGAATCCTTATAGAGTTTGGACTGTCCTAACTCCTCACCCAAATTGTCTTCTATGTCAATACATATCCACTGCACACTCTTCTATGGATCTAGGCTCTTTCAAGTACACATATGATCTCAACTTGGTGCTTAGAAAGCCATCTAAAAACAAAGCCACTTGTTTGGCTGGTGTGGGTAACTCGGGAATAGGGCATCTTTCTATGTACTGTCTGAACCGTCTTCCTACAACTCGCACTGTTTCTTGAGGTGTCTACTTAAAGCTATGGGTCAAGGATGATGTGTTATGCCTCATGCCACTCTTGGAAAATTCTACAATGAATTCCTCTAGCAGTTGACCTATGTTTTGATAATTGCAATTGTTTAGAAGTTGAAACCAAGTTAAGGCAGTACCCTTGAGAGTCAAACCAAATGCCTCAAACTGGATGAACAAGTCCTCAACTTGTTCAACTCTTAACACTTGTTTGAACTCGGCCATATGATCATAAGGGTCTTCGAATCCATCAAAATAGTTCTTCATAACCTTGACCATTGGAGAAGGTCTAAGGGTTCTTGAGTGCTCTCGGGGTCTAGGCAATGGAAACTCATGTTCATCTCTTTAATGCCTATGAGCTCCATGTCTCTCTCTCTTTGAGGTCTTTCACCTTCATGTCTTGATCTGTCTCTGCCCACAATGTTTGCAAAGCTTACCTCAGGTCTCTCTCTGGTTCTTTCCCTCTAGGTTTCATGAGCCTTGGATGATCCTGCTCCTTGGAGGCCATGAGAAACATTAAATTTCAATGGAGGGAAAATTGATTTACCTTGCCAAGTGTATGCATGCCTATCATGCTCTGTTACCAAGCACATTCTTTCCAATGTGTCATCTAGATAGAAAACTTTGCCTAGTATCTTCGGGTCCTTGAACTCATAAATGGTGATTATCGGGCTAGGTTGATCTGGCTTGAATCTCCAAAAGGCTTCCTCCATTTCTCTATTCATGAATAGTTGTATGCTTTTATTGTCTTGAGGGATCCAATCTGGAGTGATTACTCTAGTCAAGACTGAGTTACCTCCGGGAGTCTTGGGTTCATGTCCTAGGTCTCCTTGCTCTAGGTCTCCCAACTCGTTCTCAGGGATGATATTTTCAAACTCATATGTCCTGTCTGGTAAGCTGGTGACCACATACATGGTTCCTTCCTTATCAATGTACGAACCCTCTTCGAACTTCACCACTGGGTGTTCAAGTCCAAAAGGTTGATATGGATTTTTGAGTTGGACCACTGATCGCCTCAAGCCATCCTCATAGATGTGTGCACCTAATTGGTTGGTCCAAATATACTCCAATTGGGTCTTATAGGGGCCTTCTAGTGTATGTAAATAAGCAGTACCTGAGGTACGTGTGGGTCTCTCCATGCTAAAAGATATTTCTAAGTCACTTGCATCGGAACTTAGTGTGTAGGGATAACTACTTAGTTGTTGTGCTCAAGACCTAGCTGTATGGTTGACACTAGCCTCAGATGATCTAATGCTTTGCTTATCCTTTCCTAGGTGTCCACCAGATCTTAGGTTCATAAGATTTGTCTTCTAGACCCAAGGCTCTCTTATATTGCTCAAAATCCTTTGGGACTCCTTGGTTTCCTAGTTCCACCTAAGGGTCAACTTCAAAATATTATATCTAATGATCCACCTGGTAGTACTCCCCACGAGCTTTCCAACAAACCCAAAATCACATCAAACAGATTTTGTATGAGAAAGTTATGCCAGTTCAGGGTTTTGGGGTTTAAAGCAGGGAAATAGGATCTCTCTAGGAGTACCTCAGAACAGGCAATATGATACCAGATTTTTACGATACGATACCTTTGTTTTCCATGATACACAATACCACTACCGATGATACCACATCAGGCAATAAGATACCACCAAGGTGATACCAACTTCCACGATACGATACTGCTACCCAGACGATACGATACTGGAAGTGGCCATGATACGATACCTCTCAGTTCATGATACAATACCCACCTACTTCATGATATGATATTGCTAGCAAGACGATACGATACCAAGAGATCCAAGGCACGATACGATACCAAGTTCTATGTGATATGATACCTTCGAGACGATGTGGTACCACTTGACCTCGCGATATGATACCACTACGCGGATGATACGATATCTCTTGTGACACGATATGATACCACAAGGTGCACGATACGATACTAGAATAATAGACGATATGATACTAAGTTGGCGATACGATACCAATCATGCATGCGATATGATACCACTTGGTCAAAGATACGATATCGTGACTGACACCATACGATACCAAGTGGACCACGATATGATACCACCGGGTGACCATGATCGCAATACAAGCACTTGATGATACGATACTCGACAAGTATCGTGATACACGGGAGTTCTGGTATCACGATACCAATACTCAACCGAACATGATACTTGGAGTTTTGAATGTCCAAATTCAAAATTGTTTGCAAATATGTGTAGCTTAGGTTCTCCTTGTCACTCTTATGTGCCTGTAGATGCAAGATCACTCTCCAAATCCACGATAGTCCACCCGCGATATGAGACGCAGGTCTTGTCACTCTGCAATACTGTCGCTCAGATTTTGGTGTGTTGAGGGTATTTCATGGGTATTTCTTCAATGTTTTGAGCTCTGAACTCCCTCTGTGCTTCTTTCCCACAACCACAAGTGAAAAATGATGTGAATGTATAGTCGAAAATGGTGGTGATGGAGATGAAGAGAAACTCAGAAACTGAATTGAAAATGGTGATTTTTTTACATTCCAACATCGCTACTCTACATCTTACCATCACACTCTCGTCCTCCAAGCTCTCTCCCTGACAACGATGCCAAATTTGGTGTCACTCTAGCACAACGGCAAGTACCAACGTGAGGAGAGTCACCTCATAAATGTCAATCCATGGAGACATGAGGACTGGTATGAAGACCATGAGCAAGTGATGGCACAAGTGCATGAGTGAAAGAACACAAGCATGCACACATATACACACACACGCGCGCACAAAGTAAGAGCAAAGAGTGGAACAATGGAAGATTGTAGAGGGACAATCGAGCAAAAAGAAAAGAAGAAGAAAATCAAAGTCTAAGACAGTGCAATAAATACACATCTCTGCAAGAAGCCCCGCAGGGGCGCATTACCCATCTCTGCACAGAGCCTCGCAGGGGCACGCATCAGGCAAAAAGAGAAATCATCCAGGTCATGCACAGTGGAAAAGAAGTAAACAGCCTCAAAGCAATACAACAGGGTCAGATGTGTGCAACCAGGACAAATCAGAGGACCAAAAGTTACAAAGGGGTAGAGGCTGAAAAGTTAAAGAGGGTGACTAAGAACAGCACATTCCTAGTCACTAGTGGCGTGCGTGGCAACCCAAGTCAACAGGCAAGACAAGTGCATCAGGCTCTCGAGTTGTAGAGCTTGAATCAAGAAGGCCATCGAATCTGCATGTCTGTTTAACTGCAGACAATACTGACCAAGGGGAGAGTGTTGCAGAGCTAAAGAGCGCACAAAGCAGAGAAAAAGACGGGGCCCAAAATTTTTCCGATTTGGACACGCAACTTTTGTATCATAACCACTTTTGTATATATTTTCCGTTGTAAATGCACTAGAGGAGTCCTCTAGATGCATCCCCACAGAAGATTAGTGATTTACCCATGTACAATAGTAGGAAATTAGTCTTTTAGTGAATAAAGTTCCGGTCTCTTGTGTGAAAGGACCAAACTTAGGGCACTAGTATATAAGTCAAAAGTGACTCTTTGTAAAGAACTTTTTGCCATTGTGAATAAGGAGCACTTCTGAATTTTTGAGTTTGCCTCTTTCTTGCTGATTTTGATCTTCATTTTGCTCTTGTATGTGTGTGTGATGCTTGAAGTGCATGTGTAGGACTGTTGTCTACCCCTTCCCTTTGTGTTGAGCTGCTGTAGTGCGTGCGTAAGCTAGGTGAAGCTGTGGCGCGGGTGTTTGTGACTCCCGTAATTCACTGTTTTTGCCATAACTTGAAGCAGAGTGGTCAGAATTGAGTGAAACCACCGCCGTTGGATGCGTCTTGTCGAGAGCTTCGAAACGAGTACCCTATTGCCTATGTTCGGAGTTCTGGTCTGGGAGAAAACCTCAAAATACCAAAACTGCTGAAAAGAGGCTTGCGGCAACACTTTCAGTATTTCAGTAGGTGTGAGTGGTAGTAGTCTTTTCTCGTGCATGCTAGCAAAACCACTTCATTATCCATCACGTGTGCACACGTCTTCATACACTTGGTTAGTCGCTCCTTAGGATTGACATTTAAATGTGTGTTAAAGATCCCACTATATGCACTTGTGTGGCAATTGAGGTATAGTCTCATTGGCACAAGTCCTTGAGTCTTCGTGGCTCAAGTACACACGTTTTTGGCGCCGTTGCCGGGGAGTCACTTAACCGAGGTGCCTTCGTGATGGTTATAGACCGAGTGTGATCGAATCGTACTTGTAGACGCAAATTTGTCCATTGGCAAGTAGTCCACCATTTCAGCACTTGTCACTTCTCATCTTCGAGGTGTGTGTGATAAGTTTTAGGTTTAGGTTTAGGAGGAGGGAAGAGAAGAAGGAGTTAGGGTTAGGTTAGAAGGAGAGGAGAAGTAAGGAGAAGAGGAGTAGGAGTAGACCAAAATCCCTAAAAATCACCAAAAATACCCAAAATTCAAGTTCTGTTCAAAAAACTATAAAAACCAAAAAATTTTCATTTCAAACGACACTTCCGAGTGTTTCAGTATCGTGGCGAGCAGCGACTGGTATCGTCAGAGTGGTATCGTGCAGGATAGAGCCTCAAAGCTTGTGCAAGAGCTCAAGAAGCAAACTAGATAGACCCAAGGTGAGTCCCCATTAAGATTTAATACCTAAAACTCTCTAAACTTGCACAAACAAATGATTCAAAGGAATGTGCAGTATCGCGGGGGGGAAAATTTTTGATTAATTGCATATTTTGTGAGAGACAGAGGCTTAGGAGTGAGGAGAAGGGTGAGAGGTGCAAGGGGGTATAAAAATTTTCAAGTTTGGAGACCTTTTGGCTTGAGTATCGCGATCGGTTGAGTTTTGGTATCGCGATACCAAAATTCCCTTGTATCGCGACACTCGCCAGAGGTGTCGTATCGTTGGATACCAGCCTTGGTATCGCGACACTATTTCGGTATCGCGACACCGAGTTGGTATCGCGATCGTGTCCGATCCCTGGTATCGTATCGTCTGGTACTAACACTTGGTATCGCGACACCATTGTGGTGTCGTATCGCCTAAGTCTTTAGTATCGCGATCTCACTTTATTGGGTGGTATCGTATCGCTTGATACTTTGGTATCGCAACACTACTTGGGTATCACGATCGGGCCCTCCTCAAGTGTCGTATCGTTGATTGCTTACCTTGGTATTGCGACACCGCAGTGGTATCGTGTCGCCAAGATTGGTATCGCGATCGCACTCATCACGGTGAGATCGTATCGCCTGTGGCCTCTAGTATCGTATCGTCGATTCCTGCCAGTATCGTATCGTGGTGTCTCCTAGTGAGGTATCGCGATATTTTATCTGGTATCGTATCGTCGGTCTTTTTGAGATCGTATCGTGTCTTGAGAATTCTGATATCGCGACACCGCTCTGGTATCGTATCGTCTGTTCATCAGGACAGTATCGCGACACTGTCATTAGCATCGTATCGCCGAGATTTTCAGGTATCGTATCGTGCATAGCTGAGGCGTCGTATCGTTTGTTTTCTGGGACAGTATCGCGACACCAGATTGATATCGTATCGTCAGGGTGTCTGGTATCGTATAGCATAGACCTCTGGTATCGTATCGCGGTCAGTGCAGTATCGCCGAGAGTAGTATCGTCAGGAAGTGGTATCGCCCAGATTGACCCCTTCTTTTGGCAGACAAATTGAGTCATTGGGAGAGCTACCCAAGGGGAATCTAAGAAGCATAAAGAGAGGCTTGGGAGAGTGAATGAACTTGAGGTCAGGAAGAGTTCTAAGTAGTCGAAGGAGTATCATATCTTCAGTAGGAAGTACTGCCCAGGCTAGTCACCACTCTGTTTACTTAGAAACCTCTAGTGACTCGGAAGAGGAATTACACATGGCTTCGGAAGACATGCAAGGTCCCACACCAACGAGAAGCTTCATGACTACTGTGGAGGGGGACTACCGTACTTCCTTGCAGTATGTGTCCACCAATGCCCAGGAGATTCCAATCTACCTGGATGGCTTAAATAGGTCTGTAGCCAGGATGGTAACTTCTCAGAATGCCACAATTGTACCCCGACCAGCTGTCAAATACGAAGGAGGTGCATATGTTGACAAAGTTGGCCACATCTACATTGTAACCGAATTCCCGGAAAGGATCAATGAAAGAGGGGAACTCTCAGACCCTGAAAACCTGGGAAGGACACAACCAGAAGAGTTTGTGACCACCCCTAGAGGCAGATCCCGAGTGTCACGTGTCTTGAGAGGTGACTTGATACCTCAAGACGACTATTTGTTAGAAGTCTATATGATTCACGGATCAAACTTACTGTTGCAAACCGATTCACCTGTTCCAGGGAGAGAAGAGAACCCCATGACATTCTATGAACTGAAAGACCCGGATGATGAGACTAGACTCACATACCTGGATAAAGATCAAAGAAGGTATTGGCCTGTGAGTATCTTAGACAGGTCTCGATTAAGATATATGGGTACACCTGTGTTTCCTCAGAGAGAGAGCAGGCAACAACCTCACAAAATCCATTTGGAAATCAAGAAGAAACAGAAAATACTGCGTCAGGACAGACCAGCCATAGGAGCGTACCAAATCATGCCCACGTACAATTTGCCACGCCAGGAGTACAAGCACACTATCAGACCCAACCAGGGATAGGAAACCAGTACAGACCACCAGTAAGACCACAACCACCGATAGGAAGACAGCCTGGAATGCCACCAATATGACCAGCTATCCCTATTCTTCCGGTGATGCCTAGACCACCTGAACCAGTTAGAAGGCTGAGGCCTATTCAAGTGGCTAAGTGTGTAAGAAACCCTTATGATGGATCAAGAGAACCATATGATCACATTGCTGAATTCAAACAAGTCCTAAGAGCGGAACAAGTGGACGACTTCTTTGTACAGTATGAGGCGTTTGGACTCACCCTCATAGGAACAGCTCTGACCTGGTTCCAACCCTTAGATCCCAATCAGTTTGGAAACATGGAACAATTTTTTCAAGAATTCATAGGAGAATTCACTAAGAGAGGAATCAAACACAATTCAGCTTCGCTAATTCACAGCTTTAAACAAAATCCTAATGAAACGGTGAAGAATGCCGCCAGAAGGTTCAACCAGTACGTGGATAGATGCCCAGTGACAGAGAGACCAACTCAACAAAAGATGATTTCACTATTTTTAGATGGGCTCACTAACGGAACCTTAAGAACACTAGTGTACGTGAAAAGACTACAAACTTTGAGTGAGTGTCTTCAGGAGTGTATTGATTTGGAAGATAACTTGGCCGAGGACCTCAACAGCAAGTCCAGCCACGCTAAATCGGACGATTCAAGGAGTGCCATTTCTTCCAACTCCAGTCACGTGGAAGAATTAGCAGAGCTATTAGCCAAGAAATTAGGGGCACATGGGCAAAGAGCTTATCAACACCCAGCTCAAAGATTGCCTATGCTACGGAGATGTAGCTTATGTGGAGGAGATCACCCCACTCACCTGTGTGTTCGAGGAGGGGGCGGTGCACAACCAGCTTATCCATACAACAGGCAGCAACAACAAGGGACTTCTTGGTACTGTCACATAGAACAGAAATACACTAATCACACTACTGAGAACTGTCCATTTAATAGGCAAACACGCCCTTTCCAACCACCTCAGTATCGACCGTATGGATATCCACCTAGAGACCCGAACAGAGAGATCCCAAGATACAACCCTTATCCAACACAGACGGGAGTACCTAGACCAATTGAACAGACACCATACCCACCACCACAACCAGTGCTAGGACCCCAACCGTCGCAACCTCAACAAGTAGTACCAGTAAAGTATGCGCAACCAGAAGAAAATCTAGAAAGAGCTATAGTACCAGCCACGACAATGACCCAGATAGAATCAACAAACCTTGGATATGAAACCCTACCAAGTGAGTACTATCCATATGAAGCCTACATGATGGAATACAAACCGGCATATGAGACTACATACTATGGGTATGAAGGCTATGATCAGACTTATGGAGCAGAGACTTCCACTCTAATGTACACAGCTCCTAAAGCACCACAACCCATGAGACCACCCAGTAGACCACCAGTACAGAGAGGACCATGCTATAGATGTGGAGGAGACCATTTCATTAGAGAGTGCCCTCGACCATACAACCCTCCACCACCTAGAATCTGGGAAGGATATTGCAGTGATTGCGGAAAGGAACATCTTTTTAGGGATTGCCCTAAGAATCCGGTAAAAAACCAAGGTTCTGCACCAATCAATGTAATAGAGGTCATAGAAGAATCGGGAAGTGATAAGGAGTACACAGTGCCACTAAAAGCCATCACTAGAGCCCAAACAAAACAACAAAAAGAACAGCACTCGGAAGAGGAGCAAAAAAACAACACGAAAATAAGCCCTTCAACTCAGATAGTGGAAGATTCCGAGGACCCATGTGAAAATTCCCGCAACACAAAAGCTCAGAAATGGAAAGAAAGACGAGAGAAACTCAAGGATAAATGGGCAAAGAACAAGAGTACAAACAGTAAAAAGCAAATTGAAAAATCAAGCAAACACAAAGAACAAGGGAAGTCTAAGGAGACTCCTGAGCTAATCGAACCTAGCTCAGATAGGGAGAAGCCCGGATCAATTCTAGCAGACCCAAAGTCAGACGATTTGGATATGTGGCTAAAAGCGTACCAAGCTAGAATCAAAATGGGACCGAACATAGAGCAACATGAAAAAATCTACCCTAGAGGGGAATTAGAAAAGGAAAGACTGGCCATATGCAGAAAACTCATAGAAGTAGCACAAACAACCCTAGAAAAGACTATCCCAAATCTACCAGAAACAAGGATTGCACAGGAACCTTATGAAGAATACATCAAACCAAAGGATAAAGAATTGAGAAAAGAAGATTCCCAAGGTGAACAAGAGACAGCACAAGATGGCCCTGTATCAGCCATACCAGACTTAGAAGCAGAATGGCACAAGGACTTGTGGAATAGACTCAGAGAGGAACAATGCAAGAAGAATGGTGTCGATCCACCACCATTTGATGAAATAGATGTGGAAATCTGTCAACCCCATCCTAACCTCGAGGAGGTCTATGAGGAGATTGTTGGTGCATGACAATCATCAATTGAAGGATTATGAAGGAATGAAGTCAAGGAGTCAAGAGGAGAATAAATTCAGAAGGTTGAAGGAAGGATATTTTTCAGGATTCCAAAGATGTGTACACATATGTACATTAGCTGACTTATACTTTTTGTCTAGTCATACACTTGTACATATTCATCTATAAATATGTTGGAAAATGTCGGGGCAAAGTGAGCAGAAGAAGAATAGAGAATATGTAGAGAGGAATGAGTTGCAAGATGTGTCATTAGACACATGGAAAGTGAGTGAATTGTCTATCCTCACTTAGATGTAATTTTTTTGAAGAAATCGAAAAAACTTGCACCCGATGTTTAGCTGTCTGCTCCTTCTGTGTTTAATCTTTTGAGAAATCCTTCTGCACATATCTAAATCCATAGCTAATCTATCTATGGCTAGAATTTGAGAGGTTAATTGCAATCAGGCTGAGAGAATTTTGTCTAGGAACATTCATATGCGAAAATGTTCTAAGAGTCGTCAGAACTGGCACACATTTCATCTTCAAAGAAATGGTCATTGCTCAGTCCACAGTGTAAAGTTTTACACAAGTGAGGGCTCAAAATCTAAGTTGGAAGGTAAGCCATCTATGGCTAAAAGATCTTGATCAAACGGGTTCGACATTGTGAGAACCAGTGCTAAGAAGTTGCAGGTGTCAAAGTCGCCATTGCAGAGAAGCTGTTTCAGACATAGGTAAAGTGTTTCACACATTTCTCAGTGTGTACTCAATCATTTTGAGAAATTTAACTTGGTAAAGTTGCGCAATCTCAAGGCGAAGTGTTGTGCAAAGTTTTGTAAAAAACTTTACAGAATTGATTAGTCAATGAGTGATTAATCTGCAGCAGACTTTTCTGAAGAAGTTGAATTTTTCAGAATAATCAATTTTCTGATAAATTGGTGAATGATCTCTAAATTTGGTGGAGTCTAAGGTTAATCTTGATATAGAGGTGATCTAAATTCAAGGTTAACTTTTTCTTTTGGAGATTAACACTCTCCATCAGTGGTATCAGAGCAGGTTGTGTCAAAATTGAAGTGAAGAAGACTCCGACTACTGCAGAAATACAAATCTTTACATCTTGAAGGTGGAAAAGGATAAAGGTTGAAGAAAACTTGAAGGTAGACACATTGAAGCCATCAGAAGGATCAGAAGAAGCAAGACTCGAAGTAAAGGTACATTTATTCCTTGTAAAGTCTAAAGTTTTGAGACTACAGGTGAAGCAAGGATGGGAGATAGTCTCCAAATTGAAAAGTTGGATAGAGAGAACTATCCTGCATGGTCTATGAGGATGGAAGCTCATCTTATGAGCAAAGATTTGATAGCCTACATTACAGGTGAAGAAGAGAAGCCTAAATTCAGAGATCCTAGTGTTCCAACTAGGGAAGAATTGTCAGATCTAAAGAATTGGATGAAGAAGGATGCTCAAGCAAGGAGCATAATCTACATGGCAGTCAATGACTATTTGCTTCCTCACATTAGAGGACTTGAAAGTGCATGTGACATTTGGAATGCTTTGGAGGAGCATTTCCAAAACACAACCAAATCAAGGAAGGCTTCACTATGGGCAGAATTTACTACTTTCAAGAAGAAGGCCTCACAATCAATCTCTGATTATGTGACAAAGATGAAGGACATTGCAGATTCTCTAGGTGCAGTGGATGAAGATATTGAAGAAGACAAATTGGTAAGACAAATACTCACAGGGCTAAGAGGAGATGAGAAGTGGAAGCCTTTCATTTTATCTATAGAACTTTCATTAGATCACTTTACTCCTGATTTGAATCAATTGTTAGGTCATATGCTAACTTTTGAGAATGATATCAAAGGAGATGTTGATAAGAGTGCAGGTCATGCAATGTATTCTAAAGACAAGAAGAAAGCTAACAAAGGAAAGCAACAATCAGGTGAAGAAGAAGGTACATCAAACCAAGCAAATTTCATAAGAGGAAAAGGAAGTGGCAGAAGTAGAGGAAGAGGCAGAAACAACAAAGATAATACAAGAGCTTGTTGGATATGTGGTAAGACCAATCATCTATCTCATGATTGTTGGCATAATAATCAAAACAATGGTAATTATCAGAACTTTAATCAAAGAGCAAGAGGTGGTAGATTTCAGAGAGGAAACTTCAGAGGTAGAGGTGGTAGGAATTCTTTTGGAAGAGGTGGAGGAAGAAGCTTCCAAAATCAATCCTATAATAACACCTACTACAACTATGCATCAGATCAGAAGGAGGACTCGACTCTCATTATGAATACATGTGAAACCTCACATGAGGACATGAGAGTGTTCTATATTGATTCAGGATGTAGTAATCATTTAAGTGGAAATATTGCTTTGATGACTGACCTAGATCATAATGCAATTAATCATACAGTTCAGACAGGTGATAATACAAAGCATAAGGTAAAGTCGATTGGTTCAGTCAAAGCTAAGGATGGAAGTACTCTTCTGAGTAAGGTTCTTTATGTTCCCACAATCCCAAAGAATTTGATCAGTGTAGGTCAAATTGTGGAAAAAGGATATGAGGTAAGGTTCACAAATGATGGAGTTTATGTTGAAGACCCTAGTCAAGGGTATAAACAGGTTGTTACAGGAAAGAATGAAGGAAGGCTTTTCACATTGAAGGTACAAGGAAATGTTGGACATGCTATGTTCACATATGGAGAGCAGAAGGTGTCAGAATTGGATCTTTGGCACAAAAGACTTGGACACTTTAATGAAAGAGGTATTAAAGAAATGATTAACAATGATTCAGTGCTTGGATTGCCTAACATTGCAGGTCAACACATGACATACAGATGTGAGGCATGTCAATTAGGTAAGGCTCACAAGCAATCCTATTCCAAGCATGGGTTTATGTATTCAGAAAGACTTGAATTGGTGCATACAGATGTGTGGGGTCCTTCAAAGGAATTTAGTATAAATGGTTCAAGATATTATGTCATATATGTTGATGATGCTACCAGGTGGATCACAATTTATGTGATTAAAGAAAAGTCAGAAGTGTTTAATACATTTAAACACTATCATACATATGCAGAAAGGATTACAGGTCAAAAATTAAAGAGACTAAGGTCAGATGGAGGGGGAGAGTATTTTTCAAATGAGTTCAATGATTATTTGTGGAATGCAGGTATAAAGAGAGAAGTTACTTGCAGGTATTCTCCTCAACAAAATGGGGTAGCAGAAAGAAGAAATAGGACTCTTGTTGAGTTTGCAAGGTCCATGATGAAAGAGAAGAATTGTCCAAATTATTTGTGGGCAGAGGCTGTAAACACAGCTACTTATTTGGTCAATAGATTGCCTTGCAAAGCTTTGCAAGGTATGACACCATATGAAGCTTGGTGGGGTAAGAAACCTACCTTGGATCATTGCAGAATATTTGGATGCTTGGCATATGCATATGTGCCATCTCAATTAAGGCATAAGTTGGAGCCTAAGGCAGAAAAGTATGTATTCATTGGTTATGATGATAAGCAAATGGGATACAGGTTGTGGAGTCCATCCACAAAGCAATTCCTTGTATCCAAGGATGTTACATTTGATGAGCAAGGTACTTGGTATGCAGGTAAATATAATGTACATGCAGATGATGAAGAAGTAGTGGAACAAAGAAAAGGTAAAGCAAAGATTCAATTACTTGATGAAAGTGAGAACAATGAAGTACAGGTTGAAGTTGAAGAGAGGCCAAGGTTTGATCCAGAATGTGATGAACCAGAAACTTCAAGAAGTGCAGAAGTTAGGAGGTCATCTAGGCACAAATGGCAACCTACAAGGTATAGCTATGACACCTCATTCTTGACTACTAAAGATTATGCTTATTTGGTAAAAGCAGATGAAGATCCATCTACATATGATGAAGCCAAAGGCAAGAGAAATTGGGAAGAAGCCATGCAAGAGGAGTATGATGCATTGATAGAGAATCAGACTTGGGATCTGGTTCCTAAACCTAATAGCCAGAAAATTATTGGATGTAAGTGGGTTTATAAAACCAAAAGATTTGCAGATGGAAGTGTGTCTAGATATAAAGCTAGACTTGTTGTGAAAGGGTATGCACAGACATATGGAGTGGACTATGATGAGACTTATAGTCCTGTGGCAAAAATGACAACCATCAGAACCCTCATTGCAATTGCTGCTTGCAAAGGTTGGAAGTTGTCTCAATTAGATGTTAAAAATGCTTTTTTGAATGGTTATATTTCAGATGAAGTTTACATGGAGCAACCAGATGGATTCAAAGATAAAGTGAATCCAAATTATGTGTGTAAGCTCAAGAGAGCTTTGTATGGGTTAAAGCAGGCCCCAAGGGCATGGAATTATAGGCTTGTAAAATTCTTGAATGATCTTGGATTTCAAGCATCAAAGGCAGATAGTAGCTTGCTAGTCAAAGCAAGTGAAGATGGGTTCATTTATGTTTGTATTTATGTTGATGACATAATACTTACAGGAACAGATGATAAAGGAATACAAATGATCAAGAAGCAGATGGAGAAAGAGTTCAAAATCAGTGATTTGGGGAACCTATCATTCTTCTTGGGAATGGAGATTTCCTATACTCAACATGGAGTATATGTGACTCAAGAAAGGTATCTTAAATATTTGCTAACCAAATTTAAAATGGAAGATTGCAGGGTTGCACCTACACCTTTGGAAGTAAACCATAAATTGTCTAGGTTTGGAGGAGAAGAGTTCAGAGATATGAAACTCTATCAAAGTTTGGTTGGTAGCTTGATTTATGCTACATTGACAAGGCCTGATTTGTCATATGCAGTTGGTGTGCTTTCACAATTTATGCATTGTCCTAGAAAGGAACATTGGATTGCAGGACAAAGAGTACTTAGGTACATCAAGGGTACACTCAGAGAAGGGTTGTACTATGGATTTACTTCTGATACAAGAGTGAAGATATATAGTGATGCAGATTATGCAGGTAATGTGGATGATAGAAGATCAACACATGGATACTTGTGTTATGTAGGAGACAAATTGATTTCATGGTGTTCTAAGAAGCAACATACAGTTGCTTTGTCATCTACAGAGGCAGAATATAAAGGTATGGTGGAAGCTGCAAAAGAGGTAATATGGCTAAAGACACTTATGAAGGTTTTTGATGTTGTTCAAAGTACTCCTATTGTTTGTGGAGACAACATGAGTTCTTTATACTTGGCAGCTAATCCTGTGTTTCATGCTAGAACTGTTGGAGTTAGACGTCTGCGGAAGCACGCGAACAGCACAAGGAAGAAGAAGAAGCTTGGAGCACAACACACACAACTGAATGTATTACTAGAGAATGTACAAAGATAAGTAGCCCATTAGGGCAATAGGCGTATATACAAGCCGGGGGAAAAAAACCTCCTAAAGAGGGAAAAAAGTGCCCCGGCGGTCCTAGAGTGTTCACACACATCACTACCTAAATATATCAACAAATCCCCCCTGGGAGTGATGCGGTGAACAAGGAGCTGGCACTCATGTATAAGGAAGTGCCGAGCTATGTGGAAATCACTCCACAAAAGGAAGTAAGCCCAAAGCTTTGCGGAAAGCTTCAAACTTCTCCCTAGGCAGAGCCTTCGTGAAAAGGTCTGCAATGTTCTCCTGCGTGGGCACATATGCCAAGCTGATCTCCCCAGCAGAGAACCTCTCCCTGACATAGTGATAATGCACCTCAATGTGCTTAGTGCGAGCATGGAACACAGGGTTCCTCGCAACTGCCAATGCGCTCTGACTGTTAGTGAAGATGGTGGTGGCAGAAGACTGGCCAACACCCAAATCAGCCATAAGGCGTCTGAGCCACACACACTCAACAGTCGCTGTGAAAGCTGCCCTATACTCAGCCTCACAACTGGAAGTGGCCACAGTAGGCTGCTTCTTGCTCAACCAAGATATACATGAGCTACCAAGCATGAAGCAAAAACCACTGGTGGACACACGAGTGTCATAGCAACCAGCCCAATCTGAGTCAGAAAAAGCATGCAAATCTGGCGGTAGTGATCCCCCCTTGGGATAAAACAACCCAAGTAGCCGAGTACCACTCAAGTAGCGAAAGATGCGCTTAACCGCTTTCCAATGCGTGACTCCTGGGCAATGCATAAACCTGCTCATCTGTGAGACAGCAAACTGAATATCTGGCCGAGTAATGCATAAGTAAATCAAGCATCCAACAGCCTGCTGATAGAGAACAGCATCAAATGCATCTCCAGCATCATGAAGACTCAATCGTAAACCTGTCTCCATAGGAGTGGCAATAGGCTTACAGTCTTCAAGGCCAAAACGCTGCAATAATGTGTCAATATATTTCGTTTGACACAAAGCCATTCCACCATCAACTTGCATAAACTGAATGCCCAAATAGTGATGCAAATGCCCCAAATCAGACATCTCAAATGAGGCATGCAAATCAGCCTTGAAATCAGCAATATGCTTCTCAAGAGGACCAGTGATCAGCATGTCGTCTACATAGACAACAATGATCAGAAGCACATCATTAGCACGCTTAACATATAAGGTGCTTTCAGTTGGACTGTTCTCAAAACCATGTGCAATCAGATAGGCATGTATTTTCTCATACCAAGCACGTGGTGCTTGCTTTAAACCATATAACGCCTTCTTTAACCTGCACACCTGGTTTTCATGCCCTTTCTGCACAAAGCCACGGGGCTGAAAAACATACACTTCTTCATGCAAGTCACCATTCAGAAATGTTGTTTTAATGTCCAACTGATGTACATTCCAACCATGATGGGCTGCAAGTGCACAAATGCTCCGAACAGTAGTCATACGGCATGTAGGTGCAAAGGTCTCATCAAAATCAATGCCTCTTTCCTGTGCATAACCCTTTGCAACAAGCCTAGCCTTATACCTGTCAACTGTACCATCAGGTTTACGCTTCAGCTTGTATACCCACTTAGTGCCAATGGCCTTCTTGCCAGGAGGCAAGTCACATAAAGACCATGTACCATTCTTCATTATAGCATCATATTCAGATTGCATAGCAGCCTTCCAATTTTCTGAATTTTGTGCTTCATCAAAAGAAACAGGCTCATTCTCATCACAGAGACTAGATGCAGCCATAGCATAGCAATCTGATGCAAAGGAGGTACTATGAGAGCCTGAACGAGTACGATATGACAAAGGTGCATCTAATTTGCTGTCACGCAAAGTTTGCACCAGCCATTTTGGCATAGTTTTTGCCTGTTCAATATCAGCTCTCTCATCAACAAGTGCATCATGTAAATCTGCATCAGAAATGGAATGATCTGCATCATCATATGAAACCTGCAAAGGCTGAGAAGTTGCCTCATTGGGACCAGCGCTAGCCTGTCCACCTGTAAAAAGAGGCATCAAAGTATCATACATGTCTTTGGAGCTAACAGATGTCTCCTTAGTACATGAAAGCAATGGCTGAATAGCATCTTCCACAAAGACAACATCACGGCTAACCAGAATGCGTTTAGTCTGTGGATGATACAGACGATAGCCTTTACTTTCAGAACTGTACCCAACAAAAATACATTTTACTGCCTTATCATCCAATTTTCTGCGATGTTGTTCAGGCACTAATGCATATGCCAAACAACCAAAAACACGCAGATGAGCAACAGATGGCTTGCGGTCATGCCAAGCCTCATATGGAGTGATAGACTGCAACGCTTTGGTGGGACACCTGTTCAGTACATATGCTGCACACATGACAGCCTCAAGCCAGAAACTATGTGGTAAAGCCTGACTTTTGACCATGCACCTCGCCATCTCCATGAGTGACCTGTTCTTTCGTTCAGCAACTCCATTCTGTTGAGGTGTATACGGCACTGTACACTGGTGTTTTATCCCACGTTCAGCCAGAAATGCATTAAAATCTGAAGACATATATTCCCCCCCTCGATCAGAACGGAGGGTGCCCATTTTACATGCTGCCAGATTTTCAGCCAAAACCAAAAACTGTTTGAAGCACATGAACACTTCGGACTTTGCTTTGAGTGGATATACCCATGCATGCCTGGAAAAATCATCAATGAAAGTCACGAAGTAAAGGTAATTTCCAAAAGAGGGTGTCTGCATAGGACCACAGACATCACTATGTACAAGCTGCAATTTCTGCATAGCCCAAACTGAACCATCTTTTGGAAGGGAAGAACGCTGCATTTTGCCCAAAATACAGCCTTCACAAACATGTTTTCCAGGTGCCTCAAGTTTGGGCAAAGAGGACACCATTTCAGATTTCTGCAGGCGTAACAAGCTAGCAAAATTCAGATGACCAAAGCGTGCATGCCAAAGCTTTGCATCTGACATAGCCTGAGAATCATGAACTGCACATGCCGAATCATTCACAGATCTTTCATAGTCTATGAGCTTATACAGCCCACGACATAAAATGCCAGAAGCAATAATCACATCGCCATTTGAGAGATCATGGACTGTACACCTGTCATCAACGAATTTCACAACCAAGCCAATCTTGGCTAATGCAGAAACTGATAACACGTTCTTTTTTATCCCTGGCACAAATAAAGCATCTGACAAAGTGAAAGAACTACCATCAGCAGTAGTCAGAATGATCTTACCAACTCCCATAACAGGATAAGAGGAGTTATTGGCGCATGTGACAGTATTCCCTGTAGGGGCAGGCTCGAGTGAAGAGAAGAAACTGCGCTGCGAGGTAATATGTTTGGTCGCCCCACTGTCAAAGTACCAAACATCTGAGTCTACTGCAGACATGCACTGATCATGAGAAGATGGGTCAAAACTGCAGACAGTAGTAAACGCCCATTCTTCTTCCTGCACAAGATTTGCAGACTCTGTTTTTGGTGTAGAGGCCTCTGCAACAACCATTCCAGCCTCTTTCTTCTTTGCCTCTTTAGCAGCCAGTTTTGGACAGTTCTTTATAATATGATCATTTCCTTTACAGTACTTGCAGAACAATTTCTGCTTTTCTGATTTCTTCTCATCTTTATCCTGGTTCTTCGATTGTGCAGCATTTGCAGATTTCTGCTTACTAGTAGAAGAGCTCCATTTTCCTTTGCCCTTCTGACTAGCCAGGAAAGCTTGATCTGCAACACGCATAATGGACCTGTTCTGCTTGGACTGATCTTCCTGCAACAGAACAGAGACTAATTCCTCAAATGACAAGGCATTCGGATTGCCTTTCATCATCAATCGAAGAGTAGAGGCAAAACTCTGATATGAATCAGGAAGGCCATTCAGAACGGTCTGCACAAGTGAGCTATCTGGTATAACCTCATCAGCAGAAATCAATTGTTCCTTCAGGTCTTTGATCTTTGTAAGAAAACTGTCCATCGAATCACCTTCATTCATGTGCTCACTCTCCAACTGTTTTCGGAGGTAAGCAACACGAGCCTCATTCCTAGCCTGGTACAAAGTGGTAAGTGTATCCCAAGCATCCTTTGCTGTTCTGCAAGAGCGAATGTGAGGAATAATGGCACGTTTGACAGACAAAGCTATCAATGCATGTGCCTAGGCATCTCTGCCATCCCAACGAATCTGCTCTGCAGTAGGTGCAACAGAAACAGCAGCACGAACAGGAATCTGCGGAATATCATCTTCGACACCATCTTCATCAGCTCCAACACCTGTATTTGCAGTACCTGTCGTTACAGGTGTAACAGGACGTCTTTCAACACCCTGCACAATGTTCCACAATCCTTTTGCAACCAGTACATGTCGCATCATATAAGCCCATAATGGGTAGTTGGTACCATCCAACTTATCCTCAACAGCCAACATACGGAATACATCACTGCTTTCAGCCATGGCCGGTGACTAAAATACCTTGATGCAGAAAATTGACTGTATCTCAAAAAGTTGAACAGAACTGCCCACACGAGTTCTGCTAGACCTGTAGCAGACTTCGAGACGCTTAAACTGGCGAACAGAAACTGGTATATACCTTTGGCACAAAAGGACGAAATAGCCTGCACAAGCACTGCGATAGTGCGTTCGGAGGCCGAAACGAGCTCAGATCGCGATTTTGGCACCACAAAGCGAAGCCGTTTTGATCTCGGAAACACCCTGAGTATGCTCACCAAATTTTGTGTGAATCTGAGACTGCAAACGGAGGAGTGTCGACGGCGCCCTAGAAGAAGCAACGACCTGCTCTGATACCAATTGTTGGAGTTAGACGTCTGCGGAAGCACGCGAACAGCACAAGGAAGAAGAAGAAGCTTGGAGCACAACACACACAACTGAATGTATTACTAGAGAATGTACAAAGATAAGTAGCCCATTAGGGCAATAGGCGTATATACAAGCCGGGGGAAAAAAACCTCCTAAAGAGGGAAAAAAGTGCCCCGGCGGTCCTAGAGTGTTCACACACATCACTACCTAAATATATCAACAAGAACTAAGCATATTGAAATACAGTATCATTTTCTGAGAGAGAAGGTCATTGAGAAGGAGATTGAAGTCATACGCACTCCTACAAAAGATCAACTTGCAGATATGATGACAAAAAGTCTAGATGGACCAAAGCTACAAAGATTCAAGGATATGGCAGGAATCAAGAAGATAGAGAAGAACCTCAATTAATGATTGAGGGGGAGCTGTTGGTGCATGACAATCATCAATTGAAGGATTATGAAGGAATGAAGTCAAGGAGTCAAGAGGAGAATAAATTCAGAAGGTTGAAGGAAGGATATTTTTCAGGATTCCAAAGATGTGTACACATATGTACATTAGCTGACTTATACTTTTTGTCTAGTCATACACTTGTACATATTCATCTATAAATATGTTGGAAAATGTCGGGGCAAAGTGAGCAGAAGAAGAATAGAGAATATGTAGAGAGGAATGAGTTGCAAGATGTGTCATTAGACACATGGAAAGTGAGTGAATTGTCTATCCTCACTTAGATGTAATTTTTCTGAAGAAATCGAAAAAACTTGCGCCCGATGTTTAGCTGTCTGCTCCTTCTGTGTTTAATCTTTTGAGAAATCCTTCTGCACATATCTAAATCCATAGCTAATCTATCTATGGCTAGAATTTGAGAGGTTAATTGCAATCAGGCTGAGAGAATTTTGTCTAGGAACATTCATATGTGAAAATGTTCTAAGAGTCGTCAGAACTGGCGCACATTTCATCTTCAAAGAAATGGTCATTGCTCAGTCCACAGTGTAAAGTTTTACACAAGTGAGGGCTCAAAATCTAAGTTGGAAGGTAAGCCATCTATGGCTAAAAGATCTTGATCAAACGGGTTCGACATTGTGAGAACCAGTGCTAAGAAGTTGCAGGTGTCAAAGTCGCCATTGCAGAGAAGCTGTTTCAGACATAGGTAAAGTGTTTCACACATTTCTCAGTGTGTACTCAATCATTTTGAGAAATTTAACTTGGTAAAGTTGCGCAATCTCAAGGCAAAGTGTTGTGCAAAGTTTTGTAAAAAACTTTACAGAATTGATTAGTCAATGAGTGATTAATCTGCAGCAGACTTTTCTGAAGAAGTTGAATTTTTCAGAATAATCAATTTTCTGATAAATTGGTGAATGATCTCTAAATTTGGTGGAGTCTAAGGTTAATCTTGATATAGAGGTGATCTAAATTCAAGGTTAACTTGTTCTTTTGGAGATTAACACTCTCCATCAGAGATCTCAAGACTCGATAGAGGTAGAGAGGAGACCATAAGCATTTCAACATTGCCTAACTATATGGGAGAGTACGAAAGAGAGTCAGTGATAATACGAGCACCCACGGTGCATGGAAAAGGAACAGGGAAGGGAAAAGAGAGTTCGCATAACTTAACAGAGTTAAAGAAAACAAAAGTACAATGCCAATTAACGGTGGAAGATTTGCTTCGACTTAAACCCCAGTTATGGAAGCAAATGGCAGATCAATTGAAACCACTGCCAAAGAATGGAGGATCAAAAGAAAAGGAACTGGAAAATAAGTCCACAATACAGGTTCCAGTCGATAAAGTAGGAGAGTTCAGTGAAGGGGATGAAGGGAATACCTGTTTACCTGTCATCTACAATGGGTACATGACCAAAGCTATCTTAGACACAGGAGCTGGGGTAGGAATTGCAACGAAGGAGATTTGGGAAAAGTGGGGAAAACCAGCCTTACGACCCACTCGCATGAAACTCCAGTTAGCAGACGGTCATGTGGAGAGACCCCTAGGAATATTGGAAGGAATTAAGTTAACCACGTGTGGAGTGGAATTTGAACACACACTAGCCATATGTAAGTTCGAAAAAGCAAACAATTATGAGATGATATTAGGACGACCCTTCATGAGACAGATGCGAGTAGTACAAGATTGGGGCAGAGATTCATTATATCTCCAACATCAAGGGAACACTACCAAGATAAATTTGCACACATTCACTTATCGGGATGTCCCTCCATTACAATGGAATCCAGTCCACAAAGAAGAAGATGACGTATCCATTCACAGTGCTGGATCAAGTGACCAATCTTGGATGCACGAGGATGCCCAGTTGTGGATGTGCAAAGAAGCAAAGAAGGAGGAGTGTAAAAAACAAATGTGGCCAATAGGGCACCCTAACTATCGATCGATAAAAGACCCCGATTACATGCCTAAAATTTTTTCAGATGAACTCTTCGAACCACATGGCTGGATGGAAATCCTAGCCACATTAGATGTGTGTGTGAATGAGGAAGTATTGACGATGAACGATTGTATAGACGAGGAAGGATATGACGTGAACCTCTACATGGTTGTCCTCCAAGAAGTAGAAGCAGGGGAAATGGTAGAGGAAGAATGGAAAGAAGAGTATGAAAGCATAGAAATGGAACCAGAGTTTGACTCTGAGGAACAATATTTAGAAACCATGCAAAAAGAATCAAAAGAAAGACCAACAAAAGTCTTAGCCATCGAAACCATCCCAATGATGCACGAGCATAGAGAGGACACGAGTAAAGTGGAACCGGAACCAGACCATTTCGAAGTTCCAGAACATTTTAAAAGATACGAAGTGGAAGAAAGAAAGATAGCCACTCAAATGCCTAAACGAGAGGCCCGGGATGGAGAAGCCTATGACAACAAGGAACAAACCAAGAAAGTTGTTGTAACGATAGAAGACGGAGAAGAGAGGTGCACATATATTGGGAAAGATGTATCGGAAGAGGAAGAAGAGGATCTCATACGACTCATCCGAGAATATCGAGACGTGTTTGCTTGGACGTACAAAGACCTCAAGGGTGTAGAACCCAGCATATGCGCTCATCGAATCCCTATGACATCAGATGCAAAACCTTCTAAACAACGCCCTTATACGTATAATGAAGTTTATGCAGCAAAAATAAAGGAAGAAATTGACAAATTACTAGCGGCAGGATTCATTTATGAGATTGAACACACAGAATGGGTATCGCCACTAGTAGTAGTGCCCAAGAAAAACGGAAAACTAAGGGTGTGTATCAATTTGAAAAAGGTAAATGCAGCAACTATACGTGATAGTTTCCCTTTACCTATCACAGACCATCTTTTGGAAAGAGTTGCCGGCAAGGAGGTCTATAGCTTCTTGGATGGATTCTCTGGTTACAACCAAGTAGCTATTGCAACTGAGGACCAGCATAAAACTGCATTCGCGACTGAATGGGGAATCTATGCATTTAGAGTAATGCCTTTCGGGCTCACTAATGCGCCAGCCACCTTCCAACGACTGATGTGTCATGTATTCAAAGAATTTCTGAGAAAAAGTATGGAAGTATACGTAGACGACCTTTGTACATACTCAAATCAACGACCAGACCATATACCGGAACTGAGAAAAATATTCAATAAATGTAGACAGTATAGAGTTTGTTTGAACCCTGAGAAATGTGTCTTCATGGTACGACAAGGAAAAATCCTAGGACACATCGTTTCAAGGAATGGAATATCCACGGACGAAGAAAAGATTAAAGTTATCTTAGAGCTACCAAGACCCAAGAATGCAAAGGAAGTACAAGCCTTTATGGGACACTGTGGATATTACCGTAGGTTTATTCACATGTATGCCATAATAGCTAAGCCTTTATATGGTCTATTGACTCAGTTCACTTGGACAGATGAGTGTGAGAAGGCCTTCAACGAGCTTAAGAAGCGGCTGAGTACAGCCCCAATTCTAAAATCACCCAACTGGAGCAAGCCTTTTCATATTCATGTTGATGCTTTGAACTATGCCATTGGATGTATCCTAGCTCAACCGGCTGACGAAGGGAAGCTTGACCATCCAATTGCTTATGCGAGTAGACAATTAAACCAAGCAGAAAGAAATTATACGACTACTGAAAGGGAAGGCTTAGGAATGGTTTATGCAGTGAAGAAGTTTAGACACTACCTCTTAGCCAACAAATTCAAGTTCTTCATAGACCATCAGGCTTTGTCGTATTTAGTCAATAAGCCTTGCAACACAGGAAGATTGGTACGATGGTTCTTGTTATTAATGGAGTTCGACTTTGAGGTAATAGTCAAAAAAGGAAACACACATGTAAGAGTAGATCACCTTTCAAGGCTAACGCATGGAGAACCACCTAGCGGAGTACCGGATGATTTACCAGATACGTATTTGTTTAATCTTGAAGTATGTCCAAAGTGGGCGGAACGACTAATTCCCATACTCACCCATGGCCCTCAACACCCAATAAATAAGGATAGCAAAAAAGAGATTCTTCAAACAAGAAATTTACACATTGTTGCTGGAAGCATGTATTATAAGGAACCCAACGGTGTATTGTTAAGATGTGTCGAGGAGGACGAACAGAAGCAACTAATTCAGCAAGCGCACGTAAACAAGTGGAAGACCCATCAAGGGATGCATGGAACAATTCGAGAATTAAAAAGGTTAGGCGTATATTGGCCTGACATGTCAAAAGACGTTCACGATTATGTAAGTAATTGTGTGGAATGCAAAGAAACTATCCAAGAGGATCACGTGCCTTACCTTTTTCGACCATAGCGCATAATTGGAGTAAAACATTAGTACAATTCCTCAAAACGAAAGAGCACGAAATAGGAGCTAGTTTAGCAAGAAAGCGATCCCTAGAAGAAATGAGCAAGGATTATGTGATAATGGGAAAACAATTGTTTAGAAGAGGAAAAGACAATCAACTCAGATTGTGCGTGCATGAAGGAGAATATCTTCCCATATTGGAGATGGCACACGCAGGAGCGGCTGGAGGACATTTTTCAGCAGACAGAACTGTCAAGATGATTCTCTTTGCAGGCTTGTGGTGGCCAACTCTACATATGGATGCGGAGACATATGTGAGAAGCTGCGAAACATGCCAGAGAGCGAAATATCCCATTCGAAGAGATGACATGCCTTTAAGACCCATGGTTTGTGCAAGAGCATTTACCAAGTGGGGTATTGATTTCATAGGACCTATCAATCCACCGGCTAAAGGATCACATGCGGTGTACATCATAGTAGCCACGGACTACTTAACCAAGTGGGTAGAAGCAAAAGCCACTAGAAAGAATGATGCTCAAACTACAGCAAAATTTCTCTTTGAGCATATTTTCACACGCTTTGGACTACCGATCGAGATTGTGAGTGATCGAGGAACGCATTTCCTAAACGAAGTCATTGAGTCGCTAATGAATGACTTTCTAGTGATTCATAAAAAATCAGCCCCATACCATCCTCAAGCTAACGGACAAGCTGAGAGTTCCAACAAGGTACTATGCACTGTATTGACAAAGATTGTCAATAATGGAAGGTCAGATTGGGACAAACAATTGCATCATGCAATTTGGGCCTTCCGAGTGGCATATAAAACGGCCATTGGAACCACACCTTTCAATCTAGTGTATGGGCAGAATGCAATTTTGCCAATTGACTTCTTAGTACCTACATTGAAAGTGGCCCAGCAATATGAGTGGAACGGTCATGAATTGTCCCAGCAACTAGATCAAATTGAAAAGTTGCACGAGACTAGATTGCAAGCTGTAGCAGGCATTTATGCCGCTAAACGGAGACAAAAGGCATATTATGATTCACATATAAAAGACAAGGGACTAAAAGAAGGCGACTTAGTCCTAGTATACACCCTAAAACAACATGCAAAGAAGCTACAAAAACGCGGATATGGACCTTTGATTATAAATCGAATCTCTACTAGTGGTGCAGTCAATCTCGCTACACTAGACGGAGACATTCTTCCCAACTACATCAGTGGATGCAGAGTAAGACGATCATGGAGCCCTTGACTGATCAAATGCTAGCGCGACTGTTAAGAGCTCAAAATAGGAAAAAGGAAGAAGAACGAATTCGAGAGGAAGCCCGACAGGAAGCACTAGAACGCATTAGGAAACGGAAAGAGTGGATCAGGCAAAGAGATGAACGTTATCTCCTAGGAGAAGAGCCCATCCCTATGGCAAACTATCAGGTCAAAAACCAGGATTCAACGGGTATGTGTAAAACGCAACCTTACCTAAACCTAGGGATTGGCAAGACAGAGTATAAATTGATAGATGCATTGATAGACTCAGGAGCAGGCCTTAGCTGCATGCGAAAGAGAATAACAGACGAGCTGCAATTAGAATTGAATCCCACAAAAGCCCAATTAATAGGAATTGGAGGTCACACCATAGAATGTATTGGAACCACGAATGTATCCCTCCACCTAGGAAATTCCTCCATGGAACAAAGAGTCCTAGTATGTGAGGATGACGATTTGATAGAAGACTTCATTCTAGGACACGACTGGATCATTGAGACAGAGGCGTGTATCCATCTAGCTCAAGGATATATTTCAGCTACGATAGGGCATAAAGAGATTTTCAGCTTACTTGAAGAGAAACCATGTAACCAAACCATGTTAATACCAAAATCGGAGGAAATTCAAAAAACGACAGTAGAAAGTATCAACTATGCTTACCTCTCAGGAAGCAAATGCATAGAAGCTGAAACTTCAAACTTAGCGACATCCACTATAGAGTCGAAGTTATCCAATGCAATTGTGGAAAAGTCAATCATTGAGGGGACGCGTTCTCCTAAACAGGCTCAAAACATCCAAAGATCGCACTATTGGAAACCAATAAACAGATACTCGAATCAAGAACCACCCAAATATATGTGGGTACGCAAGGATCAAATACAGAGTCAAGAAATGTCCACAAGCGCTCTGAAGAAGGAAACAGGCATCACCAAACCCGCTGCAAAGAACTACAGACGAAAAGAACCAGTGCTACTATGGATTGCCAAGCCCTTGCTTGAAGCTCAAAGATTGCGACATCAGATATGGATTCCCAAAAAGGTCATACAAGCAGCTAAACAGAATGTAAGGACAAAGGAGGAAATACCACATCAGACAAGGCAAAAATCATCAACACATAAGAGTCATCAGAGAAAATCGCAAAGCAATGCCAAATTCACTCGGACAATGGATAAAGCAAATGGAACACGAGCAGCTGCACGAATCGAGAAAACCCAGCGACCTCTCTCAGTGTTCTCAAAATGGATCTGGAAACCAAAGCTACCACGAGGAGCGGATGATCGAGGAGATAAAGCATCCGATTGCACTCATGTAGTTTCTAATGCACCTCAAGTATGCATGATAGGGCCGCAATACAGGGCCAAGCATTCGGCACAGGATGTACATTATCAAACTAGTGGTGCACGATCTCCAAGTGAGACTAGATCTTAGCTTTAACCTAATAGGAATGGACATACTATGTACATAAACTATGCTTCGGCTATATTAATGATTGTCTTCTTTTAGAAAAAAAAAATATATATATATATAAAAAGAGGCGGTAAGAAATCCCACTCTTGCAATAATGGGGAACGGAGTGACGAGCGATCATAATCACAACAATACACTGCATGGTCTCATGAAAGCCTTTCAAGCTAATGCACTTTTCCTTGTAAGTGCAGATGGATTCTGAAGACTCTGAAGCTACAATCCAAGAGGAGGTCCAGGAATTTCCTCCCCAATGTCTTACGAAAGCCAAAGGGCATTGGTTCAAAGATGAGCAGCCAGTTGAGGAATATCTCTTCTTGGCCAACATAAAGATCATGGACACAGAGCGTCACTTTCCGATCATGTCCCAGGACTTCAAAGTTTTACATGGACTGCCATCCACAATCGACATCATGAAGAAAGCAGGAATTCATAAGTATTTTGAGCTACCTACTTATAAACCGGATTTCCAACGCTGTACACAAGTCATGAACACTCTACGACCAGCACTACATGATCCATTGGTACCAGAAGCCAATGTGATGGATAAGAATGGAGAATGGGTGTTCATTCAATTTGCCCACGACTTAATCAAAGAAGCATTTGGATGGGAAAAGGATGGTGTCAACACGGTCAAGGAAGAGAGTCGTGGAGCCAAAACAAGAACTTTCGTCGACATCAATAGGGTGGACATTGAAGAAGAAGTCAGATTGATTCACCAACACTTCTGCTTCCCGAGTATGAACAGATACACGGCCCCTCAAAAAATCATTGTTCAATTATTATCGCATGCAATCAAACAGATCGGCAACCAAGTAAACCTTACACCCTATGTGCAAGAAAGATTGTTCGAGGCGAAGAAGAAATGGGAAAATAAGAAATTCCTCAATGGGACCACTGCCCTAACAATTATGATTTACCACGCATTGGGCATGCGCGAGTACTTACAGGAGATGCCATCTTCAATGGAGTTGGCTCAATTTGTCAAAGCAGCTACTGTACCGAAACAAAAGAAAGGGAGCAAACGAGTAGAAGAGGCAGAAACAAGCTCTCGAACCCAAATGAGAGGCAAAAAACGACCTCGAGAAGTCCAACAAGCAGAAGAGGAAGTACCAAAAACCAAGAGAGTACATGTACTTCCTACAACCACCCCTCAAGGGAATAAAAAGATCACGGAAGAAGAATTAACTCAAGCACTGGAGGACACTCACAAATATACGGAAGGACAAATTAATCTGCCGGTGCAGGGTCATCATTATCAACAGTCCGCAAAAGCTAAGGAACCAAAAGGCAAACTTACTAAGGTACATAGATATCGGGAAATTGGGCTAGACAACTCTAGTTCTGGATCCGACGGCCCAGAGAAGCCCAATACATCATTATTGGATGTAGATATTCAAAGTGAATCGAAGGATGATGGCCAGTGGGCCGAATTAAATGAAGTAGACTATGGCGAAGACCAAGCAGGCCACAAGGAAAAAGCTCAATCACCACTAGTAGACCAAAGTACCACCAAAAAGCAAGCAGAAGAAGAAAGGCAACACCCCATTCAACCGAAAGATGCCTCCACCACCCACAACAAGGAGGGCAAATCTGATGATGAGGAGCATTTAATGATATCAGAGGATAAGCCTCAGGAAGAAGGACAAGAAGACGAAGAACCCTTCACCCCACTAAGGGTTGTGGCAGAACCGTCCCCAATGGATGTCACATTTCAAGGGAGTGCCACGAAGGTTCGTAAGGTGGTGGAAGATGACGCAGAATTGCAAGTACAACTACAGGTCCGACAACCATATAATGAAATGATCCACGTCGCAAAGGGACAAGATGTACATACAGGAGAAACCCTAGACATACCAAAGACATGGCTGAATGTTGATATAGCTCAGCTCAAGCCTGTGGTGCAGGATATGATTCGCACTGCGCTAGACACTCAACAATTGATGCTTGATGTTGATGAAGATTACGACCAAGCCATGCTCGAAAAGGAGGAGCTTCGAAAAGAAGGTATGAATCTGGCTAAAAAATTATCCAAAGTAGAAGCTCAAGTTTTGAAGAAACACGAGGAAATAAAAACGACCAAAACACAGTACAGAATATTAGAAACGGAAAATGCCAAACTAAAAGAGCAAGTTTCGGAGCTCACAAAGAAACTAGACATGACTGAAAAAGAGAAAACAAGGATCCACGCTCGTAGTAAAGTACTCAAATCTCAGCTCAAGGTGAGCATGGAGGAAGCAGACCACTTAAGGGACAGGAACAAGGAGCTCATGACAGCTCTCCTCAGTGATCAACCACCGACAGATACTGACAAACCAAACGAGGATATAAAAGACATGGAAGAAAAGTTGACCAAGATGGCAGATCAGCTCAAACAGGAGCAAGAGACAATTGCAGAATGGGAACAAAGATATATGAATGACACTGCAGCTCTACGCAAGAAATGGAAAAAAGCAGAGAAAGATTATTTCCAACAGTGCAAAGAAGACACAGATCACATGAACATAGTTGCACAGGAATTAACCAAACATCAAGAAAAGATTACAAAGGTTGAAGAAGAACTTATGAATAAAGAGGAACTCATCAAACAGCTTCAGGAGCAGATAGAGCTAACAGGAAAGCAGGGACACCAGTAGTTCCACCAGAGACCACGGCTACTGTGGAGGAAGAGGTACGTCCTCTCTCTCCCCCCTTGTATCATTCACCAGTAAGGGCGGAAAAGGAGGTTCCGTTAGAACCTAACACACGAGAAATTGCAGAACTAAGCAGACCAGAAAGGGCACTACTGGTGTCCCAGCTCACTGCTGATTTTGAAGATCAAATTATACAGATAATGAAAGAAGCTCGAATAGAAAACAAACAATTAGATCAAATTTTGAAGCCATTCAATGTACCATATGGTCTACTTAAAGAACAGACGCAGATGTATATAAAGTCTGCAACGAACAAAGATCCGGACCACAATCTTCAATTCCAGCATGACACTTTCAATTATACTCAAGAGGAATTTGAGAAGGCGGATCCGACATGGCGAAGAAAAATTTTGGAGAAGAATCCGACATTGCGGGTACAGTGGGAAGCATCACCATATGCACTTCAGGTAAATCCATCTTTTTGTCCTGTACCCCGCAGACGCTCTTGGACGCAATTTTGGGAAGGACAGCGTCAAGGCAATATCAATAATCAGTGGCTTAACTATCTGTTACTACCTAGTCCGCCACATAATTACTTACCTACAGAAGAATATATGGTGAAGACAATGGAATTTTGGATTGCAAGGTATGCTACAGTTCCGGACTTAGCCATCAAGATGACCAACAAAATATTTAGCATGCTCATTACAGTGTTGAAGGTGTTCCAGCATGCTAAATATACATTTTTGAATTTCATCGGCATTACGCAAGGGTCTGAGGCTCTTATTTTTGATTTATCAACCATTCCGAGCCGACTCACCATTATGGCGTATTATTCTCGCCTTATGTTTTTGCCATCGACATATATGCAAACTTTCGAAGAAGCATTCTTTACCGGCTTCTTTGAAATGGATTCAGAAATTTTCGTGAAAATGACTTCCAATTTAAATGCACGACTGGTGGCCTATGAAACAAGTTTCTTTGCTGATCATAGACAGGCGCCAGAAGACGGAGTAAAGTCAAAGCAATGGAAAGAATTCATGTTATGTCATGCAAATCTGCTGAACCAACGAGAGCAAACCGCCATTCAAACATACACACGTCGCCTCAGAAAGCCTGTCGAGGACGACAGAGTTCAGGAGGAGGGACGTGTAGAGGGACAATCGAGCAAAAAGAAAAGAAGAAGAAAATCAAAGTCTAAGACAGTGCAATAAATACACATCTCTGCAGGAAGCCCTGCACGGGCGCATTACCCATCTCTGCACAGAGCCCCGCAGGGGCACGCATCAGGCAAAAAGAGAAATCATCCAGGTCATGCACAGAGGAAAAGAAGTAAACAGCCTCAAAGCAATACAACAGGGTCAGATGTGTGCAACCAGGACAAATCAGAGGACCAAAAGTTACAAAGGGGTAGAGGCTGAAAAGTTAAAGAGGGTGACTAAGAACAGCACATTCCTAGTCACTGGTGGCGTGCGTGGCAACCCAAGTCAACAGGCAAGACAAGTGCATCAGGCTCTCGAGTTGTAGAGCTTGAATCAAGAAGGCCATCGAATCTGCATGTCTGTTTAACTGCAGACAATACTGACCAAGGGGAGAGTGTTGCAGAGCTAAAGAGCGCACAAAGCAGAGAAAAAGACGGGGCCCAAAATTTTTCCGATTTGGACACGCAACTTTTGTATCATAACCACTTTTGTATATATTTTCCGTCGTAAATGCACTAGAGGAGTCCTCTAGATGCATCCCCACAGAAGATTAGTGATTTACCTATGTACAATAGTAGGAAATTAGTCTTTTAGTGAATAAAGTGCCGGTCTCTTGTGTGAAAGGACCAAACTTAGAGCACTAGTATATAAGTCAAAAGTGACTCTTTGTAAAGAACTTTTTGCCATTGTGAAGAAGGAGCACTTCTGAATTTTCGAGTTTGCCTCTTTCTTGCTGATTTTGATCTTCATTTTGCTCTTGTATGTGTGTGTGATGCTTGAAGTGCATGTGTAGGACTGTTGTCTACCCCTTCCCTTTGTTTTGAGCTTCTGTAGTGCGTGTGTAAGCTAGGTGAAGCTGTGGCGCGGGTGTTTGTGACTCCCGTAATTCACTGTTTTTGCCATAACTTGAAGCAGAGTGATCAGAATTGAGTGAGACCACCACCGTTGGATGCGTCTCGTCGAGAGCTTCGAAACGAGTACCCTATTGCCTATGTTCGGAGTTCTGGTCTGGGAGAAACCCTCAAAATACCAAAACTGCTGAAAAGAGGCTTGCGGCAACACTTTCAGTATTTCAGTAGGTGTGAGTGGTAGTAGTCTTTTCTCGTGCATGCTAGCAAAACCACTTCATTATCCATCACGTGTGCACACGTCTTCATACACTTGGTTAGTCGCTCCTTAGGATTGACATTTAAATGTGTGTTAAAGATCCCACTATATGCACTTGTGTGGCAATTGAGGTATAGTCTCATTGGCACAAGTCCTTGAGTCTTCGTGGCTCAAGTACACAAAGATCTTCGATTACAAAAGAACTCTCTTACAAAGCTCAAATCTACAATGAGCTAAAAAACCCCAGAAATGAGCTCTCTAGCTCTTTTTATAGTTTTTTGAGCACTTTTGGCCCTCTCCAGACCTAGTGTTCGGCCTAGTTAAAAATTAGGTTCCAGGGCTTATTTGAGGGCTCATACGAAGTCTAATAATTATGAAAATTGGTAGGATGATACTTCTAATATTCCTCAAGGTTGAGGACTCCTCATCTTGAACAAAATGGAGTTGCAAAAATGGAAAATGGTATTTACAATGGTTTTTAGTGATAAAAATCACTATTTTTATAGGAATTTCTTCTGAAAATTTGACATGTGCTTCTTGGAGCTCCCTACATGCTCCTTCTTCTTATGTGTCCACTTCCTTGATGTGCTTCCATGCTTGAGCTCGACCTTGAGTGTCAACAAACCCCGACATCTGGGTGTCTCCCAGTTAAGAAAACCTCACCATGGCCCTCTTTATCAAACGTAAAAGGCTTTATGCAAAGAACGTAACTGCTATATCAATGACCACATGGACATACATAAGTGGTATCCACAAAAGCATACATGGTGTGTACGTGCTCAATATATGCAATGAAATGACACTAAAAGAGTGAATGCACAGCCCAAAAACTAGCCAATAACACCTGCAAGTGTCTGTCAACTCTGATGTTTTAGGCTCAAGAAACCTGCATAAATTTGCAGTGGCTGCTCCCACCAAAACTCAAACCTTTCAAGAAACCTGTAGTCTTACAAATGTGAAAACACAGCCCCAAAGGTTGATATTTATTGTCAGAGAAGTACAAAGAACACTCTTCTTGATGTCCTTGGACTTGTGTGAAAAGAATTATGTGCAAAAGTACTCCAAAATGGCTCCAAAAGACACCCCAAAAATGCTTCAAAAATAGGCTTTGAAAGCAAAGAATGAAGCTTTGAGGGACCAAAACATGTTCAAGGTAATGTCAACCTTAGTCTTTCCCCTTCTTCAGACATCACAAGAGTGTAGCTTAGTGGCAAGAGATTGGCACGGTTAAGCGAGATCGGGGGGGAACAATACTGGGATGGGTGACCTCTCAGGAAGTACGGGGAACCTCTATATTCCTTGCTCATTGAGGTCCTCCCTCGCGTGCAACCAATGATGCCAATGGTGACTTCCTTGACTCGGATGATAAGGTATGCCAAGGTCTATGCCTTGGTCTTTGCCTTAGTTGTAAGCCTTGGAGAAAGTTGGGGGGGGGGAGGGGGGTTGCTTGCTTTGCTCGCACAAACGGAACACCATGATGCGCTCTCCTTCTCGTGAGCTCCACGATGATATCCTCGGGAGTAGAAAACCAAGCTCCTAAGGCCGCACACAGTACTCTACATAGATACTGTAGAATACACAGAAAACACAGTACACAGGGAGCACGAAGACATACTTCTTAGGTCTTACAAATGTGGTTGAACTTATAGTCTGTGACTTACCAGGCCACTATATGTTTTATTAAAGAACATATACAAAGAAGTGTCCAGTGGCCATTTGGTCTTTCACATGGACACTAACAGTAACAAAAGATGAACTCATAAAACTATCCAAGAATAGATCGCAAAGCAAAACAATATGGGGACACCAGTAGTTCAAAGCTCTCAAGCAGCTACTGTGGAGACTGAGGTATGTCCTCCTTCTCCCCCCATCCATAATTCACCAATTCACGTGGGAGAGACAGAGAAGAACACTGATAGAAATACATGGCCTATTGTAGAACTAAGCCAAAATGAGTGGGCACAACTAGTGTCCCAAGTTAAGGGACAATTTGAAGATCAGGTAGTAAAAGTCATGAAAGATGCCAAAATCAAAAGCAAAAAATTAGAGCAAATTTTGAAGCCCTTTAGTGTACCATACGGCCTATTAAAAGAAGAAAGCAGGCAATACATCAAGAGGACTACAAAAAACGAACTAGATCAAGACTTATAGTTAAAAACAGATACATTCTCTTATACACAAGAAATGACAAAGCAGATCCGATGTGGAGATGAAAATTTTTGGAAAAGTATCTGACTCTATGGGTGCATTGGGAATCTGCACCATATTTGTTAGAAGTAAATCCATCTTTTTGTCCGGTACCTAGAAGATCTTGGATGCAATTTTGGGAAGAACAGTGCCTGGGCACACTCAATAACCAGTGGCTAAACTATCCACTGTTACCAAGCCCACCACATAACTACTTACCTATTGAAGAATATATGGTACACACCATAGAATTTTGGCTCTCAGGATATGCTATAGTTCCTAACCTAGCAATAAAGATGACGCATAAAATGTTTAGCATGCTACTCAAGGTTTTGAAAGTCTTCAAACATGCTCAACATACATTTTTTAACTTCATTGGCATTAACCAAGGAACAAATGCCTTAGTTTTTTATCTTTCTGTAACGCCTAGCCGATTGACTATCATGGCCATATACTCATGCTTAATGTTCCTACCGAGTACCTATATGTAGACATTAGAAGAAGCATTTTTCACACGATTTTTTGAAATGGGCTCGAAAATTTTTGTCAGGATGACTTCTAATTTAAATGCTCGATTGGCGGCCTATGAATTAAGCTTCTTTGCAGATCATTGATAAGCACCAAATGATGGAGTAAAATCAGCACAATGGAAAGAACTCATGATATGTGAATCCAATCTGCTGAATCAAAGAGAGCAAAGAGCCATTCAGACCTACTCATGTTGCCAATCAAAGCCAGTTGGGGACGATAGAGTTCACGAGGAGGGACGTGTGGAGGGAGAATCAAGCAAGAGACGAAGAAGAAGGAAATCAAAAAGAAAAATTGTTCAATAAAGATAACTCAACCTCTGCCCAAAGCCCCACAGGGGCATGCATCAAGCTGCAACACAAAAGAGGGAAGTCCCGAAGTGTGTGAACAAAGATTAAACACAGGACCTTTGAAGCATCACCCAAAAGACAAAAACAGATGTAGTGCTTACCAAATGGTGCATGCGGTGAAAACAAATAAACATGCTTCAACAATACAACAGGGCCAGATGTGTGAGAACAAAGATTTATCTGAAGGCCAAAAGTTAGAAAGATGTAGAGGCTGAAAAGCAGAAAAGAGTGACTAAGATAGTCAGATTCTTAGCCACTAGGTGTGTGTAGTGGAAAAGAGCTTAGCACGCATCAATGATAACACATCCACCCTCAAGTATGAATGTAAGGAATACCAAGGGGATGATGGAAGCATAAGACTTCGGCTCGGATAAAGTAACAAATTGTCTGACAGTCCTAGCTGCTTCCTCGACCACTAGATGCTGGCGATGGTCAACTACAAAGATGAAGGATCAGACCCATTATGCACATAAAGACATGGAAAAGAAGCAAAGCCTATCAAGGGACGAAAAAGACAAAGAGAGGGAGAGTGTTGTAGAGAAAAGAAGCATAGAAAATGGAGCCCCAAAATTTTCAAAGTATGGGCATAAATTTTCTTCTCCACTAGGTGCATGCGATGGAAAAGAGCTTAACAGGAATCAACGATAACATAGCCACCCTCAGATATGAATGTAAGGAATCCCAAGGGTAGGATGGAAGCATATGACATTGGCTCGGATAAACTAACAAATTGTCTGACATTCCTAGCCGCTTCCTTGGCCACTGGGTTCTGGTGATGGTTAACTATAAAGATGAAGGATCAGACCCATTATGCACATAAAGACACGGACAAGAAGCAAAGCCTATCAAGGGACGATAGAGACAAAGAGGGGGAGAGTGTTGCAGAGAAAACGAGCACAGAAAAGGGAGCCCCAAAATTTTCAATGTATGGGCATAAATTTTTTCTTCAAGTCCCTATGAAATACGTCATGAAGCTATGTAAATGCACTAGAGGAGTCCTCTAGATGCATGAACCCCATATCATGTAGCATAATTCTTGTAACATAGTAGGAATTTAGTGTTTTTCAATAAAAGTTCCAATCTCTTGTGTGAAAGGACCAATTTTAGGGCACATGTATATAAGTCACTTGGTGACTCTTGTAAAGAACTTTTTGCCATTTTGAGAACTGAAGCTAATTTTCGAATTTTCCTCTTTCCTACTAATTATCTTCTTCTTTAACAGCTTATGTGTGTGATTCTTGATTGAAATGTGTGTGTGGGACTGCTGTCTACCCCTCCCCTTCACATTTGGACTGCTCTAGTGCGTGTGTGGGACCGGAGGAGTTGTGGAGCAGGTGTTGGTGCTTCCTACCATCCCCTATTTTGCTCATAACTTGAAGCACATTTGTCAGATTCAACTGAGAATATGATAATTAGATGCATCTCGTTGAGAGCTTCAAAGTGAACCCAATGTTCACCATATTCGGAGTTTGAAGCTGAGAGAAAACTTTCAATTCGTGCTTACTACTGTAATAGGTATTGTGACGTGCATTTTCAACAAATTAGTGAGTTGGAGAGGTAGCTGAGACAAGTCACATGCATTATAGCATAGGCACTTCACTTACCATCACGTGTGCACGTCTTCATACACTTCATACATCTAATCCCTTGGATTGATAATTAAACATCTATTAAGCCACCACTATACACACTTGTGGGGCAATTGAGGTATGGTCTCAGTTGACGCAAGTCCCTAAGGCTTTACGACTTAGGTACACAATAGGTTTAGCTCCCTCTCAAGTTTAAATTTTTTGTGTCATGATGTACCTACACTTTAACTGTTCAAATCGACTTTGGAGCATAGAACAATAATTTTTAGTAGTCAACAAACATTTCCATCAATTGCACTAAAATGGACTTGGTTTTTCCCCCATTTTGAAGCCATTCATGCAGTCGGAATTGTCATCATAGTGACAAATTGTGAGCTGAAATTTCAGCATTCATTTCAGCTTTCATTGAACTAAAAATCTTATCACATTTTTGGTGTTTAGTGAAATGGCAGGTAGCAATGACTTGTTTGGCATGCTATAAGCCAAAGATAAGCTTGATGGGACCAACTATCCTAGTCTTACATGATGAAACATGTTCTCATTGCAAAAACACTATGGAACATAGTGGCAGATGTAAATTGAAGACCTGTAGGTTCTTCTACTTCATAGTCTACTATCACACATGGAGCTTCTTCTTCAAGTAAAATGGTTACTCTTTCTCCACCTATACAAGAACAACTTCGATGGAATGGAAAATATGCTCAAGCTCATGTATTGATTGGGCTTTTTATGAGGCATTGTTAGAGGGAAGGTGGGTGCCCTAGGGAGGTGTCTCATCCCTGTCTAGTGAGTGATGTTCGCATGCTAGGCACCTTTCTTAGGGATAGTCTATCGAGCCCCAACTGCACTTCAGGGGTACCAGAGAAGCATGCACGAGAGGATGCAAGAACTCCTAGATGAATTCGATCGATGGGGTAGGATCAGAAGTGGGTCGGGACAAGAGAAATTTGGAAATGAAAGATGTCGTACTACTGACCCTCACAAAACCTTGATAATCATGTACTCATTAGTCTTGTTGTCCATGGACATATACAATGCAAGGGGGTAGCGATGGCCAAATAAAAATTAAATGAAAAACATACGATGTGTGCAGGTAGAGATTGGTACAAACTAAGTAAATGATCCTTGAAAACATGTAAGAATCATCTAAAATTCTGGTACAATGTAGATCAAAAGGACTATATACTCCGCTACATTGCAAATCAAAATATGAAAACTTCGCTTCAGTCTTCTCAGCTACAAGGCCAAAAAACACATTCACTCCTCACTTTGCTCTTTAAAAATCTTCGAATAATTCAAAAAGAAATCAAGAAAAAATAAAAAAATAAATTGTAGATTAAATTATCTTAATTATGTGGATTGAATGATTTAAAAGTGATTTTTTTGTTTTGTAGATTTGAAAGTAAAAAATGGCAAGAATGCTAGACGTGAATAATGACTTTGATCATGCTGAATCTCCAAGGATTTTGTCTGAACAGGATGCTCAATTTGTGCAATCAAGATTAGCATTTTTATTCCACCAAGATTTAGAGCCAGGCGGATTAGAAGAAAACTATTATCAATGAAAGAAGTAAAAAAGCTATGTCCAAATCATTTTTTTCATGATGTTCTCTTTCGAGTTACAAGAAGGGCAAAAGAAATAGCACCATTGAAGCTTTTTGGCTTACAACATAAAGGATTAGCAAGAACTTTACTTTGACACTTTGTTCAAGTTGAAAGATCATTACCAAATAATAATCAAATAGCACTATATCTTATTCAAAAAGTTTTTGTACAAGATTTTCTTCACCAATGTGTAGATTGGGGTGATCAACCTCAAAATGCAGGTATAGGTTTGGGCCTTCCTCAAAATCGTGCAAAATTTTGTAATCAAGGACATGAAGGCCCTCTTCCTTAAAAGCGGCCCTATATTTTGCTACCTCAAGAACATAACCTTATCCATGATTTATCATCACAGGGAGCAGAATTATACAATGAAGGATTAATAATTTGTGGATTACAAAGAATAATTGATGATCAACAAAAAAGAATTGATGATTTAGAAAATCAAGTGGAATTTTTATAAATATATCTCGATGCATATGAGAACAGATATGGAAGACTATTAGAGGCATCATCATCTTTTGATCAGTTCACTACCAATGATAAAGATATCATTTTTGCAATTCAATCTAACCAAAGTATTTAGAGTACATCATTTTCTTCATTTTGAATATCATCATCTATTACAGGTACCATGTCATCTATTTCTTCCATGTCTGAACTATCATTGTGATGTACATCTAAATCATGATCACTCCACTAATCATTTCTTAAACTTTCATGAGTTTGAAATTCTCCAAAATTTTGTTGTGCTACAATAGAAGCTATCTTGGTTGGAGCATGTAACAAATTCATATTACCAAAAACATATATCAAATCATTGGCACATGGTACAATTAAGCAATCCCTTTGTTTTGAATGAAGAAATCATATGCACTCCAATTAGGTTCACAACTAGCCCTTGAAGCTGTTACTAAAACCACTCTTATAGCTATATTGCAACTCCACTGCTTCACCTCCATACTCTTTCCACCATATAGGAGGTGGATGCTATTGAATCGCTTCAATGTGCCATAGATCTCCAAAACATCCTTCTCGATTTACATAAGCTACTCTCTGGTGGAATGCATCTCAACCATCTATGCCTAGAACTAATAATTGACATGTTGTTTTGAAATTCACCATGACTTCTTTGTTTGATGCTTGACCATTGAGTTGAAATGTTGGATCCAAGACGAACGATGTTCCATGTAAATGAGTATGCATTTACGTCCATCTTTTCTTTTTTAATGATACAATGTATGTTTTTTCTTGTGATGAAACATGATTAATGTCTCTCACTTTTTGAATAGCTTCTGACATAATTCAATAAACTTTTCTTATCACAAACTTATCGGTATTGGCAATTCATAAAAGTTCCACAAAAGTTTTACTGATATCCATAATTTTTCCAATATTATGCCAAAAAATTTGTGACTATATTAGAGATATACAGCTCGAAGCTGCAACTCGATAAGAAGGATACTTCTCTAGCCATGCCTCCCATCTTCGATCCGCAATCATTTCTACAAGTTCTGGCTTGACTTCCAATATTCCACTAAGCACAATATAGACTATTGCAAATTGTCTAGCACAAAAGATATGAAGTGCTTTATTGGGAGATTTTCAATGAAAGAGCGAATATGAAAATTGATGTTCTCATATAAATTTGGTCGCATGATTTCCATGTAATAAACTTTTTTTAATAAAAGGTAATCTACCTATATCTTTCAATAATAGGTTTAGTGTATGAGCTATGCATGGAAACTAAATAATGCCTTCATGCTTGTTTTGTATTGCAATTCCAAAACTTCAAAAATTAGATGCATTATTAGTCACTATCACAGTGACATTCTTTGGACCACCCATGTGAGATATGGCATGTTCATATATCTTTACAAGAAAATTGGAACTTTTCTCTTGAACAGAAGTATCAACTGCTTCCAAACACATGCTTCTCTTTGGACATATAACCATGGTATCAATCAATGGATTGTTTTGACAACTTATCCATCCATCTAGTGCTATTGTGCATCCATATATAGGTACATAATCGAGAATTGTTCGTTTTAAAATAGCTTTAGTTATCTACATACTTTGTTCACCTTTTATTGTAATCTAGCATGGTGAATCATTTCCATGCAGTTGACATCAACGTATCTTTAAAAATAAGATTATGAATAACATTGAAAGGAATCCCACATGCTAAAAATGCTTGAGTCCATTCAAGATGAAGCTCAAGACAATCTTGCTTTTCAAAAACTATAGGTATTGTGTTTTGTGATTTAGTATGAATCTTGATTATTCTCAAAAATAGTTTGCGATACTTGAGTAGAAATATCACAAGGATCATGTCTTGTCATTGATATATCTACTCGTTCTTGCTCTACACCATGTCTAATTGAAAGTATTATGAACCACTCATGATTTTAAATCTTTTTTATGTGATACCTTGGGATTTACATTTGTTTACATAACTTGTAAAGTGTACCCATATATCACTATTTGGATTAGAGCATCCTGCCACATTATTACCTCTACAAAAAATATGCTCTTTTATCCGAGTTGCATTGCCTACATAACTATGTCCATAACATTTGCATTGTATTGTGGAGACTGTTTTACCCTCTTGATGAATAATCACATATGACCATTCTTTTTGGTAAGCATATTCAAGGTGTTTCAGAGATCAAAACAACTTAGCTTTCTAGTGCCGAAATCGCAATCTGAGCTCGTTTCGGCCTCCGAATGCACTATCACAAACGATTGGAAAGTGAGCACATGAATGAAGGTGATTCTATGGACAGTTTTGTCACAAACATCAAGGATCTGAAAGAACATTTAATTTCTATTGATGAAGTTATACCAGATAGCTCACTTGTGCAGAACATTCTGAATGGTCATCTTGACTCATATCAGAGTTTTGCTTCTACTCTTCGTTTGATGATGAAAGGCAATCCAAATGCCTTGTCATTTAAGGAGTTAGTCTCTGTTCTGTTGCAGGATCTAGGCATAATAGGTCTATTATGCGTGTTGCATATCAATCTTTCTTGGCTAGTCAGAAGGGCAAAGGAAAATCGAGCTCTTCTACTAGTAAGCATAAATCTGCAAATGTTGCACATTCAAAGAAGGAAGACAAAGATGAGAAGAAATTAGAAAAGCAGAAATTGTTTTGCAAATACTATAAAGGAAATGATCATATCATAAAGAACTGTCCAAAACTGGCTGCTAAAGAGGAAAAGAAGAAAGAGGTCGGAATGGTTGTTGTAGAGGCCTTTACACCGAAAACAGAGTCTGCTAATCTTATGCAAGATGAAGAATGGGCATTTAATACTGTTTGCAATTTTGACCCATCTTCTCATGAGCAGTGCATGTTTGCAGTAGACTCAGATGTTTGGTACTTTGATAGTGGGGCGACCAAACATATTACATCGCAATGCAGTTTCTTCTCTTCACTCGAGCCTACCCCTATAGGGAATACTGTTACATGCACCAACAACTCCTCTTATCCTGTTATGGGAGTTGGCAAGATCGTTTTGTCTACTACTGATGGTAGTTCTTTCACTTTGTCAGATGCTTTCTTTATGATAGGGATCAAGAAAAATCTATTCTCAATTTTTGCATTAGCGAAGATTGGCTTGGTTGTGGAATTTGTTGATGACAGATGTGCAGTTCATGATCTGTCAAATGGCGATATCATTATTGCTTTTGGCATTTTATGTCGTGGGTTGTATAAGCTCATAGACTATGAAAGATTTGTGAATGATTCCACATGTGCAGTACATGATTCTCAGGCTATATCATATGCAAAACTTTGGCATGCACAAAACATGAGTGTACAGTGTTGTATACACCTCAACAAAATGGGGTTGTTGAACGCAAGAATAGGTCACTCATGGACATGGTGAGGTGTATGGTCAAGAGTCAGGCTTTACCACATAGTTTTTGGCTCAAGGTTGTCATGTGTGCAGCATATGTACTTAACAGGTGTCCCACTAAATCGTTGTAGTCTATCACTCCATATGAGGTTTGGCATGGTCGCAAGCCATCTGTTGCTCATCAACGTGTTTTTGGTTGTCTAGCATATGCATTGGTGCCTAAAAAACATCGCAGAAAATTGGATGATAAAGCAGTAAAATGTACTTTCATTGGTTACAATTCTGAAAGCAAAGGCTATCGTCTGTATCATCCAGAGAATAAATGCATTCTGGTGAGCCGTAATGTTGTTTTTATGGAAGATGCTATTCAACTCTTACTTTCATGTACTAAGGAGACATTTGTTAGCTCCAAAGACATGTATGATACTTTGCTGCCTCTTTTTACAGGTGGACAGTCTAGTGCTGGTCCTAATGAGGCAACTTTTCAACCTTTGCAGGTTTCATGTGATGATGCAGATCATTCCATTTCTGATGTAGATTTACATGATGCACTTATTGATGAGAGAGTTGATATTGAGTAGGCAAAAACTATGCCAGAATGGTTGGTGCAGACTTTGCGTCACAACAAATCAAATGCACCTTTGTCATATCGTACTCGTTCAGGCTCTCATAGTGCCTCTTTTGCATCAAATTGCTATGTTATGGCTGCCTCTAGCCTCTGTGATGAGACTGAACCTATTTCGTTTGGTGAAGCACAAAATTCTGAACATTGGATGGCTGCAATGCAATCTGAATATGATGTTATCATGAAAAATGGTACCTGGCCTTTATGTGACTTGCCTCCTCGCAAGAAGGCCATTGGCACTAAGTGGGTATACAAGCTAAAGCATAATCCTGATGGAACAATTGACAGCTATAAGGCTAGGCTTATTGCAAAGGGTTATGCATAAAAAAGAGGCATTGATTTTGATAAAACCTTTGCTCCTGCTTGCCGAATGACTATTGTTCATAGCATCTAATGGTGACTTGCATGAAGAAGTGTATCTTTTTCAGCCCCGTGACTTTGTGCAAAAAGGGAATGAAAACCAGTTGTGCAGGTTAAAGAAGGCATTATATGGTTTAAAGCAGGCACCACATGCTTGGTATGAAAAGATACATGCCAACCTGATTGTACATGGTTTTGAGAACAGTCCAACTAAAATCATCTTATATGTTAAGCATGCTAATGATGTGCTTCTGATCATTGTGATATATGTTGATGACATGCTACTCACTGGTCCTCATGGCATGCATATTGCTGATTTCAAGGCTGCTTTGCATGCCTCATTTGAGATGTCTTATTTGGGGCATTTGCATCACTATTTGGGCATTTAATTATGCAAGTTGATGGTGGAATGGATTTGTGTCAAACAAAATATATTGGCACATTATTGTAGTGTTTTGGCCTTGAAGATTGTAAGCCTATTGCCACTCCTATGGAGACAGGTTTACGATTAAGTCTTCATGATGCTAGAGATGCATTTGATGTCGTTCTCTATCAGCAGGCTGTTGGATGCTTGATTTACTTATGCATTACTCGGCTAGATATTCAATTTGTTGTCTCACAGATGAGCAGGTTTATGCATTGCCCAGGTGTCAAGCATTGGCACGTAGTTAAATGCATCTTTCCCTACTCGAGTGGTACCCTACCACTTGGATTTTTTTATCCCAAGGGGGGATAACTACCGCCAAATTTGCATGCTTTTTCTGACAGTGACTGGGCTGGTTGCTATGACACTTGTGTGTCCACCAATGCTTTTTGCTTCATGCTTGGTAGCTCACATGTATCTTGATTGAGCAAGAAGTAGCCTATTGTGGCCACTTCCAGTTGTGGGGCTGAGTAAAGGGGAGCTTTCACAGCGATTGTTGAGTGTGTGTGGTTCAGATGCCTTATGGTTGATTTGGGTGTTGGTCAGTCTTCCACCACCACCATCTTCACTGAGAGTCAAAGCACATTTGCAGTTGTGAGGAACCCTGTGTTCCATGCTCGCACTAAGCACATTGAGGTGCATTATCATTATGTTAGGGAGAGGTTCTCTGTTGGGGAGATCAGCTTGGCATATGTGCCCTCATAGGAGAACATTGCAGACTTTTTCACGAAGGCTCTACCTAGGGAGAAGTTTGAAGCTTTCCGCAAAGCTTTGGGCTTACTTCCTTTTGTGGATTGATTCCACATAGCTTGGCACTTCCTTATACATAAGTGCCAGCTCCTTGTTCACCGCATCACTCCGAGGGGGGATTTGTTGATATATTTAGGTAGTGATTTGTGTGAACACTCTAGGACCGCCAGGGTGTTGAGATATCAAGCTCAACATGTGATGATCCAGGATGACACGTACCAGTTTTTCGTTTCTCTGACATGTATAGTGGTCACGCCGGTATATGTCAGGGATACTTCATTGAGCTTTATTAGATTTCTCTACCGAGAGTGATAGTACATTTGTTTCTTGCCAGCTCACTCGTTCGCGAACATTAGGTTTTCCTTATGTACTGTTCTTTATATATTGCACTTGTATTCTTGTTTTTTAGGTCATTCTTGTACATTCCTTTTATGTAATAGAAGAAGAAGAAGAAGATCATTTTCTTCCTTGCCTCAATCTGTGTGTGTGCTTCTCCTTGAGAGTGAGAGTGTGTGTGTGAGCTCTCTTCCTTATCTCCTTGCTCGTGGCATGGTATCAGAACCAGCGTGGCTGTAGAGAGCTCGTGGAGAAGGCGACGGTGAAGACTACGTGGCAAGGCATGAAGAAAATGCGATTTCACAAACGGCCCACAGAAAAACCAGGTCAGTTTCAAAAACTGTAACTTGCATTGTGTACGGCGACACTCATATATTCCAGATCCAGAATTTCAAGCGATTTTGTGTACTATTGATACACGAAAACTATGTTTTTCTGAGATCGAACGGTCACGTCATAGTGCGACAGTGTTCAAGCAGAAGTGCTGCTTGTAGTGTGTTGCGGTGTTGTGAATTGTTGCAGAAATGGCAAACGCAGATGGAATGAGTCAGCTTATGAGCGATAAGCTGGACAAGAACAACTTCCATGCTTGGAGATTCAGAATGACGAATTTCCTGATGGGAAAAGGCTACTGGAAGTACATCGAAGGAGAGAATGAAAATGCTCCGCAGTTACCAGAAAGGAATCGTATTGCAGAACAGTTAAGAGCATATGAGGAATGCAATCAAGGAGCACGAAAGGTAATGTATTGGCTATCTGTTAACATACAGGATAGCATGATTGGACACATACAGGATGCCAAGACTCCAAAAGATGCTTGGAACAGTTTGGTCACTTTGTACGAGACCAATACAAAGGCACGGAAGTTGCAACTCAAGAACGAGCTGCATACATTGGAGAAAAAGAGCATGTCAGTAAGTGACTACACTTTAAAAATCAAAAGCATATGTGAGTCACTTGCATCTATTGGCGTGAATGTAGATGATGATGATAAGGTGGAAGTGTGCCTTCGTGGTTTAGGAGCTGCATATAAGCAGTTCATAACTTCTATACAGACCAGGGAAAATATTCCGAATTTTGCTGATTTGGTATCTATGCTGATTATTGAAGAAAAGAATCTTGGTGAGGATTCAAACTCCCAAGGAAAGCCGAGTTCTGAGCAGGTATTCTACTCTGGCAGATGAAGAGGCAGAGGTAGAGGTTTTGGAAGTGGAAGAGGAAACAATAACCAAGACCAAGGTCAACAACAGAATCATGCAGAAGGAAGAGGACAATTTCGAGGCAGGGGGAGTCAAAGAGGTCGCAGAAATTTCCAAAGAAATGATTCAGGTAATGATAGTAAAGGATGCTGGAATTGTGGTAAACCTGGATACTTTGAACGTGATTGCAGGTTGAAGAATCAAAATAACAGAAGGCAGCAAAACAACTATGCATCCACAAGTGCAGATGATTCTGAGAAGCTGTTTATGGTTCAACATCACATGATGAATACGATGTCTGCTGGTGTTTCAAAATCGAATGATAATGTGTGGTATGTTGATTCAGGTGCTTCAAATCACATGACCAGTCATGCAGAATGGTTTAGTAGTTTGCAGAAAATGTCAGTTGTTAGATATGTTGAAACAGGTGATGATACATCGCATCCTATTGAGCATACAAGAAACATAGCATTGTCTATGGAGGACGGAAAGGTAAAACATCTCGCTGATGTGCTGCATGTTCCAAATATAACAAAGAATCTGGTTTCTGTTGGACAAATGGTTGACCAGGGATTACAAGTCAGGTTCAATGCTGATGGATTATATGTAGAAGAGTACAAGCAGGATGGACGATTGGTTGCCAAAGGAAACAAAGTGGGTAGGATGTTCACCTTAAATGTGAAGATTCCTGAAATGAATGCAGCCATGTTTGCAAAAGGTGCAGGAGTTATTGCAGATATAGAGATATGGCACAAACGGATTGGACATGCAAACTTGCAAAGGCTGAAACTGATGCAGTCAAAGGAGATTGTCCATGGACTACCAAATCTCAAAGTTGCAGAAATGCAAAAGGTATGTGCAGCATGTCAATTTGGTAAACAATCAAGAGCATCATTTCCACATGACAAGCATGTTAGTGAGAATGTACTAGAAGTAGTACATACAGATGTTTGAGGTCCAGCAAAGACCACATCTATGGGCGGTTGCAGGTTTTATGTTACCTTCATTGATGACCATACATGCAAAGTATGGGTATATTTCATGAAAGAGAAGAGCGAGGTGTTCACTCACTTCCAGAATTTTAAAGCTATGGTGGAAAAGCAGACAGGGAAGTACATTCAGACATTAAGATCTGATGGAGGAGGTGAATACATGTCAAATGAGTTCAGCAGTTTTCTAAAAAATCATGGAATTCGGCGTCAGTTTTCATGCAGGTACACACCACAACAGAATGGCGTTGCTGAACGCAAAAACAGACATATTGCAGAAATAGCAAGAGCCTTAATGGCTGAGAAGAATATGCCTCATTGTTATTGGGCAGAAGCTGTGCATACTGCTCTATACATCATGAACAGAACTTCGACTGCTGTTGTACATCAAGTTACACCTGAAGAGAAGTTTACAGGTAAAAAGCCAAACTTATCACATCTGAAAGTTTTTGGTTGTATTGCATATGTACATGTCCCAGATGAATTGGGGACGAAGCTTGATCCAAAAGCAGAAAAGTGTGTCTTCATTGGATACTCCCTTGAGCAAAAGGGATATAAATGTTATAACCCACTCACATGACAGGTAAAGGTGAGCAGAGATGTGGTATTTGATGAAATGTCAAGCTTTTATGCAGATGCCAAAGAAGGACTGAGTCTTGAACCAAATGACAAAGAAAATGCTGAAAAATCAAGTGCAGAATCTCAGGTTTTGAGTGGACCAGATGCATCACCAAGCAATAGTTCCAACTCAAATCCATGGAGTGGAAGATAACGTGGGAATTTCAGTCCAGCAAATTCATCAAATACATCCAAGAAAGGTAAAGAAAAGCTTTCTGCTGGTCATAAAACATGTGCAGGTTTTGAAGACATTGATGGAGATTCAAGCGGTTCAGAAAAGAGTCTTGATGAGGAACTTGGATTGCCCTCTGTGAAGACTCCAAGAGTAAGAAGGGCACATGCAGATAATACAAGGAGAAGTGACCCAGTACCAAGAAGATCTGGGAGGATGTGTAATTCAGTGCAACGATTGACATTATGATAGTTACATGGCTCACCATTGTGCCTACATGACAAAGGTAATACAAGATGCTGAACCTTCTTGTTTTGAAGATGCAATTGGTAATGCAGATTGGGAAAAAGCTATGGATGAGGACATGGCTGCACTTTATGGAAATGATACATGGAAGCTGGTTCCATTGCCGCAAGGAAAGAAACCCATAGGTTGTAAATGGGTTTACAAGGTAAAGCATAATGCTGATGGTAGCATAAGCAGTTATAAAGCACGATTGGTAGCTAAAGGATATGCACAGACATATGGCATTGATTATGAGGAAACATTCAGCCCTGTAGCTAAAATCTATATTGTTAGGACACTTGTTGCATTAGCTACAGCAAAAGGATGGACTTTGCATCAGATGGATGTGAAGAATGCTTTCCTACATGGTGAGTTACAGGAAGAAGTATATATGGACCAGCCACAAGGATATGAAGATTCAAAGCATCCAGAATATGTTTGCAGGTTGCAAAAGGCTTTGTATGGGCTGAAGCAGGCTCCACGTGCATGGCACGCAAGGATTGCTAATTACTTAACCAGCATTGGGTTTTCTATGTGTGATGCAGATCACTCACTATATGCAAGGAAGGCTGATGATGGCATCACTATTGTGGCTATTTATGTTGATGACCTGATTGTAGGTGGTGATAATGAAGAAAGCATCAAAGAGGTAAAGAAACTTCTTATGCAGGAATTCGACATGAAAGATCTTGGTGTGTTGCGCTATTTCTTGGGCATTGAGTTTATACACACAGAAACAGGTATATGGATGTCGCAAAGGCAATATGCCTTGAATATGCTGCAAAAGTATGGTATGGCTTATTGTAAGCCGATTTCTATGCCTTTAGATCAGAATTTAAATTGGATACTACATCAGGTGAAGCATTGGAAAATGCTACTATGTACAGGAAAATTGTGGGAAGTCTTATATATCTTACAATTACAAGGCCTGATTTAAGCTACACTGTTGGACTTGAAAGTCAGTTTATGCAGGTTCCCAGGAAGCCACATTTGGATGGTCTGAGGCGCACTCTACGTTATGTGAGTGATACTTTGGATTATGCATTGTTTTATGAAGCTGGTGTAGATTTGCAAGTTCATGGATACACCGATGCAGATTGGGTTGGTAGTACTCCAGATAGAAGATCTACTAGTGGCTTTCTTTTCTCACTAGGAGGTGCAGCTATTACATGGATCAGTAAGAAGCAACCCACTGTTGCTTTGTCGAGTACAGAGGCTGAGTATAGAGGTGTTGCAATGGCAGTATGTGAGGCATCATGGCTGGAGATGTTACTTGCAGATTTAGGTGTGGAAGTGCAAAAGCCTATCACTATCTATTGTGATAATCTTAGCAGCATACAGTTAGCACGGAACCCTGTTTTCCATGCTAGAACAAAGCATATCGAGGTACATTATCACTTCATCAGAGAGAAGGTATTAGCAGGTGATATTGATCTTGTTTATGTGAGAACAGATGAGCAGATTGCTGATATTTTCACCAAAGCACTTGGAGCTGAGAAGTTGAAGAAATTTCGGGAGATGCTTGGATTACAGGATATGGCATTGAGCTTGAGGGGGAGTGTTGAGATATCAAGCTCAACATGTGATGATCCAGGATGACACGTACCAGTTTTTCGTTTCTCTGACATGTATAGTGGTCACGCCAATATCTGTGTGTGTGCTTCTCCTTGAGAGTGAGAGTGTGTGTGTGAGCTCTCTTCCTTATCTCCTTCCTCGTGACACAGGGCACTTTTTTCCCTCTTTAGGAGGTTTTTTCCCCCTGGCTTGTATATACGCCTATTGCCCTAACGAGCTACTTATCTTTGTACATTCTAGTGGTAATACATTATGTATTGTGTGTTGTGATCCAAGCTGCTTCTTCTTCCTTGTGCTCTTTGTGTGCTTCCACAGATGTCTAACTCCAACAAAATCAATATCAAATAAGATATACGTTCCACTAAATATATATCTTAAAATATATACAATCTACTCTACATCTCTCTTAAATTTCTTATTAACAGCTTCTCAATCCTTGAATTATAAAAAAGAAGATAAACACTTTTCCAACACATACAATAGATTTTAATTCACAATCATACACACACATACACATTGTGAAGTAAGAATCAATGTTGAGTCAAACAATCACAATAGATTTTGACTCACAATCATACATTCACATATTTACACACATACTATTGTGAAGTAAGAATCGATATTGATTCAAACAATCACAATACAATCATACACACACATACACATACACATACTATTGTGAAGCAAGAATCAATATTGATTCAAATAATCACAATATATTTTCACTCACAATCATACACCCCTTACACATACACATACTATTGTGAAGTAAGACTTAATATTGATTCAAACAATCACAATACACTTTTACTTACAATCATACACACACGTACATATACTATTGTGAAGTAAGAATCAATGTTGAGTCAAACAATCACAATAGCTTTCAACTCACAATCTTAAACATAACAAAATATTTTGCTTTATCTTTTTAATTCTAAAAGACTAAATATTTTTAACAAGAGGTTATACTTTGTTCTTTGTACGACACTGTGAGTTTGCAAAAAACAAAGTAACTCTAATCAGGTATAGTTCTGAGGGCATTCTTTTATAAAACATTATTCGAATGAATAACTTTTGATCAAAAGACTTTTTTTATCTGATTCTTTTTTATTGAAAAAGTTTTCAATCTAAATAGCTCCGAATTTCCATGCAAAAACTATTTTCTCTATCTGAATAAACTAATGTGGCACCCAATAATTCGTTCGAATAATAAAGGTTTAACTTAAAATTATTATTCATGAATAATCGAATTTTTGAAGAACGAATAATGTAACCTAGTGCGTATGTGAGTATGTATGTGTGTGTGTGTGTGTGTGTGTGTGTGTGTGTGTGTGTGTGTGTGTGTGTATATATATATATATATATATATATATATATATATATATATATATATATATATATATATATATATGTATATATATATATATATGTATATATATATATATATGTATGTATATATATATATATATGTATATATATATATATATATATGTATATATATATATATATATGTATATATATATATATATGTATATATATATATATATATGTATATATATATATATATATATATGTATATATATATATATATATATATATGTGTGTATATATATATATATGTATATATATATATATATATATATATATATATATATATATATATATATATATATATATATATATATATATATATATATATATATATATATATATATATATATATATATATGTGTGTGTGTGTGTGTGTGTGTGTATATATATATATATATATATATATATATATATATATATATATATATATATATATATATATATATATATATATATATATATATATATATATATATATATATATATATATATGTGTGTGTGTGTGTGTGTGTGTGTGTGTGTGTGTGTGTGTGTGTGTGTACTATTTACTACACTCTACACTTTAGACACTAGACTCTATCTTATATGATTTGGGTAACAATCCTTGACATAAAACTCAAAAGAATGAGCAGCATTGCAATCCACATTGCATACATTATAAAGAATGACTTGTTTGGCATTATCATTTTGAAGTTGCAATATTACATGTAAATTATAAGCAATAATTACTAACTTCTAAGCTACTATAGTCTTACATTATAAACAAATAGTGAACACATTAAAAGACATTACAATTTCGAAAACGTAGAATGAATCTTTTCACGATTCAAAGTTCTTAACATCCATGATCCATGTGGCATGAATAACCATATCATGATACATAGTGATTCATATATGATTATAAATTTCCTTTAATTTTCAAAGCCTAGAAATGACCCATGAGTATGATAATAAAAATTACAATCATAAATGATAAAACATATTGTTGGAGTTTGAGGTTCCGGGAAGAATGCTAACAGTGCAAGGAAGAAGAAGAAGCTTGGAGCACAACACAACACTTTAATGAATTACCAAGTAAATGTACAAAAATAATTAACCCATTAGTGTTATATCCATATATAAAAGCCAAGGAAAAAAAAAACTCCTAAAGAGGGAAAAAAGTGCCCTGGCGGTCCTAAGTGTGTTCACACACATCACTACCTAAATACATCAACAAATGCCCCCAGGGAGTAATGAGATGAACAAGGAGCTCACACTCATTTATAAGGAAGTGCAAAGCTATGTGGAAAGAGATCAATCCACAAAAGGAAGCAAGCCCAATGCTTTGCAAAAAGCTTCATATGTCTGCCTAGGCAGAGCCTTTGTGAAAAGGTTTTCTATGTTATCTTGTGTGGGCACATATGTCAAACTGATCTCTCCAGTAGAGAACCTCTCCTTGACATAATGATAATGCACCTCAATGTGCATTGTGTGAGCATGGAATGTAGGTTTCCTCACAATTGCCAATGTGCTCCAACTGTCAGTGAAGATGGTGGTTGTAGAAGACTGACCAACACCCAAATCAACCAAAAGGCATCTGAGCCACACACACTCAAAAATCACTCTCAAAGTTTTCCTATACTCGGTCTCACAGCTAGAGGTGGCCACAGAAGGCTGCTTCTTGCTCAACCAAGATATGCATAAGCTACCAAGCATGAAGCAAAGACTAGTGGTGGATACACCAATGTCATAGAAACTGACCCAATATGAGCCAAAAAAGGCATGGAAATCTAGCAGTAATGATCTCCCCTTGGGATAAAACAATCCAAATTGAATATCAAGTCGAGTTATGCATTATTAAATCAAGCATCCAACAGCCTACTAATAGAGGACAACATCAAATGCATCCATAGAGGACAACCTACTAACTCAAGTCTCATTGGTACATGAAAGTGATGGCTGAAATGAACTTACTTTATGGATGATACAAACGATAGCCTTTGCTTTCAGAACTTTACCCAGCAAAAATACATTTTCACTGCTTTATCATCCAATTTCATGTGGTATTGTTCAAGCACTAATGCATATGCCAGCAACCAAAGACACATACATGAGTAACAAATGGCTTGAGACCATGTCAAGCCTCATATGGAGTGATAGATTGCAATGCTTTGGTGGGACACCTATTAAGTACATATGTTGCACACACAACAACCTCAATCCATAAGCTATGTAGTAAAGCTTGACTTTTGACCATACACCTCACCATCTCCATGAGAGACATGTTCTTACTTTCAACAAATACATTTTTATGAGGTGTATATAATTTATAAGCAGCTCGAACTGAACCCTCTTTTAGGAAAGAAAAGCAGTGCATTTTGCCCAAAATATAGCCTTCATAAACATGCATCAAGTTTGGGGAGAGAGGACACCATTTCAGATTTCTGTAGGTATAGTAAACTAGCATAAGTCAAATGACCAAAGCATACATGTCAAAACTTTCTATCTGAGATAGCTTGGGAATCTTGAACTGCAAATGCTAAATCATTCATAGATTTTGCATAGTCTATGAGCTTATACAGGCCACAACATAAAATGCCGAAAGCAATAATAACATTGCCATTTGAGAGATCATGAACTGTACATCTATTATCAACAAATTTGACTCAAGCCAATCTTCGCTAATGTTGAAGCTAACAATAATTTTTTCTTGATTCCTTATACATACAAAGAAAATGACACTGTGAAAGAACTATGATCAATAGTAGTCACAATGATCTTACCAACTCCAACTACAGGATAAGAAAATTAGAAACTGTGCTACAAGGTAATATGTTTGGTTGCCTCACTATCAAAGTACCAAACATCTAATTCTATTATAGACAATACACTCCTCATGAGAAGATGGCTCATAGCTACATACAACAGTAAATGCCCATTCTTCATTCTGAACAAGATTAGCAGACTCTGTCTTATGCATAGAGGCCTCTACAACAACCATTCTAGCCTCTTTCTTCTTTGCTTCTTTTGTAGCCACTTTTGGACAACTCTTTATGACATGATTATTTCCCTTACAATATCTACAAAACTGTTTTTCCTTTTCTGTTTTCTTCTCATCTTTGTCTTCCTTCGATTGTGCAGCATTAGCAAACTTTTGCTCACTAGTAGTTTTACATTTGCCCTTCTGACTAGCTAGGAAAGCTTGATCTTTAACATGCATAATGGACCTGTTCTGCTTGGACTAATCTTCCTACAACAAAACAGAGACTAACTCCTCAAATGTTAAGGTATTTGGATGCCTTTCATCATCAATCGAAGAGTAGAAGCAAAAATCTAATATGAATCGGGAAGACCATTAAGAACAGTCTGCATAGGTGAACTATCTAGCAAGGCTTCATCTGCAGAAATCAAATGCTCCTTCAAATCTTTGATCTTTGTCAAAAAGTTCTCCATGGAATCTCCTTTATGCATGTGCTCAACTGTTTTCAGAGGTAAGCAACGCTAGACTCATTTCTTGCCTTATATAAGGTTGTAAGTGTATCCCAAGCATCCTTTGTTGACTTGCAAGAGTGAATGTGGGAGATAATAGCACGTCTGACAAACAAGGCTATCAATGCATGTGCCTGAGCATCTCTACCATCCCAATGAAGTTGCTCTACAGTAGGTGCGGTAGGAACAGCAACATGAACAAGAATATGAAGATCCTCATCTTCAATGCCATCTCCATCACCTTCAATAACTATATTCATAGATGTAGTAGGGCAATTTTGGATACCTGCACAATGTTCCATAATCTTTTTGCTACCAATACATGACGCATCAGATATGCCCACAATGGGTAACTAGTACCATCCAATCTATTCTCAATAGCCAACATGCAGAATACATCATGAAATCAGCCATGGCCACTAACTAAAATACACTAATGCAAAAAAATGATTGTATCTCGAAAAGCTAAACATAACTACCCTGTCGAGCTCTGCAAAATATGTAGCAAACTTCGAGGTATTTATATTGACAAACTGAAACCTATATATATGTTTGGCACAAAAGGAAAAAAATTGCTTGCATAGTCATTGCATTGCATTCGGAGGTCGAAACAAGCTCATATCGAAATTTCCACATCACAAAGCGAAGCCATTTTGAACTTCCAATCGCCCGGAGTATGCTCACCAAGTTTTGTGCGATTCTGAGACTGTGATCGGAGGGGTGTCGATGACGCCCTAGATGAAGCGGTGAATATCTCTAATACCAATTATTGGAGTTTGAGGTCTACAGAAGCACGTGATCAGCATAATAAATAAGAAGCTTGGAGCACAACACAACATTAATGAACCACCAAGTAAATGTACAAAAATAAGTAACCCATTAGGGTTATAGGCATATATACAAGCCGGGGGAAAAACCTCCTAAAGAGGGAAAAAACCTCCTAAAGAGAGAAAAAAACCTCCTAAAGAGGGAAAAAACTTCCCCAACGATCCTAAGTGTGTTCACACACATCACTATCTAAATATATCAACACATATGACTTATGATTCATGACATAAATATTAAAAAAGTATAAGTTGGAACCATGGTCAAAGTCTTAACTCTCGAATACAATTCAACAATAAATCATGAATCATGGTCACTATGGAATCTCATCCTGATTCTTCCCTAACAAGATTGCTTGCATCATCAAAATGGAGCTCCCTTTCCACTGCAACATCTCCTCATGTCACACCACCATGGTACTCATGCTAGCTCCATCTCCTTGTGCTATCATCCATGGACCATGATACTCTACGCTTGTGTCGACTCCATTACCTCAGCTCTATAGATACATGGTACTACAATGGCTAGCTATAGTCACCCTTTCAACATCTCGTTTTGGAAACCTTCAACACATCAAAAGGAGGCTTTCCTAGTTGTTGGATATTTCTCCAACCTAGTATCTAACTATTGAAACCCTGTTCCATTACTTGGCTTGATTTTATAAAATTTTGGAAAATTCTATTTTCTTACATAATGCCAAAACCTTCATGTGTCCTCCTTCTCCTTCCAAGATAGCTTTATACTCTCTCCTAATCCAAACCTTCCACCATGCCTTCCCTTGTTTTACGAACATCCCAATTACTTTCTTCTTAGAACAAATAGGGTGGTTTGAAAGGAAGAAGGTAATTGGGAGGTTCGTAGAATAGTGCAAGGCATAGTGGAACAAACATTCCAATTACTTTCATCGTTTCCAACCTCCTAGCTTGAACAACAAACTAGGTGGTTGGAAAGGGATAAAGTAGTTGGGAGGTTCGTAGAACAATGCAAGGCATAGTGGAAGCTTTGGATCAAAGTAGAATGGACAAAGTTATCATGGAAGAGAGTGTGGGAAGCAACACATGAAGGTTATACTAAGCTCTAGCAAATGAAATGTTCCAAATTCAAATAAAGTCAAGCCAAGCAAGATAATGCAACAAGGTTTCAATAATTGGTCTAGAGAAATATCTAACAGCTGAGAGATAGATTGAGACCTAATGAGAGCTTGAGAGAAAGCTTAAGAGGAAGCTTGGGGGAGAGCTTGAAAGATAGAGTATGCAATGTGCTCGAGGGAGAGCTTGAGGGGGGAGGGCAAGGAGAGCTAAGGGAGATGACCACATATTCCACATAGTTGAAAACCTGAGAGGAAATCAAAACCCCGAAAAGAGAGAATTAAGGACGAGAAGCTTGGCAGTGGAATTTCAACGCAAAGGTTTAAAAGATCGTTTTGCATACAAATTCATATGAATATGTACAAATACAATATGAAAAATATGTATGAAATGGTTCATATGCATACGAATAGCAATTATGATTGCGACCTATTGATCTTGACCACTTTCACATGGAGTTCAAGGTTTGTTTCGCATAAAGAATGTTGCAATTGAGGCTTTCAACTCTATTATACTGATATCCCCTCTTATGGCATCTCATAACTTTCAGTTCATAAGTAAGTACTTTAGAGCATATACCGTGATTAAACACCTTAGTTTCCCATTTTAACATCTGCTGAATCGTATAACTATGCTCATATCTGTTTTTAACGAAGTGTGTTTTAGTGAATCTTATATACTTATCTAGGTGTAGAATAACTATTGACTGGATCTCTGATAGAATCTGATGTCCTGCTCAGTTAGTATTGATATTGACTGATCCAACCTCTATGTAATCTGATGTTTCCCGAATCTACATGTCCTCAAATATCTGCGTCGAACACTGCCTCACCTCTGTTTTGAGCTGGCATGTCTGACAACTCAACTCTCTGACAAAGAACTGACGTGATAACTTGTTTTGAGCTGGCATGTCTGACAACTCAACTCTCTGACAAAGAACTGACGTGATAACATTTAAAAAAAATACCAGGAAATGAAGATAAGTAAACATAAAGGAAAAATAAAGATACAAATACAAATAAAATTGAAATAAAAAATCCTAATGAAGGTTTACACACAAAAATAAAAAATAAAAACACACAAACATATCACAAACACAAAAACATAGAACAAGCACACATCAAAATACACAAATATCCTACATTTAGATCTTACAAATCCAAGGCATAATACATAAAATGCTACTAATAGTGGTTTACAAATTCTAGAAGCACCGAATCATCTACAATACCTTAGTTATAAAACGAAGAAACTCAGTATATATATTCAGTTTAGCTTGCCTTGGGGAGTAAATAAATCAATAGAAAATCCTTGAATAGACATGCTCCTAAATCTTCTAATATAGGGAAGCTAATCTGCAAATATTTGAAAAGTACTTAGCTAAAAACAACCAAAGTCCAACAGTTATCAGTCCAACATCTAAACTTGTAAGATTATAATGCTCATACCAAAAAGTACTTCTAAGACAGCAAGCATATAAATCTAGAATCCTTTTGGATCTTCTTGGTTAAGAAATCTGAGTTATTAGTCCCAAATAACATAAATTATCGTGCTCAATCAAGGTTTTCCTCGTACTCGCAAAGAAACTGGTGCTCATTACACAATCGACACCTTGTCTTATTGTTTAAAGATCCAAGCATAAAACCTTGTATATTACTAATAGTAAATAAATTGTAATTCTGCAAAATCAAAATAGAATTCAGTCATTTTACCTAGGTGAGTAAACATATCAATCACAAAACCCAAGAGGGATCCCAACTTATGGTATACTCGAAGGTACAGCTAACAATGTGAGCATTTGGCAGCAACATCAGAATGGAAGTGATCAACTCATCTTGATTATACAGCTTACATTGCAGGATACCTAAGCTACGGTCAGCAAATAGTTGGAATATAGTAAGCCAATTACAAGCAAAAGAAGCCGCACTTTATCATTGGTTCAGTACAGTTTAAGCAAGCATTTAAACTTATTATGCTATTTTGCTTCAACATATGGCAGTGAGCATATTAATTCAGATCTTTTTGGAGCCCTTGATTGAACAATTTCAGCAATAAATAGCATCTATTGGAAATTATCTTGCTCATCCAAGCCTTCCATAGACTTGTACACAGTGATTAGCATTCTTCAGCACTCCATGATACTTAATAGTAACAACTTCAGTCTATTTTGCATCTAATCATAAAAAACATCAGGAATAACAATAATCAATAGAAGTAATATTGAAACCATGGTACAAGTCAAAATACTTAAAAACAAACCATACATCAATATCTGAAAAGATTACCAGGATAAACCTGTTAATTACTGCGAGGTAGATACGTACTGATCAGAATCAAGAAGAATCCTCAGTCCAAACTCATTTAAGAGCTTCAATCTCAGCTCGAAACATTGTAGTGATATATCTAAGTTTCTATGATGGAAATTCACCTACTCATCCAAGATATCTTCAGTGTTCTAAGCAAGAATTAGGCATATGGATATTGACTGGTAAAGATCAATTATATCACTATCATTACCAAGGACAAAAGTACATCAGACATTCAGACATAAATAGTACAAACAAATTTATCATGCTAGGTGCAAGTATAAAACTATTCAAAACCATTCTCAATACATCTAAACATGTGAATCAAGTTCAACTACTATATTAGGCTATTTAGATCATCTTCACACATGATCATTATCCTTCATGCCATGTATGCCCCAATAACAGGCCAAAGCTAGGAATAGAATTACGGCAAATTCAACACATTTAATCAGAGCAGTGAGTTAACAAGCTTTTGCAGGACTATTCACACATCGTTGTTTTCACAAGACATGACAGGATCTTTTGGAACTATAAAAGTAGTCTCTTGCCTCTATCTCGTGTCCTTAAAGCCAGATGTCCCCTTCATTTTACTATCCTTGTCTTCCTCACTTGCCGGCATTTCATCCCCTGCCATTTCCTGATTTCAAGCACAAAATACAGAAAGTTTATTTTCTCATTCTATTGCCAAACCTTGCCATCCTCAAAGAATAGAAATACATCGTGCACAAGTTATTCAATTCAAACCCATGATGATCTCCCACAGGTGGACTACAAAAGGAATCAAACCATGAATGCATGGAGGTGAAAACAGGAACGAATCAGTATTCTCCATCCTAAACTGTAGATAGTTATACTATCTGAACATGCAGCTTGTCACGATTTCACCACATGATCAAGAGTAACAAATCCCCTCTCATTAATGAAAGCCATAGGACTTTTGCAATGAAATGCATAAAGAATTTTTTGTAGTCCAGGAGTGATTTGATTCGGTAAGAAGAGTGACAAGAAAATAATCATTATATGCCATAGTCATAAGAAGCGGACCTAATACGATGTGATTCCCTCCTAGAATGCAGCTTGAAACCTTTGCACTACAATCTGTTACCATAAAACCTATGCATAAGTGAAAAATTATGGGGGAACAGAAGCTTACTGGATGATACAATCTCAAATATTCTTTGTACATCCGTTGAATCTCTTCATCCTTGATATCCTGTGCAATGAAAGAAGACACATTAGATGGACAGCATCAGATGAATATCATACAAGATGAATGGTAATGGCATGTACAAGACTGCATAAGTAGAAGATGAATGGTAATGCATGTAACGAAAATAATTTATCTCTGAAAAAGCTATCGTCATCTAATTCTATGCATGGAATGTTGAAACCAACTGCAATCTTTTATTAGAGACCAAAAACAGGCTGATCAATCAAATCATCTGGCAAGAGAACACTCGATCTATCTTTAGTAGATTGACATATAACTCCCTTGCAACTATCCAGGGTTGTCACGGAACTATCTGCTTTGAACTCGAAACATTATGAAGCAGATAGATTTTGGATAAACAAGCGCACATGAGGATCAAAGAGGGTATTTGATTTTTCTATATAGGAGAATACCACGGATTTCTTTTCCTCATGGCTTAGTAATGACAGATGCAACATAAATTTCACAACTGTAGTGCATGGTACCATTTATGAATCCCTAGGTCAGCCAAGAAAGGCCCTTTTCTACAAGGTTGAGTTGCAAACAAGAAAGGCAAGAGTCATACGTGGCTCTATAAACTTAATGAAATGCTCCAACTCTGTAACACGGTACACCATATAATGTAGGTGAATAGCAAACAGCTTTGCACCTTTTCAGTATGTAAAAGAGAGCACTTACATAATCTCCTACTTTTTTGAAGTCCCAATCGATCTCATCTTTTGGCTTAGGCTTCTTTCTTGTACGGTGTACTATGGCCTCTACCCTTTTCTGTATTTCCTCCTCTGGCAAAGGATTCTGAAAATAAAATAGTCATGATTAAATATTCCTCCCTGCACTGTTTGCCTCCTCCCATCACTCACTTCCTCTTTCTCACTCCCATGTTCCTTTCCTGGCCCACTTAATACACAAAATTCCTTGGTGGTATAAATCTTTAGGCATTTGATCAGGATGTATGATTTGTTAAAAACTATCACATATTTCAGATTCTCATGTATAATGTTCTAAGGATTTCCAAGTTAGTGGCTAGGATGAGTAAGTTTCCAAATTCTGATAACTGCTGGACATTATACTACATAATAGCACTACCCAAAAAAAAAAATTGCCTTCTGATTCATATTACAAAAACATGCCAATTTCTACGCCATAAAGGGTGATTTCTCATATCCTGTTAACCATTACAAGATATAAATACTGAACCAACGATCATATGAAAACAAAGATCAACCTTCAAGCACTAGGTCTGCACATAACACAATGTAGACAGACTTAAGTGCATCATCCTATAGGTCTTTCGGATGCAAGCTTATTGTAGAGTTGGTTTGGATTTCTGTTTTGCCAGGTCTCAATGAGATTCAATTCCATACTCACATAACACTTGGTGTATACATACATACATGAATACCTTTCTTATTTTTTGTGGAAAAATCATTCTATTGATTTGATGGAAAATTACAAAGTGGCTTGTATGCCAATTTTTAGAGAGCTCTCTGGAGCCCGCTAGAACATTGTGTGAACAAGGATGACTATGGTTGACAGGTGGGGTTCCCTCTGTTTCAAGGAAGCAATCAGTAGTTGATCTCTTAGGATACCCCCTGGAATGGAGTTGTGGAAAATATTTCTTCATTCAAATATGAAAGCATTGCAGGATTCCCAAATGAACCATGGTATCCAAATAAATGTATCAGTCCCCTATTCACTTGGTAGCTGAATCAATGAAGGAATACAGCCCTAATGTGAACTTGTATGGCTAGAAATTCAGAAGAAGCATTCCGAGCTGAATTTCAAGGTCGTCACACCAATCTCAAATATCTGTTCCAAACCAGATCTTTGAGATATTCTTGGCAATCACCACAATGAGGGCACAGAAAAACAACCCGAATGCCTCTACAGGAAACTACCCCTTCTTAATCCACCTACTATTATTCTCCGTAGGAACAAGCAGTAACATAGTTGGCAAGGGAGTTTCCATATTTCGTGCCATCACTTAATCCACCAAGCTTCACTTTTTTGCGATTGCCATCTCTGCATGTACACATACATATACAAATACTCCAACTCCACCTCCCACCTACCACCTTCACTTCCACTTACACTTATACCTACACCTACACCTACGTAGACATACACATTCACATACATACATATCGACATAAGCATAAGCATATGCATACGAATGTATACATGTGTGACAATATATTTGTATACATATGCATCTCTCTCTCCCTCTCCCTCTCCATTTGTACACATACGCATCTCTCTCTCTCCCTCTCCCTCCCCCTCTCCTCCCTCCCTCCCTCCCTCTCTCCCTCCCTCTCTCTCTCTCTCTCTCTCTCTCTCTCTCTCTCTCTCTCTCTCTCTCTCTCTCTCTCTCTCTCTCTCTCTCTCTCTCTCTCTCTCTCTCTCTCTCTCTCTCTCTCTCTCTCTCTCTCTCTCTCTCTCTCTCTCTCTCTCTCTCTCTCTCTCTCTCTCTCTCTCTCTCTCTCTCTCTCTCTCTCTCTCTCTCTCTCTCTCTCTCTCTCTCTCTCTCCATCGACGAGATCACGGAGTATATACAGTGAGCAGGAGGGCTAGGAGGAGACCTCGGAGGTACGTCACTACACATCCTATTATATGCTGATAACATTGTCCTGCTTTCAGAGTCACAGGAGGGGCTGCAGTCACATTTACAGGCGCTGGATACCTTCTGCATGGAGAGAGGACTCAGAGTGAACCTTGGCAAGACCAAGGTCATGATCTCCCATACCTCCAAGGCAGTACGCCATCGCGCCTCTTTCACCACAGCTGGAGGACAGATAGAGGTAGTGGACTCCTATGTCTACTTAGGTGTCACCTTCTTGGGCAGCACAAGGGTATTCTCCATGGCACAAGCAGCAAGAGATAGATTGACGCGAGGATATGCGGCACTTGCAGGATTGGAGAGACGCTGCTTTCAGACACATTTTCAGGAGCCCTGGACTAAGGGGTGGTTCTTTGATACTCTAGTGACACCCGCATTGATGTACGCAGCGGCAGTATGGGCACCAGGGATCACGGAGGCGATGTGGATGCAGATTGAGAGGCCCCACGTCACCATGATCTCAGGCTTGCTCCGCAGCAAGCCCTCCGTTCCACATGACATTATACGAGCTGAGCTTGGCACACCACCGATGCTAGTGGAGATCCTCTTTCAGCTCGTGACCTTTATTCTGAGAGTCAGAGAGCTCCCTACCAGCAGACTCACCAGGCTTGCATTTGAGAGCTCTAGACATTTGGCAGAGATAGGGCATGAGAGAGTATGGTATGCACAGACCTACCGATGGTTAGCAGACCATGGCATGAGCATTACCAATCTCCCCCCTTTTCAGTATGACCTCTCTTCCCCCTACATCACCCTCTCTCGTTCGGAGAGGAACAGGATCATCCATCAGGACCTACTACAGATACACGTCAGGGAGATATTAATAGCACCACGGGAGCCTCTTCCCACAAAGAGGCAACACTACAGAGGAGCACTTCCTGACTGTGACAGCAGATGGTTTCATCCAGAGACCACGATACATGGATACATACATGGCACCAGCAGAGAGAGTGGCCATTCGGCAGCTCAAAGTATCATCACACCAGCTCGAGATTGAGGTTGGGCAAGTGACACATACCCCCAGGGACGAGAGATTATGCAGGATATGCCGAGAGGAGGTGGAGGACGAGGAGCACTACACATGTAGATGTCAGGCATATGAGGACATCAGAGACCGCTACCCACAGCTCTTCAGGGGGGCACAGAGAGATCAGGGCTTTATTGGAGACGGAGGACCAGCACCCTCTAGGTCGCTTCCTAGTAGAGCTCCAACGTCGCCGTGCATCACTTCTCCAGCAGCGGATGGACATACACTTGGCCCCCCCCAGACTTATATTATAGATTTTTTCAGACCCACAGCCACCCGAGGACCCAGCTCGACGTAGGGTGTCACATTACAGAGGAGCTTACATGACAGCTTCGACAACGCAGACCCCCACTCTGGAGAGCCCGTCCCCACCAGAGAGAGATTCAAGCGATTCACGCACGCCATGACATGGAGATATGGAGACGTCAGCAGCGCACCCCTGTCGATCTCGACGTGCAGAGCATTTTGAGGATCGCCACGATGCCTTACCCACCGATGCACTATATCCTACACCCACTCCAGGCATTTAGAGCGTTATGACACCACCGAGCCCCTCCTCCCTATGCATTTCATATTTGTATCTCACCTATTGAGCATATAGAGTGCATACCCATAGCACCCCACACCCTTGACGCCAGCTATTATCCACTCCTTTTATATTCTCTTTTGTACCCACATTTTATTTTCCTTTTGGGATCAGAGTGGATTGGATCATATTGATGTATATGTTTTGTCTCATAGGCCGATTTGGCCTCTAATAGACGTTAAAAAGTCTCTCTCTCTCTCTCTCTCTCTCTCTCTCTCTCTCTCTCTCTCTCTCTCTCTCTCTCTCTCTCTCTCTCTCTCTCTCTCTCTCTCTCTCTCTCTCTCTCTCTCTCTCTCTCTCTCTCTCTCTCTCTCTCTCTCTCTCTCTCTCTCTCTCTCTCTCTCTCTCTCCCCCTCGCTCCCTCCCTCCCTCCCTCCCTCCCTCCCTCCCCCCCTCCCCCCCTCCCCCCCCCCCCCCTGTCAGATTCACCCAGCCTTTTCTTAAGCCGGCTAACATGAAAAACTGGATGGATTTGACTATTCTCTGGAAGTTGGAGCTGGTAAGCCATCTTTCCTATTCTCATAAGTATTTGGAAAGGTCCACAATACCTAGGAGATAGTTTTGGACAAGGTCCCGTCTTCATGGTTTCAGACCTAGATGGAACTCTAAGACAGACTTGCTCTCCTACCTCAAAGTTGATCTCTCTCCTCAAGGGTCAGCATAGGCTCTAGCTCTATCCTGAGCTCTCCTAATGCTGTCCTTAGCAAGTCTAAGCATATCGTTCATCTCTTCCAAGAAGTCCTTTGCAGCTTGAACCTTCTCATTCTGCAAGCCTACTGCATAAGGAGCTCTTGGCTGAAACCCATACATAAGCATAAATGGACTATGCCCGATGGAAGAGTGCTTGGCACTATTATATGCAAACTCTACTATAGGTAAGTACTCTTCCCAATTAGTTTGCCTTTCATTCACATATGCTCGAAGCATATCCTCTAGGATTTGGTTAACCCTCTCTGTTTGCCCATCCGACTGTGGATGCTCGGCCGTACTCATGCTAAGTTTCGTATCCAACCTTTTGAAGACCGCTCTCCAAAAGTGGATAGTAAACTTCCTATCCCGATCAGAAACTATGTCTAATGGAAGACCATACAACCGGTATAGGTTCTCTACAAAAAGTCTAGCCAACTCTGGTGTCTTCACAGTAGTACGTGTCGGAATAAACCTACCCATTTTGGTTAACCTATCCACAATTACCCAGACTGAGTCGTTCCCTCTCTGTGTCTTAGGTAACCCGACTATAAAGTCCATGGAGATACTCTCCCACTTCCCATTAGGAATATTCAATGGGTGGAGTAGTCCTCCAATCCTCAATCTCTAAGCTTTGTTGACCTTACATTTGTTGCACTTAAGCACATACTCTAGGACGTCCTTATGAAGTCAAGGCCAATAAAACTGCCTCTTAACAAGATCATAAGTCTTGTTAACTCCTAGGTGTCCCGCACTAGGTGTGTCATGACACTCATACAAAATATGCCGTCTCATCTCAATATCTCTAGGGACACACACCTTACCTTTATACAACAGATATCCATCATGGATACTGTAATTCTTCCACTTGAATCCTTCTTGAGTAGCCGTCGATACTCCATCCTCACTGGAAACCCGTATATCACAATCCCCATTCTCTATGGCTTCCCAAATCTCGGAATATGCAGGATCAAGCCTACATTTTCCTCTAAGGGACTCAAGTAACTCGCTAGTGATCTGAGTAAAACTCAGTCCATTGAGCATAGGCATGCGGCTAAGTGAATCAGCCACTACATTAAACTTTCCCTTCCTATACCTAAGCTCATAAGCAAACTCATGAAGGGTCTCTGCCCATCGGGCCTTACGACCTTTAAGGTCTGTTTGATTAGAGAGCCACTTAATGCTCTCTTGATCAAACACTATCGTGACTTTGGCACCATATAAATAATGACGCCACTTCTTCAAAGCATGGACTATTACATACAACTCCTTCTCATAGACGGAGTAATTCTTCTGAGCCGATTCTAGTTTCTTACTCTCAAAAGCTACTGGTCGACCATCCTGTACTAAAACCGCTCCTATAGCAAAGTCACTCGCATCAGTCTCAACCACAAATGGTTTGTTGGGATCTGCTATATGTAAAAGTGGAGTTATAGCAATTGCTACTTTCAACTTTTCCATACTTTGCTTCTGTTCGTCTCCCCAATGAAAGGCTTTCCCTTTCCCTTTAAGCTGTTCCGTCATCGGAACAGCAATCTTGGCGTAATTCTTAATGAATCTTCGATAGAAACCTGATAAACCTAGGAAGATCTGTAGCTCTTCCAGGTTCCTTGGATGTGGCCATTCCATAATAGCCCTTACTTTCTCAGGATCCATCTGGATTCCATCCTGGGAGACTATATGCCCGAGGTATCTAACCTCTGTCTTGAAAAATTCACACTTTGACTCTTTAGCAAAGAGTGAATTTTCTCTTAGCACTTGAAATACTTTCCTTAAGTGTTCCAAGTGCTCTTCTTCTCATGCACTATAGATCAGAATGTCATCCAAAAAGTCTACTACAAAGTGTCCTAGATAAGGCCGTAAAACACTATTCATGAGTTTCATGAAAGTGGCAGGAGCATTGGTGAGACCAAAAGGCATCACCAAAAACTCATAGTGCCCATATCTAGTCCTAAATGCAGTCTTAGGGACATCCTCTGCCCTAATCCTGATCTGATGATATCCTGATCTAAGATCAAGCTTGGTAAAGTACCTAGCTTGATGTAACTGATCAAATAGGTCTTCCAATCTAGGCATTGGAAACCTATTTTTTATAGTTACCTTATTAAGTACTCTATAATCTATACATAGTCTCATAGAGCCATCTTTCTTTTTAACTAGGAGCATTGGCGATGCCCATGGTGAGTTACTAGGTTTAACGAAGCCCTTATCTAAATAATCCTGCAATTGCTTCTCAACCTCCTCATGCTGAGAAATACTAAGCCTATAAGGTGGTCTACAAATAGGGTTAGCGTTAGTAACAATCTCAATGGCATGGTCAATGTCCCCTCTCTCAGGTGGTAGCCCTCTAGGTAAGTCAGTGGGAAAAACATCTCTGTACTCAAACATAAGATCCTTAAAACTTTTAACCACACACTCTTGCAAAAAAGAATAGTAGAAAGTCCTGTTCATATTTACATTCCTAGCATGAAAAGATACATCAGATGAGCTGTCTGTACAATGCTCCATATCATGACTATACAATAAAAACATGTCCTATACATGCGGAGAATAACAGAGACTATACAACTCTAGTGATGAAATGAGAGGTGCACTAGGTACATCTCTCTCTCCCTGAATACAAACTTTACTTCCATTCTTTTCAAATTAGAGTGTGTTGTTTTGATAGCTGCGTTTAAGTGTGTCTCCCAAGCCCCATAGCCACTCTCTTCTTAAGACTAGATCTGTCCTCTCCATATTCATAATTTGGAAGTCCATAAAATCTGTATAATCCTGCATCCTGACTTCCAAATTGGATACCATAGTATCCCATATTCTTTTATCTTGCCCTTGCATCATAGATACAATGTATTTATGTGCACTAGGCTGCTGGGGAATCTTTAATTTCTTGACCAAAGCATAGTTTATAAAATTATGAGTGGCAGAGTCATCTATCATGACCCGCACCCTGGTCCCGTACACACTACCATGCAATTTGACTAGGTCATGTGTTCCAAACTGCTGTGACCACAATGACTGAGTCAAACAACAGGTGTGCTCTATATCCTCGTGCATCACCTCTACTCCCTTGCAGCTAGAGCTGCCATGAATAGGAAGGGTCTGCACCAGGTGGACTGCCTTTTTGCCCTTTTCGGGGGCCATACGAGACTCTGGTCCAGTCTTCTTTTCCTCCCCCTTCTTGAGTGGACAGTTCCACTGTGAATGGCTAGGAGATAGGCACCTAAAACACAGGTTCTCTCTTTTGGCCTTCTCAAACTGGTCTGTGGATAACCTAGGCCCTTGTGATCTTTGTTTTTTAATAAAAACTTTGTTTTTCCTAAAAGGCAACTTCTTCTTGAATTTAGTCGTGTTAAGAAGCTTGAGGGGCTGATCCGTCTCCATAGGAGTATACTGAGGACGGTTATGGTCCTCATAAATCTGTGCGTATTTGATCGCCTCCTCAAACGTCTTAGGCTCATTCCTTCTGACTTCCCTCTTTATGGCTTTGTCTAGGCTCCTAACAAACCCTCTAGTCTTCTGAAAATCATCTAAGCCCTTAAGTTTCAAAATGATCTCTCTATAGTGGGATAGATAGACCGAAAGAGGCCTACCTCTCTGAGTAATCCTATCCCACTCATCCCAATTCCTCTCCTCCTCATCATCAAGAAGAAACTCTTTTAGAAAAAGAGTCTCAAACTGAGTCCAGTCAGTAGGGATAGAGTTCGCCTCCTTAAGACTCATCCACCACTTGTAAGCACGTGGGCCGAGGGAGAGGCTCGCCTCTAGCACACGATACTCAGGTGGGGTGCCCTTCAATTGATGCAAATCATGCCACTTTTGTAGAAAAGTGTAGATTGCATCCTTGTTCCTGTCTCGGTCATCCCCCGTAAAAGTAGGTGGTTTCAAGTCTTTCAGGAGGGGAGCTTCCCTAGAGCTCTCTCCTTTATGCTTACTAGGAAGAGAAGTATCTTTCCTAGTGAGCTCCAAAGGAATAGGAGGAGTCTCTCTTTCCTTCCTAGCAAGGAAAGAAGTGACACTAGTCTCAAGTGAGATCATTTGAGACTTAAGCTGTGGTATAAGAGATGTGATGCTATCAAGATCTTTCTCTAATTTAAGGGTTTGCTCTTTCAAGTCTATGAATTGGTCACGGGTGACAAATTCATCTATAAGTTCTTCATAAGTGTATTCTTCTTGCGAAGGCTCTTTCTCTTCTAAGTTCTCTTCTATTTCTTGCCCTAATTCTACTTCTTCCATTCTAAAATCAGGATCCTCTAGTTGCTCTTTAGATGGAGAAGTGGTTTCAACTACTTGTTTGCCTTTAGTTTCCATGTTTAAGTTCCCTTCCCCCGTTTGCTAACTAGAGTGTATGAAAATGAATGGAAGTAAAGCTCAAATATGCAAGAAGAAGAGAAATATATGACAAGAGCACTTCCCTGTTACAAAGTAGAGCTTCGGAAGCAAAATCCAAGTGGTCCTCAAAGCTTCAAGTCGCTGATTTTGAATCCTCGCCAGGCCCAAACGAAAATTGGAAATGTCCGATTGGTCCGGGGAGGTTCTAAACACCATAAACCATCCAAAACAAAACCAAAAACACGTGGGAATAGCCCCTACCGGGCAAACTGAGTGAGACTGAGCAACTTCAAAGGTTCGACAATCCTCGCCAGTCCAAGAATTGTTGCCCAACACCTGTACTTCAAGAATTTGAAACTATCCCGAGTGAAAAAAGTGGATTTGGAGTCCGGATGACGAAAAACTAGGCCCGGGAGTGGTCGCCTAGTTCCTGTTGAAGCGCTGCAGAGAGATTTTGGTGTGGCAAATCTCGTCCAAATCCAATATCGATGGTTCTTGAGCGAAGCTTAGGAGTGTAGCTTCGAAGAGTGACCAAGATTTTTAGAATCCGATATCGTATGAGCAAGCTATGATGCGGAGAAGTCGGGTAGGTCACCGATGTGAAGTGAAAGAACTCATCTTCATGGATGGATAACTTTGAGAAGCTCAAAACTCAGATTTTGAAGCTTTTTTGATCAAATGCAACACCCCCATCCCATATCCACAGCCCGTATTACATGTATGTATCAATATATTGCCCAAAACTTGATTAATATCCTAAGTTTCATCCTCCGAATCTCAAGCAAGACTTCGAATTTTTCCCTCTTTCCAAGCCATACTTGAATTCGAATTCAAAATCTGTTGAACCATTCCGCTCGCAGAGGCTTTATCCCATAAGCACGTTCAAAGACTCCATGTATAAGCATAAATAAAAGGTTGACTGGATATGCTTTTCACTCTAGAGGGAGGATGGAGGGAGAATAGTGAGGAGTCCTCACGCATGTGGCTGACCGCCTGCGCGCGCGTCGGTTGTTCCCCTCCGGTCGTGGGTCTGTGGAGCTCAGATATGCGTGCCTATTTACTGCGGACGCGTAGGCCGTTCCTAGCTCGGATACCAATGTCAGTCGCTCCCTGAGAAGTCCTCCATTTTAGACTTATACTGCCACACCTTTCGAGGTCGCTCGCTCTTCAGGACTCAGACGCACGGAGAACTCTTTCGAATATCCGCCCAGCCGCGTGGAGGATTCTTTTATTTACTCTCTCTTCTACTTACCAATATGGGTCATAGTCAAAGCTCCTCATATGAGTGCCACTTGGCACTCATATGAGTATCATACTCTATATGAATAAGAGGAGGGTCTCACCTCTACTTCCTATTTGTATGATACTCCATGTGACAACGATACACCATATTATGAGAAGATATCCAACATTATTCTACTTTAGGTGAATTCTTCCTTCTAGGAGACTTCAATGCGTATACCCAATCAAGACAGTGTGAGGTGTATGATTTGGAGAAGACACAGGTTATGAGGAGCTTAGACCCCAAGGAGATTGGGACTAGTGGATCATGAGATGATGTAGGATAGGACACGACCAGCTATGGGAGATATCTTCTTGAGCTAAGAAGTCATATCACCTCATTATTTATAAAAGGATGGATCATTGGCTAGATTCCGGCAAGCAGGATTGCTTTCCATATGGTTGGGGGGAGAGTCCAATGGACTATATCCTAGGCTCTCTCCATGGAGCCTCCCTTATCCCCTCTCTTACCATTGGCCAACGCACCTTGGGTGCGGATCATACATACCTTACTTTTACTCTCCTCTCCTCGTTCACACCAGATCCCTCACCACCTTTAGAGTTCCACACCACTATATATTTTACACATGATCTATCGCATATCTATGCACATCATCTCCATTCTCAATTACTCTCATTCGAGCCATATGCTCCCTTTGACATGATCACTTCACGGAACATATCCATATTACAGGACTCAGCCATATAGAGCTTCCCTCATCATACCTATACCTACCCATCATGCATGGGATGTATGCCTCAAAATGGTTGGTATGATGATGAGTGTTGTGAGACACGATGGCATCTTCGAGTAGTAGAGGCTCATTGGGAGATTACACATAGAGAGGCACAGAGACGCATGCAACATATTACTCACCATAAAAAGCGAGAATGGGAGGAGAAGCAGTATTGGGATATATACCATTTACTTATGAGCAGGGAAAGTTGAGTTGCTTGGCACCACCTATGAGAGAGGAGATAGTCCACACCCTATCCAAGATCCTATGAAATGGCATCGATATGCAGGTTGTCTATACCAAAGAGTCTATACCTGATACCAAACCAACCACTGATACCTACGCCTCATAGCACATGTCCGACTACTTCCACCTTCACACAAAAGAAGGTAAAGAGAGCTATCTCACGCTTATAGCATGGAAGAGCCAGGATCAGTTCAAGCTACATGTCGAACGCTTTAACTATGGGGAGACGATTCTAGCACCACTCATTACCCACCTCTTCAACCGGGCATTGGTTGAGGGGTTTCTCGCCTCATGGACACTACACATTATTGTACCTATCCACAAGTCCGTTAACACTATGGACCCTGGCACTTAATCAAACTATCATGATTAGCCCTGTACTCGCCAAACCTTATGGAGCGATTTTAGAGAAGGAATTGAGTACTCTAGCTAAGAAAGAGGGATTTTCAATCTCCAGAGCAGACTGGCTTCAAATGTGCCTTCTCCACCATAGGCTATATTTTCGCCTTGAGATGTTTGATTGACCAGGCACAGGTGAAGAAGAGGAGACTACAATGCTGCTTTGTGGATTTCCCCAAAGCATTTGATATGGTACCTAGAGAGCGATTGTTCAGAGGACTACTCGATCTCGAGGTCATAGATGATTTATTATGGGGAACCTGAGCCCTATATGAGAGGGTATCAGGTAGAGTTAGATGTCTAGGAGGGCTCTAAGACTCCCTTGTTAGCACCATTGGTGTGAAACAAGGTTGTACACTCCCCCATACTCTCTTGAGACTCTATATTGATGAGATTGTGGATTTCATCCAACAACATTGCAGTGTCGGGGTAGAGTTGGGAGGTGCTATAGTACATATTCCTCTATATGTCGGACATTGTGTTGATCTCTGAGTCAACGGAGGGATTACAAAGCCATTGACATGCTCTGGATGATTTTTGTGCACAAAGAGGGATCTCACTTAACCTTGGGGAAACGAGGGTTCTTATTTTTCACACATGAGCACAGATACAGAGACAGAATCACTTCACAACCACTCGTGATTCCATTGAGGTCACAGACTCATATATTTATCTTGGAGTGACTTTCACTGCCACATCAAGAGCTTTCCCGATGGCTCAGGCAGCTTGTGATTGACTCACACGTGGATATGCAGCATTATCCCTTATGGAGAGAAAGTGCCAGCAGGCACATTTTCAAGAGCCTTGTACGAAGGAGTGGATTTTCGATATGCTAGTCACACCCTCATTGATGTATGGATCATCCATTTGGGGCCCAAGGTTGACTAATTCAATATGGACTTTAGAAGAGAGGCCACATATACTTATGATTTCCAAGCTCATCCACAGTAAACCTTTAGTACCACATGACATTATAAGAGCATAGCTTGCTTCACCCCCCATGCTTATCGGGGCACTCTTCTAGACAGTATATGTGTTACATAGGTTTCAGGGTATGGATAAGGACCATATTGCATACAAGGCTTTTCAAGCTTCATGAGATTTAGCCCTTGCAAGGGATTCCTCATCTTGGTATGTTCAAACTCTGGATTGAATGACCAGACATGAGTTTAAACATAGACCGGCTCCCACCCATACAATACGACACACACACTCCCATCTATTCACTCTCTCGACAAGAGACGAATAGGATCATATGAAAGGAGATATGGCACACATACATACAGAGGAGTTAGATCCTGCCTAGAGATTCACTACCAACCAAAAAGCTCCATTATCGCCAACTTTTCCTAGAGATTTTGGACCAGGATTCATATATGTTCCTTGATACATGCATGTCTACATGCCACATCATATACGAGCTGTCATCTTCACATTAGTTGGAAATCGAGAGAGGTCGAGCTAGAGGGATACCCAGGAACGAGCATATTTGTCCAACATGCAAGACAAAGGTGGAGAGTGAGGAGCACTTTGTTATATGGTATCCGATAGATACAGGCCTCAAGTTACAGTTCCAGCTAGAGGGGTCATTATACTAGTGTATGGGGCATGAGGATCAATGTCGATTCGGACACTTGCTCATCGTGGTATAGCCAAGACCTTAAGAGAGTAGGGAAAGATAGCAAACGATCATCCACTTCTTCCAGAGGATTGAGACATGACCTACAATCCTCTCGAGTTGGGGAGGTCTCACCCTCTGATAGACAGAGACACAAAGAGCTAGACAACGACCTCGGGCATCTCGGCACCGAAGACCAAGGCATAACCAGGGCAAGATCATTAGGATTTTGTCATTGCATGAGAAGCATATGGAACGGAGACAGACATCCACATAGTGGGATACCCTTCTCCGAAGGGAACTTTGACCAACTCCCATGTATGGCATCTTCGATCCATTCCCATACTCGACTACTAGTGTAGAGCTACACCCTATATCCTTATTCATGGTTACTTCCGTAGAGATAGCACAACGCTCTTCCACATTCTAACTTGTATTGTGTGACCATTTTCTGCTCAGCCAGAGTCACACCTCTCTACACTAGTGTTTAGTTTTTAGTCTACTTTATTTCTTTTACTTACCAAATTTCCAGAGGATTTACCAATCTATATGGTTTTGTCTCATAGGCCAACTTTGGCCTTTAGTAAACATTAATAACTCTCTCTCTCTCTCTCTCTCTCTCTCTCTCTCTCTCTCTCTCTCTCTCTCTCTCTCTCTCTCTCTCTCTCTCTCTCTCTCTCTCTCTCTCTCTCTCTCTCTCTCTCTCTCTCTCTCTCTCTCTCTCTCTCTCTCTCTCTCTCTCTCTCTCTCTCTCTCTCCCTCGTTGTGCTCCTGTCATATCAGCGCGTCGCCATAGCCTACACCCCCCCCCCCAATGCCGAGTTTATCCATACCTTACGTCGCCAAAGCCCCCCAAAGTAACCCTAAGCTCAAGCCAAAACCTTAAATCCCCACCTTAACCCTAACCCTAACCCTAACCCTAACCCTAACCCGAGCCCTAATCCTAAACCTTGAAATGGCTCCCATGGACCGGAAGGAAATGGACGACCTTATTGCTAAAGCTCTCAAAGAGGCCAAAAAGGAAGCAGACCGCAACCTCAATATGGAGATACGAAAGATGATGGAAAAGTTCAAAGGGCTCGAAGAACAAGTCATGAATAAAGTCAAAGGACTGGAAGAACAAGTGAAGACTCTCACAGAAGAAAGAGACCATTGGAGGACAGCTTATGAGCACATGAAAGAAGAGGGGGAGATCTCCAACGTGGAGATACTCAAGGAAGAAATAAAGAAGGAAATCAAAACGGAGGTAGAATCTACTCGAGAGTCATGGGTGGAAGTAGTACACAAAAGGGTTAAGAAGGAAGTTAGGGAAGACGTGCAGAAAGAAGAGCTCACACGAGTCCAGGATACACTTGAGGAGGAGAGGCTTCGACACACTCGAAGACTTCACATTCGGATTACGGGCCTACCCGAAGGGGTATCACCCGAGGCGGACGCCACTGACATTTGCCGTCGACTTGGATACGAGAGCATGCCCTACACAGACGCATGGAGGGTTGGGAGGGATACATCGCGTTTGCGGGCACTCATCCTCAAGATGAGTTCTGAGGAGGCACGGACCGCCTTTTTTAGACGTCGAGCAGTACTACGTGGACTACCCGGCGGCACCCTCTACATGGACGAGGACCTCACGTGTATGCAAGTGGCACACCGACGTGCTTGCATGCCACAGATACTCCAGGCACGTCGAGAGGGGAGGAAGGCCTTTTACCGTGATGGTAAGGTCTTCATAGATGGACGCCCTATCAAATAGGGCCATGCGGCCTATGAGACATCACTACACCAGGAGACACCACTCAGAGGAGCAGTGTGGAACTGCAACGGGGCACTCTGGACGCGACCAGATAGAGTCGAGGAGATCCTGGCATCACATGACTTTGTGTGCATCACAGAGACACACGAGAGCCCAGAGAGAGGTCTACCACGCATTGCAGGTTTTCATTGGGAATCTGCATTCAGGACCACGACGAGACAGAGTACAGCGCGAGGATCGGGAGGAGTGGCCATTGTATTCCGACAGGAGATACAGAGCCGGATCCATATTATATGTAGAGATGAGGAGGCACGATACATGTGGGTTCGCATGGAGATAGCACAGGGGAGCTCGATTTACATTGCTATATGCTACTTCCCACCAGGCGGATCTCGATACGCAGGACAGGATCTTGGGGGACCGATCCGAGATAGAGACTCACCATACACAGCGCTTTCAGATGAGATACTACATTACAGCACACTAGGTGAAGTCTTCCTTATGGGGGACTTCAATGGCCGCACTCAGTCGCATCAGTGCGAGGCATACGACATGGATCACCCACATCTCATGAGGGCCAGAGACCCGGTTGAGATTAGCACCAGCAGAGTATCAGCAGATACGGGTCAGGACACCACCGGCTATGGCAGACATCTACTCGAGCTAGGGAGCCGCCATCATCTCGTTATATACAACGGGATGAATCGTTGGCCAGGTTCAGGCGGATTTACTTGCTTCCCTCACGGGGGAGGTGAGAGCACAGTCGACTACATTTTGGGTACTACCTCTGGAGCTTCACTCATCCCTTCACTTAGTATTGGACGACGCCCACTCGGTGCAGACCACACATTTATTACATTCACACTCTCATCTCTGATTCCCTTAGACCCTCCCTCACCCACTGAGATACATACCACGATACACTTCACACACGAGCTCTCACACGTTTATGCACACCATTTACACACCCGCTTACTCTCCCTCGATCCATGCTCACCTTTGGACACACTCACATCACATATCACCACCATCCTACAGGACTCAGCTCTCCGCAGCTTCCCACACCACACACATATGCACCCTCCACGCATAGGATCCATGCCCCAAAACCGTTGGTATGATGCAGAGTGTCGCGAGCTGCGGAAGCACCTACGGATTTTAGAGCATAGAGGAGATATTACACACACACAGGCACAGCGTCGCATGCAGAGCCTTACTCGCCGCAAACGGCGGGATTGGGAGGAGAGACAGTATTGGGATATTTACCATTTGCTCATGAGTCGAGACAGTGTAGTGGCATGGCGACATTTGAGAGAGAGGAGACAGCAGACACCTATCCGAGACCCGAGCACTTGGCATAGCTATGCACGGAACCTATACGAGATCCCAGACCAGCCTCCCGTTCCCAGACCGCAGAGCTCACGTCCTACTACCTCTGACTTCTTCACACCCACTATGGTGGGACGCGCTATTGCCCGACTGCAGCATGGCAGGGCCCATGATCATTTCGGTTTACAGGCAGAGCACCTCATTTATGGAGGCACGACTCTCGCACCGCTCATTGCCCATCTCTTCAACCGTGCATTGGTTGAAGGGTTCCCAGACTCATGGATTGAGCACACCATAGTGCCCATTCATAAGTCAGGTGACACTATGGATCCAGCTACATACCGGACGATCATGATTGGCCCTATATTGGCCAAGTTATATGGGGCCGTACTAGAGACAGAGTTGAGTACTCTCGCTGAGAGGAAGGGCATCAGGGCTCTAGGACAGGCAGGGTTCAAACGAAATTACTCTACCATTGACCACATCTTCACTCTGAGATGCCTGATCGACCAGGCCAGGGTGAGGAAGAGGAGATTATATTGTTGCTTTGTGGACTTCCGCAAAGCATTTGACACTGTTCCTAGGGATCGACTCTTCAGACGACTACTTGACATCGGAGCTCCGAAGGAGATGATATGGGGGATCTACGCCTTATACAAGAGAGTATCTGGTAGAGTCAGATGTCCAGGGGGCTTATCTGATCCACTTGCTAGCACTATCGGGGTGAAGCAAGGATGCCCTCTCTCGCCCACCCTCTTTGGTCTCTACATTGATGAGATAGTGGACTTCATACAGCAGCAGGGGGGAGATGGCATTGAGGTACACGGGTCCACTGTCCATATTCTTTTATACGCTGATGATATTGTATTGGTTTCAGAGTCTGCAGAAGGTCTACAGCATCATCTACACGGCCTAGATGACTTTTGCAGACACAGAGGGTTATCTGTGAACCTTGGTAAAACCAAGGTCTTGATCTTTCATACATCAGCACAGGTACGCAGACATAGTTTGTTCACAGCTGCAGGTGGACCGATCGAGGTGGTCGGATCATATGTTTACTTGGGGGTGACATTTACAGCAGCATCAGGAGTCTTCTCTATGGCTCAGGCAGCCCGTGACCGCATCACACGTGGGTACGCAGCACTAGCTTTGATGGAGAGACAGTGCCACCAGGCATATTTTCAGGAGCCCCGCACAAAGGGGTGGCTCTTTGACACTTTGGTTACGCCAGCGCTCATGTATGGGGCAGCCATATGGGGACCAGGATTAGCTACATCAGTATGGACAGCATTAGAGAGGCCACAGATCCTCATGATTGCCAGACTTATCCGCAGTAAGCCTTCAGTACCACATGACATCATTAGAGCAGAGCTCGCTGCACCACCGATGCTAGTTGAGGCACTATTCCAGACAGTATGCCTATTACACAGACTTCGGAGCATGGAGACAGAGCGTATTGCTTATCGTGCTTTCGAGGCATCACGTGATATGGCATTAGCAGGCGACACCTCCTCATGGTATGCACAGACACGAGACTGGCTTGCCCACCATGGCTTTGACATAGACAGGCTACCACCACTACAGTACGACTCTCATGCACCCACCTACTCGCTCTCTCATCAAGAGAGGAATAGGATCATTCGTCAGGAGATATGGCATACATACATACAGAGGACATGGGTGAGCCCTAGGGGTACATTGCCACCGAAAATGCTCTACTACCGCGAGCATTTTCTACATATATCAGGCACGGGCTTCATCGAGATTCCGAGATACATGCAGACCTACCTTCCCCACCACCTACGAGTCGTCATTGGGCAGCTCCGGGTTTCATCACATCAGCTCGAGATTGAGAGGGGTCTGTCCAGGGGAGTCCCCCGTGAGGAGAGGTGGTGCCCAGTATGCCAGACAGAGGTAGAGAGTGAGGAGCATTTTGTTATCCGATCTCCAGCATACTTAGACCTACGAGCACAGTTCCAGATCGAGGAGTCATTCCAGCTGTGCATGACTATGGGAGACCAGAGACGCTTGGGATGCTTTCTCACAGCAGCATACGAGAGGCGAGAGCGGTCACTACAGCACATACATCAGCCACGGGTGAGTACCCAGCAGACCATTACCCAGTTCTTTCAGCGAGTTGAGCTACATCAGAGAGGTCCATCTATAGGGCTCACGCTCCACCAGGCAGAAGCACAGAGAGCACGGCGCCGACCACGCATGGGCGGATATCGTCGACCACGACTATATCAGGAGGATGTCTCACGCATCAGGATTGCCTACGACCACATGATGGAGCATAGGCGTACCACCACCCCCTGGGTTGTCTTCCTTCAGGAGGCACTCAGACCACCACCGATGTACCACATACTACACCCACCTCCACCCATCACTTGTCGCTAGGGCGTTTTACTCACATTTTGGATCCCCCCATGTATTAGGTGGCCACTATCTGCAGAGTCAGAGCCACACCTCCCCAGCCTTTTCCAGCCCTATATAGCTTTGTGTAGCGATATACCTTTTATTTCATTTTATCTTCCACACAGGGTTACTACACTTGTACATGGTTTTTGTCTCATAGGCCAAGTTTGGCCTCCAAAAGACGTTAATATGACTTTCTTTCTTTCTTCTTTCTCTCTCTCTCTCTCTCTCTCTCTCTCTCTCTCTCTCTCTCTCTCTCTCTCTCTCTCTCTCTCTCTCTCTCTCTCTCTCTCTCTCTCTCTCTCTCTCTCTCTCTCTCTCTCTCTCTCTCTCTCTCTCTCTCTCTCTCTCTCTCTCTCTCTCTCTCTCTCTCTCTCAGATGTCCAGGGGGCTTATCTCATCCACTTGCTAGCACTATCGGGTGAAGCAAGGATGCCCTCTTTCACCCACCCTCTTTGGTCTCTACATTGATGAGATAGTGGACTTGACTTTTGCAGAAACAGAGGGTTATCTGTGAACCTTGGTAAAACCAAGGTCATGATCTTTCATACATCAGCACAGGTACGCAGACATAGTTTGTTCACAGCAGCCGGTGGACCGATCGAGGTGGTCGGATCATATGTTTACTTGGGAGTGACATTTACAGCAGCATCAGGGGTCTTCTCTATGTCTCAGGCAGCCCGTGACCGCATCACACGTGGGTACGCAGCACTAGCTTTGATGGAGAGACAGTGCCACCAGGCATATTTTCAGGAGCCCCACACAAAGGGGTGGCTCTTTGACACTTTGGTTACGCCAGCGCTCATGTATGGGGCAGCCATATGGGGGCCAGGATTAGCTACATTAGTATGGACAGCATTAGAGAGTCCACAGATCCTCATGATTGCCAGACTTATCCGCAGCAAGCCTTCAGTACCACATGATATCATTAGAGCAGAGCTCGATGCACCACCGATGCTAGTTGAGGCACTATTCCAGACAGTATGCCTATTACACAGACTTCGGAGCATGGATACAGAGCGCATTGCTTATCGTGCTTTCCAGGCATCACGTGATATGGCATTAGCTGGGGACACCTCCTCATGGTATGCCCAGACACGAGACTGGCTGGCCCACCATGGCTTTGACATAGACAGGCTACCACCACTACAGTACGACTCACATGCACCCACCTACTCGCTCTCTCATCAAGAGAGGAATAGGGTCATTCATCAGGAGATATGGCATACATACATACAGAGGACATGGGTGAGCCCTAGGGATACATTGCCACCGAAAATGCTCTATTACCGCGAGCATTTTCTACATATATCGGACGCAGGCTTTATCGAGATCCCGAGATACATGCAGACATACCTTCCCCACCACCTCCGAGTCGTCATTGGGAAGCTCCGGGTCTCATCACATCAGCTCGAGATTGAGAGGGGTCGGTCTAGGGGAGTCCCCCGTGAGGAGAGATGGTGCCCAGTATGCCAGACAGAGGTAGAGAGTGAGGAACATTTTGTTATACGATGCCGAGCATACTTAGACCTACGAGCACAGTTCCAGCTAGAGGAGTCACTCCAGTTGTGCATGACTATGGGAGACCAGCGACGCTTGGGGCGCTTCCTCACAGCAGCATACGAGAGGCGAGAGCGGTCACTACAGCCCACACATCAGCCACGGGTGAGTACCCAGCAGACCATTACCCAGTTCTTTCAGCGAGCTGAGCTACACCAGAGAGGCCCTTCTACTGGGCTCACGCTCCACCAGGCAGCAGCACAGAGAGCACGACGCCGACCACGCATGGTAGGATATCGTCGACCGCGACTATATCAGGAGGATATCTCACGCATCAGGACAGCCTACGAGCACATGATGGAGCATAGGCATACCACCACCCCCTGGGTTATCTTCCTTCAGGAGGCACTCAGACCACCACCGATGTATCATATACTACACCCACCTCCCCCCATCACCAGTAGCTAGGGTGTTTTACTCACTCATATTATGGATCCCCTTGTATTAGGTGGCCACTATCTGTTGAGTCAAAACCACGTCTCCCCGGCCTTTCACCAGCCCTAGATAGCTTTGTGTTTATTTCATTTCATTTTCTACACATGGTTACTACACTTGTACATGGCTTTTGTCTCATAGGCCAAGTTTGGCCTCCAGAAGACGTTAATATGACTTTCTTTCTTTCTTTCTTTCATACAGCAGCAGGGGGGTGATGGCATCGAGGTACGCGGGTCCACTATCCATATTCTTTAATACGCTGATGATATTGTACTGGTTTCAGAGTCTGCAGAAGGTCTACAGCATCATCTACATGGCCTAGATGACTTTTGCAGACTCAGAGGATTATCTGTGAACCTTGCTAAAACCAAGGTCATGATCTTTCATACATCAGCACAGGTATGCAGACATAGTTTGTTCACAGCAGCAAGTGGACCGATCGAGGTGGTTAGATCATATGTTTACTTGGGAGTGACATTTACAGCAGCATCAGGGGTCTTCTCTATGTCTACGGCAGCTCGTGACCGCATCACACGTGGGTACGCAGCACTAGCTTTGATGGAGAGACGGTGCCACCAGGCATATTTTCAGGAGCCCCGCACAAAGGGGTGGCTCTTCAACACTTTGATTACGCCAGCGCTCATGTATGGGGCAGCCATATGGGGACCGGGATTAGCTACATCAGTATGGACAGCATTAGAGAGGCCACATATCCTCATGATTGCCAGACTTATCCGCAGCAAGCCTTCAGTACCACATGATATCATTAGAGCAGAGCTCGCTGCACCACCGATGCTAGTTGAGGCACTATTCCAGACAGTATGCCTATTACACAGACTTCGGAGCATGGATATAGAGGGCATCACTTATCGTGCTTTCCAGGCATCACGTGATATGGCATTGGAAGGCAACACCTCCTCATGGTATGCACAAACACGAGACTGGCTGGGCCACCATGGCTTTGACATAGACAGGCTACCACCACTACAGTACGACTCACATGCACCCACCTACTCGCTCTCTCATCAAGAGAGGAATAGGGTCATTCATCAGGAGAGATGGCATACATACAAACACAGGACATGGGTGAGCCCTAAGGATACATTGCCACCAGAAATGCTCTATTACCGTGAGCATTTTCTACATATGTCGGACGAGGGCTTCATCGAGATTTCGAGATACAAGCAGACATACTCACCCCACCACCTTCGAGTCGTCATTGGGTAGCTCCAGGTTTCATCACATCAGCTTGAGATTGAGAGGGGTCGGTCTAGGGGAGTCCCCCGTGAGGAAAGATGGTGCCCAATATGTGAGACAGAGGTAGAGAGTGAGGAGCATTTTGTTATCAGATGCCCATCATACTTAGACCTACGAGCACAGATCCAGATAGAGGAGTCACTCGAGTTGTGCATGACTATGGGAGACGAGCGGCGCTTGGGACGCTTCCTCACAGCAGCATACGAGAGGCGAGAGCGGTCACTACAGCCCACACATCAGCCACCATTACCCAGTTCTTTCAGCGGGCTGAGCTACATCAGAGAGGTCCATCTATAGGGCTCACGCTCCACCAGGCAACAGCACAGAGAGCACGACGCAGACCATGCATGGTTGGATACCGTCGACCACGACCATATCAGGAGGATATCTCACGCATCAGGAAAGGCTACGACCACATGATGGAGCATAGGCGTACCACCACCCCATGGGTTGTCTTCCTTCAGGAGGCACTCAGACCACCACCGATGTACCACATACTACACCCACCTCCACCCATCACCAGTAGCTAGGGTGTTTTACTCACTCACATTATGGATCCCCCATGTATTACGTGGCCACTATCTGCAGAGACAGAGCCATGTCTCCCTAGCCTTTACCAGCCCTATATAGCTTTGTGTAGCGATATACTTTTTCTTTCATTTCATCTTCTACACAGGGTTACTACACTTGTACATGGTTTTTGTCTCATAGGCCAAGTTTGGCCTCCAGAAGACGTTAATATGACTTTCTTTCCCTCGAAAGAACAGAGGCAGAGGCAGCTAACCCTACGTGAAAATGGCAAGATTAGAAAAAAAAAGAGGTCGAAGAGATGATCAATAAAGCTACAAGAGAAATAAAAAAGGAAGCAGACAAAGCATTAAATCAAGAAATGAGAAGAGCTTTTGAGAAAATCAAAGCCTTGGAAGATCAAATCAAAGACATCAAAGAGGAACGAGACGAATTGAAGGCTGAAACCCACCGCCTTCAAGAAGAAATTATTCAGTTGAAAATCTCCAAGGTTAAAGAGGAAGGAGAGATCTCTCAGGTGAAAGAACTGAAGGAAGAACTCAAAAAAGAAATCAAATCAGAAGTGGAGTCCACTCGGGAGACATGGGTGGAGGTAGTTCACGAGAGGGTCAAGAAAGAAGTCAGTGAGGAGGCACGGAAGGGAGAGCTTTCTAGAGTCCAGGATACCCTCGAGGAAGAGAGACTTCGACACACACGTCGATTACATGTACGGATTACGGGACTCTCAGAAGGCACGTCACCGGAGCTGACATTTGCGGACGCTTGGGATACGAGAGCATGCCTTTCACAGGGGCATGGAGAGTTGGTAGAGACATGTCCCGACCACGAGCACTCATCCTCCGTATGAGCTCTGAGGATACACGTAGTGCCTTCTTTCGACGACGACCAGTACTGCGTGGACTACCCGGAGGAGCTATATATATGGACGAGGATCTCACGAGGATGCAGATAGAGCACCGCCGGACATGTATGCCACAGATTATGGAGGCCCGACGAGAGGGAAAGAAGGCTTTCTATCGGGACGGTAAAGTCTTCATTGACGGACGCCCTATCAAATAGGGATACACGGCCTATGAGGCAACACCATATCAGGAGTCACCACTCAGAGGAGTGGTGTGGAACTGCAACGGAGCACTTTGGACACAACCAGATTGCTTGGAGGAGATATTAGACACTCATGACTTTGCTTGCATCACAGAGACCCACGAGAGCCCAGAGAGAGAGGCCTACCTCGCATTGCAGGTTTTCATTGGGAATATGCATTCAGGACCATGACGAGACAGAGTACAGCACGAGGGTCAAGGGGTGTTGCCATCATATTTAGACAGGAGATACAGAGCCGGATCCATATCGTAGGAAGAGATGAGGAGGCACGATACATGTGGATCCGCATGGAGATAGAATCGGAGAGCTGGGTTTACATTGCCATATGCTACTTCCCCCCCAGGCGGATCCCGATACGCAGGACAAGACCTTGGGGGACCGAGCCGAGACAGAGACTCACCATACACAGCTCTTTCAGATCAGATACTACATTACAGCACCCTAGGTGAAGTCTTCCTTATGGGGGACTTCAATGGCCGTACCCAGTCACGTCAATGCGAGGCATATGACATGGACCATCCACATCTCATGAGGGGCATAGATCCAGATGAGACTAGCACCAGTAGAGTATCTGCAGATATGGGTCAGGACACCACTAGATATGGGTCAGGACACCACTAGGTATGGAAGACATTTGCTTGAGCTAGGCAGCAGACACCATCTCGTTATATATAACGGGATGCATCGTTGGCCAGGCTTGGGCGGACTTACTTGCTTCCCGCACGGGGGGGGGGGGGGGGGGGGGGCACGGTTGACTACATTCTGGGTGCCATCTCTGGAGCTTCACTTATCCCCTCACTTAGTATTGGACGACGCCCACTTGATGCTGACCATACGTTTATCACATTCACACTTTTATCTCCTATCCCACTAGACCCTCCCTCATTCAGTGAGCCACACACCATGATACACTCCACACACGAGCTCTCACACGTTTATGCACACCACTTGCACACCAGGCTACTCTCCCTCGATCCATTCTCATCTTTGGATATACTTACATCACATATCACCACCATCCTTCATGACTCGGCTATCCACAGCTTTCCACATCGCACACATACACATCCTCCACGCACAAGGTCCATGCCCCAGAACAGTTGGCATGATGCAGACTATCGAGAACTACGGAAGCATCTACGGATTTTAGAGCTTAGAGGGGATATTACACACAGACAGGCACAACGTCGCATGCAGAGCCTTACTCGCCGCAAGCGGCGGGAATGGGAGGAGAGACAGTATTGGGATATCTACCATTTGCTCATGAGTCGAGATAGTGCAGTGGCATGGCGACATCTGAGGGAGAAGAGACAACAGACACCCATTCGAGACTCGAGCATTTGGCATAGCTATGCACAGAGCCTATACCAGATTCTAGACCAGCCCCCCATTCCCAGGCCGGAGAGCTCACGCCCCACTACCTCTTACTTCTTCACACCCACTATGGTGAGCCGCGCTATTTCCCATTTACAGCATGGCAGAGCCCATGACCAGTTCAGTTTACAGGCAGAGCACCTCATCTATGGATGTACGACTCTCGCACGACTCATTGCCCATCTCTTCAACCGTGCACTGGTTGAAGGGTTCCCTGATTCATGGACTGAGCACACCATAGTGCCCATTCATAAGTCAGGGGACGTTATGGATCCAAGTACATATCGGATGATAATGATTGGCCCCTTACTGGCCAAGTTATACGGGGCAGGGCTAGAGACAGAGTTGAGCACTCTTGCTGAGAGGAAGGGTATCAGAGCTCCAAGACAGGCAGGTTTCAGACGAGACTACTCTACCATTGACCACATCTTCACTCTGAGATGCCTGATCGACCAGGCCAGAGTGAGGAAGAGGAGATTATACTGCTGCTTTGTGGACTTCTGCAAAGCCTTCGACACAGTTCCCAGGGAGCGACTCTTCAGACGTCTACTCGATATCGGAGCTCCAGATGAGATGATATGGGGGATCTACGCTTTATATGAGAGAGTATCTGGTAGAGTCAGATGTCCATTTGGCTTATCCCACTCACTTGCTAGCACCATCGGGGTGAAGCAAGGGTGTCCTCTTTCACCCACCCTCCTTGGTCTATACATTGATGAGATAGTGGATTTCATACGACAACAGGGAGGGGAGGGCGTTGAGGTACGAGGAACCACTGTTCATATTCTTTTATATGCTGATGATATTGTGCTGGTTTCAGAGTCAGCAAAAGGTCTACAGCACCACCTACGCGGCCTAGACGACTTCTGCATACATAGAGGGCTATCTGTTAACCTTGGCAAAACCAAGGTTCTGATTTTTCATACATCAGCTCAGGTGAGGAGACAGAGTTCTTTCACAGTAGCAGGCGAACCGATTGAGGTAGTCGGATCATATGTCTATCTCGGAGTGACATTCACAGCAGCTTCTGGGGTTTTCTCTATGTCTCAGGCATCCCGGGACCGCATCACACGTGGATACGCAGCACTAGCCTTGATGGAGAGACAGTGCCACCAGGCCCACTTTCAAGAGCCCCGCACAAAGGGGTGGCTCTTCGACACTTTGGTTACACCAGCGCTCATGTATGGGGCAGCCATATGGGGGCCCGGATTAGTTACATCGGCATGGACAGCATTGGAGAGGCCACAGATTCTCATGATTGCCAGACTCATCCAAAGCAAGCCTTCGGTACCACATGATATTATCAGAGCAGAGCTGGCAGCACCACCGATGCTAGTAGAGGCACTGTTCCAGACAGTATGCCTATTACACAGGATCCGAGCATGGACACAGAGCGCATCACTTATCCAGCTTTCCAGGAGTCACGTGACATGGCATTAGCAGGAGACACCTGCTCATGGTACGCACAGACACGAGACTGGTTGGCCCATCATGGGTTTGACATAGACAGACTACCACCACTGCAGTACGACTTACAGGCTCCCACCTCGGTCATTCGACAGGAGATATGGCATACATACATACAGAGGACATGGATTAGCCCCACGGATACATTGCCACCGAAAATGCTCCATTACCGCGACCATTTTCTACAGATCTCAGACCAGGGCTTCATTGAGACTCCACGATACATGCAGACATACCTACCACACAAGGTTGTTAGCAACGTTTTCGCAACGTCCAAGGCAACGTGTTGCTAACGCGTTAGCAACATCGCAACGTTTGGACCTGGACGTTGCGAAAACGTTGCGAACCATTTCTTTTTTTTTTTCAAAATTTTTTGCAAATATAGTAACATAGATGTATATTATAGTATATCCATATATAATATGTATTATATAGTATGTATTATGTTAATTTATGTAATATGTATTGAATATTTAATATTTATGATTCATTCCAAATTCTCGAATCCCTGACACCTGTTCAATGAAGTGATGGAAGATGCACAATGCACATTGCACATGTATGATGTCAGAATTTACAACTAATCATTATCATGACTCAATGACTCATTCTAAAATTCAAATTCACAATGCACATTCAAGCAACTCATATGACAATGGACATAAATGATGAGAGTCCAGACAAATACTATTATATACAACTTACAAGTAACATTGAAATTTAAAACAAACTTCAAAGAATTATAATTTATGACAAAAACATGTGAAAAAGTCAACCTCATCTCAAAATTATGACACTGGTGACTATCATGACTTATAACTCATATGTGATATGATATATCAGAATCCAATCATCAATGTCCATAATACATATACATCAATGATCATACCAAACTCCAGTAACCATCATCCATGTCACATCATACATGATATCACTAAGTAGTCAAACAATAAACTGCAATGTCAATAATACAATGATCAATCAATATCAAGTAAATCATAAGTCATAATATCATAATACATATGACATGTCACATGAGCAGTCATCAATCCTCAAAATCCTCTGAGTCACTATCATCATCATCACTATCATCATCATCATCATCATCATGTGGTGCTCGACTAATAGATGCCTCCATCCTACTAGTAGATGGACCTGGTACACTGTGTGCTCTATGACTAGAACGAGTCCGAGATGCCCTCGTATCATGCTGTGGCACTGTCAACTCCTGATAGAGCATGTCATATAGATCAAGGTCCTCTGCCGGAATGCTAGGTATATCATGGACCCTCTCTATATCAAGCTCATCGACGTTCACCCGCCGCACCTCTGTTGAGTGGCCACCACGCTCCAATAAACGCAAGTTGCAGTGGCAATAGACAAGCCGCTCCAACTGCAATGTAGATAGTCTATTCCTCTTCTTTGTATGGAAGAGGGCCCATGTACTCCAATTCCTTTCACATGGACTTGCACTACAGTCCTGTGAAAGTATGCGGATGGCTAACTTTCTCTGCAAGATAAAAAAGAAAGAGTTCATTAAGAAGAGGAATGACTCATGAGACAAACTTCAAAGTTATAACTTATTAGTTAAATACTCAAAAGGAAATTAGAATGACTTGTCACTTACTAGCTCAGATGTACCAACACCGTATCTCTCCCACCATGTCACAGGCATCAACTGCATGCTTCTCAAGCATGCCGTGTCTCTACCAAAAAGTCCTTCATTATTCTGAAACTAGGTGAGCTGAAGCTCCAACTTCCCACGTAGCTCCACATCAGAAGGTCCATACAATCGATCTACATAGTCATTCCAAGCAGTCACAAGCTCCATATCCAATGACTGTGATGCAGATCTCCATAAAGGATGTAGTAGATTGGCCATCCCATGTATAGGGCGATGGAACCAATCCCACCTCTTCCTCCATATTCCTTTTATTTCCTCTATCCTATGGATAAAAAACAAATGAAGTTAGAAAACAATAAGATTTAAGAATGTTGAAGAGTCAAGACTTGAAAGTTGAACATGAATGCTCATACAAAAAATAAAATATGGTTACCCAAGTTTCAACTTACCTCTCCAATGTCAAATAAGGACATCTCTGTATAGACTCTCCGACACGATCCATGAACTCATAAACAAGTCCAAGTGTGCAGCCCTCTCTATCTGCTATGCGTATGAGTGAATATAAGGGCTGTAAGGCCCGCACTAATCCCTCCACATCCCTCCAAAAGCTGTCATCCAAACATGTGCGTCGTACAAGCTCTGCCTTTGGACTAGTATGTCCATCCCAAGCTAACCAATCAGGTGATACAACTGTCTTCATCAGTGCTTGCCTCACTCTTAATAATCTTTCCATGACTATGCACATGTATGCAAATCTGGTCTTCGCGGGCTTCACCAAATCAATATCACTGTAAGACCGAAATATAGCAAGCAATTTTGGTCTCTTTGTGAACAAAGAGACCACTTTTATGCAAGTGGTAAAAATGGTGTAAATCCATGGTATCTTCCCCACATCCTCTATCAGCAAATCAATGCAATGGGCAGCACACGGTGTCCACACAATAGAAGGGAATTCTTCTTCTAGAAGCTTGCCCATAGCCACACAATTGCTTCCATTATCTGTAACCACTTGGACTACCTTTTCTACACCAATGTCCATGATAGCTTGACGGATATGATCATAAATGAATCCACCTGTTTACATATAACACAATGAATCATTAATCAATTGATAAATTATAATTTATCTTGACATGTGTCATGCACATGCACATGCCACATGCACATGCCACATGCATTGCACATGCACATGCACATGCCACATGCACATGCACATGCCACATGCACATGCACATGCACATTGCACATGCACATGCACATTGCACATGCACATGCCACATGCACATTGCACATGCACATGCCACATGCCACATGCACATGCCACATGCACAATGCACATGCCACATGCATTGCACATGCACATGCACATGCACATGCCACATGCCACATGCACATGCCACATGCACATGCATGCACATGTGTCATGCTGCATGCACATGCCACATGCACATGCACATGCACATGCAAATGCACATGCACATGCACAATGCACATGGCAACATGCACATGGTGACATGCACAATGCACATGTGTCATGCTGCATGCACAATGGCAAATGCACATGCACAATGCACATGTGTCATGCACATGCACAAGGAAAATGCACATGTGAGATGCCACATGCATGCAGCATGATTGATCATTGCACAATCAAATATAAATTGAAAATTCAAAAATCAGTTCACTCACCTGTGATTGTAGTACCAGCAGCTGATGCATCTATGGCTCGAAGGAACATGGTCCCTTTGCAACAATGCACCAAAATGTTGTACACATTTCTCTTTCATATGTCCGTCCATCCGTCACACATGATTGTGCATCCATACTTTGCCCATGTCTCTTTCATAGGCTCAAGCTCTCTCTCTAATGCTTCCTTTGTTTTTTTCAGCTCCGTTGTCCTCAAGTCTTCATAGGTAGGCCCTTGCCAACGAAACCCTAATAGTGAAACCTTCTCAATGGCATTTCTCCATGCCGATGTCCGTGCAACATTAAAAGACAAACCACATTGTATAAAAGCTTTCATGATGGCTTGTGTGGCTTCTTGTTTACGTTGTTGTTGCAAGCTAGCACGTATAGATGCTCCTCCAAGAGAGCCAAGTGGGTGCTCTTGTGGATCATGCTCTACTCTTGTACTCTTTCTTGGTGGCTCATGCTCTATGTCAATGTCTATGGAAGCTTGAGATGCTTGAGTTTGGGGATCACAAGAACCATGTGAACCGCTTGCTTGCGATCTAGCTTGGGATTGGGCTCCACTATTCCTTCTACCAAGGGCTTTTTGAGCTACCCATGCCATTAGCTCTCCTTTTATAGCTTCGGGCATTGGCTCTTTGCAAGGTGCAACTCCTATGCCACTTAGTCTTCCAAGATGCGCCTTGATCCTATCGGCTCCACCCGCTCCACTATAGCCACAAAGCTTGCAAGTCCATCTCTCACTACCCCCGGAGCCCATCTTTCCTTGGCTTGTCACATATTCCCAACATGCTTGTTTTGCTTTAGGCATGGTGATGGGAGAGGCTTAAAGCTTGGAGAGGATAAGAAGCAATAGATAGGGGGGTGTGTGAGGATGTGTGTGTAATAAAAGTACCTTCTTGCCTTTGTTTTGCTCTCTTCCACAGCCGACAGTTGTAGGATTCGCTCTCGGGTGCACAGATGAAAATGCCTCAATGAGGCCGTTTCGGCGAAACGGCCTCATTTGAGGCAAATTTTTTTGTGTTTGTTCGCAACGCGTTGCGAACGTCGCAACGTTGCGACGTTGCGTTGCGAACGTTGCGAACGCATCGCAACGCGTTGCGATGCAACACTGCTACCACACCACCTCCGAGTCATCATTGGGCAGCTTCGAGTTTCGTCACATCGTCAACTCACTATTGCTTACACTCCAGAACAAAATGGTGTTGAAGAAAGAAAGAATAGGATACTTGTTGAGATGATGTGTAGCATGATGTCATCCAAAAAGCTTTTTCCTAAATTTTGGTTTGATGCAATACATTCAGTTAATCATATTTTGAGCAGGTCTTCAACAAATGCTTTAAAGGTCATCAGATGTTATGAAGCTTAATATGGTAAGAAACCCGATATGGTTTTGTTCTCCCGCTTATGTTCACATTGAAAAAAAAGATTGTGGTAAGCTTGATGGCACAGCCATGAAAGCTTTGTTTATTGGTTATGCAATTGAAAGCAAAGGATACAGATTCTACGTTCCAGAAACAGGTGATATCCTACTCTCACACAATGCATATATTTCAGAAAGTCAAATTTATGATAAGAAGGTAGAGATTCCAAATTTCATAAAAGAAGATGACTATTCATTTTTTAAAAGGAATTTGGATTCTTACATTCAGCCATACGAGAGGGGTGATTCTCAAACCCTAAAAGTTGCACTTGATAAAGGTGAAGAGAAAGTTTCATTTCCTACATCTATACCTAGTCCAACTTAACTTATGAAGTTGGAGAAAGTTCCACAATTCTAGTAGAAAGAGGTAATGAAGAACAAGGAGATATTGCACCAGTTTTCAAGAATACTCCGAGGTGGTTATATCCATAGATTGTATTCGTACGCGCACGAAATACTTTGTACGTATCTGAAAACTCGTACGTATCCGTACGAATTTGTACAAAAAAAATTGCTATCCAAGCTTTTGAGTTTTTAACGCCGCGAACGGCTCATTTGGGCTATTGTTGCTCTCTGTCAACGGTCCACAAGTGCTCTCTGAAGTGCTCTTGAAGTTTGAACTTTGAAGTGCTCTCTCCTCTTGTAGTTCAGCCCTTTCTAAGCAAAATGGTGAGAGACAAGCATGAGGCATTTGACATCCATTGTGTTGGTGTAGAGAAATATACGAAGAAGTCAAACTCCCATCATTGGACTTGCAAATATTGTGGCTATACACAAATGGGGCTACAAAGCTACTTCAACACCTAAGCAAGCTTGGAGGGCAAGTAGCGGCATGCAAGGAGATCTCCGACCATATTGCATCCGAAATTAGACAAAAAATGTTGGACTCTCCTAGCAAATTACCTACATCGGTAAGAGGATATGCAAGCAACCCTTCTCATGCATCTGCCTCTACCTCTTCACATGAAAGGGAGTCACATTTTCAAGACTCAAATATTGGTTCATCATCACAATCACCAACACAAAGGGACCCACAACCACACACGAGGCAAAGCGGATTAGGGCAAGCTCCCGGGCATGTAAGTTCGTCTCTCACATGGATCAAGGAGAAACAAAAGATAGCCGACATAGAGATTGCAAGAACGGTAATTCTTAATTCAAACGAACGGAAGACTATGGTGAAAGCAATCAGTGAAGTGGGTCCATGTCAAGGATGGAGTGGACCTAGCTACTCCGATATGCGGACAACCAAAATTAATGAGGAGAAGAAGAGGATAGATCTCTCACTTGCTCCTATGCGTGAGAAATGGTCTAGGTATGGATGCACTATCCTCTCCGATGGATGGAGAGAGAGAAAAAATAGAGGGATAATTAATATTCTTGTGTCATGCCCTATTGGTACTTTCTTCCTTCATGCCGTTGAGGTTGGAAAGAAAGGAAAGAAGACAACCTGAGTGTTCATCTATCGACATATCAAGAAGGCCATCGAAGAGGTAAGTTGGAAATTTTATTTTTATTTTTATATGTTTTACAAAATTTTGAGATTTACCATTTATGTAAAATTCTAAATATTAATTTTTTGAATTTTATGCATAGGTGGGTCCATCAAATGTAGTGCAAGTTGTCACCGACAATGCAAGCAATTGTAGGCATATGGGGAAGCTCTTGGAGGGTGAGTATCCACATATTGTGTGGACCACATGTGCAACTCATTGTCTTGATTTGCTTGTGGAGGATATTGGAAAGCTATCATGGGTAAAAGCTTGCACACTACAAGCCTCGAGCATAGTTACATTTTTCACACAAAAAGTGAAAGTGTTAGCTATGTTTAGAGAGCATAGCAAGCTTGAAATAAAGAAGAACTCCACCACACGTTTCGCATACATGTGGATTGTTCTTTCAAGGTTGCTTGAAGTCAAAGTGCCTCTAAGACAAACGGTGGTATCTACCTTTTGGAGCGAGTGGAATGAGAGCTCGTTGGAGGAGTCACAAAGCATACAAAGGCTATGTTTGGATGAGAGCTTTTGGGATAGTGTGAAGGCTATTTTGAGTGTCATCACACCTATCTACAAAGTTCTATGCATGACGGATTGTGAGGGTGCTACTCTAGGGCTTCTCATCCATATCATGAGAAGAGCTATGGAAGAGATAAGGGAATGCACTCTTGTCACCGAGGATCAAAGAGGTGAAGTACTTGAGGTAAGACACTTTGATAAATTATGATTTATGATTTATCAATTATATCACACATCATAAATGTATTTGTATTTGATATTTAATATCTATGTGCAAATCGCAATATGCATGCAATGATGCTCATGCATCATGCATGCATGTATGATGTGCCATAAACCATGATGCAATGAGTATGTATGTAATATGTTTATTTTAATTTTTATTTCATTCTTCTTTTTAAAATTTAACTCTCTTTCTTTTTTTATGATTAGGTAACAATGAGAAGATGGACATGGATGCATCGACCTATCCATGGGTTTGCGGGTTTATTGCATTCAGCATTCAAAAGCCCGCAATTATATGATGATCTGGAGCTATTATCGAATCGGCTTCAATATATGCCACGTGTAGTTCCCATACATCTACATAATGAGATGTTGGAGCAAATAAATTGCTATATGGATGAGAGGGGAGATCCCGCTTTTCTTTCCTCTACATGTTGGGATAGAGAGTCAATGGTAAAACCATTGTTTTGGTGGCAAAATGTTGGTTTTTCATTCACTACTTTGTGCACATATGCTCTCAAGGTGTTATCTCAAGATTGTTCATCTAGTGCATGTGAGAGGAATTGGAGTGCTTTTGCTCTCATCCATACAAAGGTGAGGAATAGACTTAGTTCTCAACAAACGAAGAAATTAATATATTGTCGCACCAATCTAAGGATGTTGCAAAATATCCCTAACATGGAGACTCTAAAACAAGTAAGTAAATTTGCATAAATTTCAGATTTGCATAAATTTGCATAAATTTGAGATTTACATAAACAAGTAATTCATGGTTTGATTCTCTTTTTTATTTAGGTGAATGTGGACGGATTTTGGCCTTCCGTGAGAGACACTCCTCTTCCATCATATGATATGCCTCAAGATGATGAGGAGCTTCTTTTTGCCGAGCTATATAGAGAGCTTTGCTCTATAGATGTGAGGCAAACAAGAAGCCGTGGCAGCAAAGGAAGGGTCACAGGAGTCCGTGGTCGTGGGAAGGGGTTGATTATTCGGCGTGCATCGACCACTTCACATGGGGATGGAGCTAGCACTAGTCGAGCACCAGCTAATACATATACGAGGAGGAAGGGGAGGAGGACATTACCATCGATGCCGCTATCCCCTGGTTTTGATGATGAGGGAAATCTTGTCAGTGATCCTCCCACTCCACCATCATCTACTTATGAGATGACAACATCTGATTCTCTTGATGATGATTATGATGATAGTGATATTGATGAGATGGAGGATGCAGATGATGAGTGATCATTGTTCATCATGATTCATAATCCATATGACATTTTGATTAGAGTTTTGGACTTGTCACTTTATTGACATTATGATGATTGATGACAGATGTATACATACTACATGATTGATGATGTTTTTCATTGGCTTTTAGTATTTACCACTGTAGACTTGTGACTTGTCATTTTGTTATTTATGATTTATCATTTATGTATGTATTCTTGGTAATGATTCATGAATCACGATGATCATGTTTGATGTGACTTGAAGTTTGATTTTATGTACTATGATGATTGATCATTGATGATTCACATCTGATGTATGAAATTTGAATGAATGGTTTTTGTAATGATGAAAATGATCATTGTAATGAATGAAATTTGATAGCATGCTTTTTGCTTTTAATGATGTTACAAAGTTCAACTTACATTATACATGATGATGATAGTAGATACATCCAATTCCCCGATACGACGGCGATATCCCACATGATTAAATATAGCTAAATAAAGTTTTTAACCTTTATTTTGATGCATTATTTTCATAACATGATGTCCATCATGTTAAAGATGAGATATATAATTTTTAGCACACACACAAAAAAAAAAAAAAAAAAAAAAGCGTACCTTATGAACGTACGAATACAGTACGGGAAGCCCCAAATCTTAGGGTACGTACGTAGTACCGTACTAATTGTACGGATCGTACCTTACTAGCTATGGTTATATCAAACTTGGAAGGAGAGTGGTATAAGAGCTTCATAGGTAGAACAAGAAGTCAGACAAGGAAAGAACTAGAAGATCAGGTAAATTACGTAGAACATTTTGAGCTCATAACATTTTAGCACTAACTTCAGTTCAGAATGACCAGCTAATGTTAAAGATACACTACAAAGTCTTGTTTGGAAGAAAGCTATGCAAGAAGAGATTGATTCTATTCATAAGAATCAAACATGGAAGCTTTGTGAGTTACCAAAAGATAAAAAAGTAATTGATGTTCAGTGGATCTTCAAAATCAAAAGAAAGGATCTATTGGTTTTGAAAAGAATCTGCTCCTACTCTTTATGTTAAAGCCAAAAACGATGTCTTAATTATTGTTATCATATATGTTGATGATATGATTATGACAAGTCCCAAGGTTTCAAACCTTTAATTTTTTAAAGCACAACTTAAGCATGCATTTGATGTGAATGATTTAGATATTTTACATTATTACCTTGGGATTGAGTTCAAATTCAGGAATGAGTGTATCCACATGACACAGCAAAAATACATTGAGAAATTATTGAAAAGGTTTGAAATGACAAATTCCAAGCCTATGCAAACACCTATGGATATTAATGTGCCATTATAGACAGAAGCGGATTCAGAACCTTTTGATGCTACTTTGTATAGTCCAGCAGTTGGTTGTTTGATCTATTTATGTAATACAGGACCTGACATTCAGTTTGCAGTTTTTTAAGTATCCACGTTCATGCACAGCCCACTCAAGATTCATTAGAAAGCAATTAAGAGGTATATTTATAGACATCAAAAGTTTTGTAGATTTTTGTACCTTATGCCATTATGACATTGAAGGGGGGATTTGTTGGAAACAATGTCAAGATAGCACAAAACCCTAATTTCCAGCAACCCTAACAGAACGTCAAAAAAATTACATTATCTTATTATATAGTACTTGAGGAGAGCTTTCATTTAGTATATAACACTTTGTCATCAGAGGTCCAGAAAAGCACCAAAAAAAAAAGAAAAAAAAAAACTAACCCTAATTTTTGCTCAAAAAGTTTTTTTGCATGTTCATGATCCTCATGTCATGAGCTTTTGGAAAAGCTAACTCCCATAACTAGCTCATGATCAGAATTAGGAGATGATTGGAGTTTTAGGTCAGAAAAGCTAATCGCTAAAACCAAAAGCTGATCGTAAAATTCACTCCGTTGCATGTGTTTTTTTACTTTTCGCAAAAATTATCGCAAGAACCTCCTAGGCCTATATAAAGATGGGTTGGGGGTCACTTTGAGGTATCCATCCAAACTCACTCAAGGCCTAGTGAAGTACTCTTAACACTTGGAGAAGGTATACCTAAGTTTTGGTGTAGATTTGGGGTAGATTTTTGCAGCCATTATCAGCTTTAGCTGAGTTTTGTAAGTAGCAAGTTCTAAATTCAATTCTTCTTCCTTTATTGCTTCTGTTCCAAGGCTTTGTAATTTCTACTTCAACACAAGGAGGAGTCTTTCTTGCTATTTAGGTCAGTTTCTGATTTAGGGTTTCTGAAACCCTGATTTCAGAATTAGGGTTTGCTGTACGAACAGTTCTAAACTGTTTTTATTCACTTCAATAGCACATATACACAGTCTTCATACCTCTTAGGCACTTTATGCACAATTTCTTGTATCTAGAACTCTAAATTCAGCCTAGATTCAGTCTTCAAAAGCATACATTCAGCTTTGTATCATTTACACACATTGTAATTTGATATTCATAATAGATCGTGTAGGTAAACATTCAGTTTACTATTACACTTTGGCAATTGTGTATTCTCTCTCTATTTCTCATTCATCTAATTTTGAGTCTTAAGCTGTGTATGCTAAGGTTCATGCGTTGGAAGATCCTTTATATAAACTTGCGAATATTGTTATTAGAGCCCACCTCACTTCCAACAGTTCCCACTTTCCAAACTCCAACAATCAATATCACATCTAGTCATTGCTTCTTGAGGCACTTTGTAAGCGCACCCTTACTCACTTTATCGAATGGCTACGAAATAGATTAGCATTCTCAAGGTGATTGGAGCTCCTTTCAACCTGCAAAGACATTATCTTAAGGATTGTGCAAGCAATTTTATATTTTTGTGCCAATTTTTGTTGGGGCTTCTCCTTGCATATACATAGGGTATTGATGCTCGATTTTTTTAAGAACTCATCAATTTCCTATATCATACTCAATTTCCTACATCATACTATAGCCACTCGCCATGGCTAAGGACAATGTTGTATTTGGCACATTAGCAGTTGAGGATAAGTTGAATGGTTCCAACTATCCATTGTGGGTATGCATGATGCACCATGTATTGGTTGCAAAGGGATTGTGGAATATTGTGTCGGGTGTTGAAATACATTCTATTACATCTACAAATGTCCAAAATGTAGTTGATGGAGATGGTGATAAGGATGTTTCAAGTTCGAGCTCTAGCCCCTTTTTTTTTTAACCCTCTTACAACTCCTACTTTACATATGATATGTACACCATCAATGCCCCGAGCCAATGCAAAGAAACTTCGATGGGATGGAACGATGCACAGGCACATGTCTTGATTACTTTGTCTATCAATATTCTATTATCCTTCATATTCAAGCATGCAAACTAGCCATAGATGCTTGGCATACTCTTGCGGCATTGTATCATGCAAGAAATGAGGCTCATGTTTCTTACATTCGAAATAAGTTGGAAAGTGAGCATATGAATGAAGGTGATTTCATGGAAAGTTTTTTTTAGAGAGATCAAAGATTTGAAGGAGTAATTCGTTATTGGAGATGAAATTTTACCAAATAAATCAATCGTGCAAACTCTTAACAATGGGCTTCCTAATTTCTATCCAAATTTTGCTTCTACTCTTCGATTGCCAATGATAGAAAACCCAACTTCTTTGACATTGGAAGAGTTAGTTTTTACTTTGTTGCAAAATGATCAATTTAGGCATAACAAGTCTAGACTCGATTATGCATGTTGTATATCAAGCATTCATTGCTATTCAGAAAGCCAAGGATAAAGGTAGCTCTTCCTTTGGTATTTTGACAATGGTGCAACCAAACATCTTAACTCTCAACGCAGTTTCTTCATGTGACTTGAGCCTTCCCCTAACACGAATTCTATCACATGTGAAAAGAAGTTCTCCTATCTTGTCATGGGAATCGGAAAAATTTATCCTCATTGCTACTGACGGTAGTATATCCACATTATTAGATGCTTTATATTCGTAGGGGATAAAGAAGAATATGTTATAAATGTCGGGACTCGGCACTAGCCAAGATTGGTTGGTCGTAAAGTTTGTTGATGACAGGAAAGTTCATGATCTCTATGATGGTGACAAAATCATTGCATCAAGTATTCTATGTTGTGGGTTATATAAACTCACAAATTATGGCAAATCTATGGATGATTATGTTAGCCCAAGAAGCAAGATAAAATACACGGGACACTTACACACTAATACACACTCTCAAATAATGAATAAAAAATGAGAATGAGTCCAAATCACAAAAGTAGCAAATATAGCGGATGTATCAAATAAACCAACTCACTACTCATCTACTTGTCAGAGCCTTCAAGTATGGTGAGGAAGAGGGGGGGATGGAAAAGCATAAGACATAATTGAAGACCTCCCTCTCTCTCTCTCTCTCTCTCTCTCTCTCTCTCTCTCTCTCTCTCTCTCTCTCTCTCTCTCTCTCTCTCTCTCTCTCTCTCTCTCTCTCTCTCTCTCTCTCTCTCTCTCTCTCTCTCTCTCTCTCTCTCTCTCTCTCTCTCTCTCTCTCTCTCTCTCTCTCTCTCTCTCTCTCTCTCTCTCTCTCTCTCCCTCCCCCCCCCTCCTTACCCTAGTACCAGGCCGCTTGCGAGGAAAGCACACTGCAGCAGAGGTGTGCAGGTAGATCCTTCGAAAACATGCATAGGATGGAAGCCATGAACATTGTACCATCACTTTGCACTGTCGATTTCTGTTTCTTAGACAAGATTATGGCTTATTGCCTTGCATGCGAATACAGCAGATGAAGAAACCCTACATGCACTAAACAATGACTGTTCAACCCTGCAAAAGATACTAAAAGTCAAACAAGATAAAAAAGCGATGCCATGTGGCCTGCTCGGAATCATTATGCAGACCAAAGCAGACTTGCCGAGTAAGGAATTTCATCAGACAGACAGATAATTTGGCTTATCTGAATCATCACCTTTTTATGCCCACGCACAATATTGTAGTACCTTCTTTTGATGTCACTTCCAAATGTTAGTATGTACTTTCAGAATTTTCAAGTCATCACAACCAGTTACATGAAGAAAACAACACTTCAAGTCTACCATGGTGCTATGAACATAAAAGAAGCCCGTGATATAGTTCAGGATAATGAATCTGTAAGAGCCAACAACTGCAAGATAGCTGAATATTGATCTTTTTTCACTTCTGAATGCATATCTTTCAGCCAAGAAGTTGGCTTCAAGATTTGAATTTAATTAAAGGCAGGCCGCATATCTTTAGAAAGACGCAAAAAATGTACACATTCAACTTCTATCCACCTTTCTAATCCACTTTATGTCATGATTGCTTGTTCTCATTGTGATGATTCTTCTACCCAAGAAACAAGGTTGATATCTTGCCTTGTGGTTTTAATGTTTAGAATTAACCATAATGGAAGGTTTCCTTGTTGAATAACACATTGATATTTGTAGCTGCTCAGTATCTAAGCCTCTTTTCTTGACATGCATCCGCCTATACTGAAGCCTACACAGATTTTCTAAAAAAAGATATACCCATTGCCCCTCAACTATACCTCTACTGTTTTAAGAACCACATCTATTGTTATAGATTGAGCATAATGAATCATTCCTCAGGCCCAATATCTATTCCCAACAATTATAGAATCCTAAAATTCTGATCTCACAATCAAAACAAAGACTTCTAGAAAAAAATGAGAAAGACGAATTAAAATTCTTTGTAATTCTGGTGACTAATATAAGACAAATGCATAAACAATAAAATAAGTAGGAACAAAATAAATGAATGAATTAGAAAAGAGAGAGAGAGAGATGCTTATCCCAAATCTTGTATCATTCATCAATGTCTTTTTGCACCTGTTAATATGTTCACATAAAGAGAAACGGTCAACAAGTGAGAAACAAACCCCCAAGAGTTGGACAGGCAAGACTGTTAGATGACAAACCCTAACACTTAGATAGCAAACCTTGATACACAGCCCCTAACACTTAGATAGCAAACCTTGATACACAGCCTGATTTATGGATGAAAATTCTAGATGGTGAATTACTGTGCGGGTGCAGGGAATGCAGAATGCACTACTCCTAGGATGCCTTACTTAGTTCACACTGTACTAAATAACATAGAAACACTTCAAGATCCAAACACCACTCAAAAATTAGACACTACAACTTCTAGGAGCAATCAGAAGCATATTAGCATCAATGGGACAGTGGTTTCCTTGGACTCACTTACAGCAGGTTGTACCAGCTCACTAAGTATTAGAGACAACAACACATACAACAAGCACCTCAAGTACAACAATCACCTACTGAGGATTCCACCAGGGTTACCCTCTTGCCAACACTACTCGTAGGGACTTCTTGCAAGGAACAAGGAGATGCTTATGTAATTAATACAACTGACCTAAGTGCCAAGGTGAACTCAGCATAGCCTTACTAGGACTTGGTTTACAATAGTGATGGGATTGTTGTCACACTAGATGAGATCCCTTTTATAGCCTAAGGAACTCCCCAAATATTATCTTTGACTGGAGCCGTCATGCTCAGAGAAGGTGTGGTGCCCAAAGGCCCAAGCTGTTACCGACTCCCAGAGTTGGTAACTCATAGTCAAAGACGGTCTTGGCTCAGACATTCATACTCCCGTTTTATGACGACCAAGGGGCCCACAAAGGTCCGAGGTGGAAGCCCAGCTCAAGGTGGAAGCCCATTTGGAAGGCAAGAGGTTGTCACCTAGTTGCATGGAAGAGGTGGTCTCCCAGTTGGAGAAGAGATCATCGCCCAACTGCAGAAAGGTGGTCACCCAATTGCAAAAGAGGTGGTCTTCCAACCTGGAGTGTAGGCGGAGGCCCAACCCTTGGCTATGTAGGTGGTCATCCAGTGCCTTGTACATGTACCTGTGCAGAAGAGGTGGTTGCTCGGGCCAATTGAAGAAGAGGTGGTCATCTCCAACCTTGAGTGTAGGTGGTGGCCGAATCCTTGGCCATGTGGGTGATCATCTAGTGCCTTGTACATGTACCTATGTAGTCTTCATGTATAGCATGTTCATCTCAAAAAAAATAAATTCTCTACAAGTTGCCCGCCATTATAGTCTCTCCATTTCGAAGAGAGGAAGAGACATGTGGTGCAGACCGTGGAGTGACAATAGCTCGAATGGTAAAGAGAAATAGAGATGGGCAGTGTTACAACAGAGTGATGAAGCTCGTGACAATGATGTACTAGAAGGCAAAGATTATATGTCCCATGAGGAATGAAAAAATTTACAAGAGCTTGTAAAAGCCATCTAAAACATTGTGCAGAAAAAAACTTTTAAAACACTATGCTGGAAAAGACCAAAATCTGAAAATGTTTAATCTTTGGAAGGCTCCTTGAGGCTTGCCCTGCCTATGGCAACAAGCTTCTTCTTCTTCAATGTCACCACATATGAGAGACTTTTGAAAATCGAATCTTGACTTCAATGAGTCTCTTTTGTTTTTAAAAGAGGAAGTTCGGCCTAAGCCTAATCTCCCTTTGCTTGAATTGAGTCTCTTTGTCGGCAACGGGTAGCACTTTCTTTCCACGCTAACTCTAGTTCTTTGATTGTAGCTAGCTCTTCTTTTAGTTCCTTGACTCTTTCCTCTGTGATAGAAGCAATGGCCTCTTTCGTCTCTAGTTTTTGCACTTCCAAATGCATTTCTTTCAAGAACAGGGAGCATCTTAAAAATTCAGAAGTAATCATTTTGATATTGTGTCTGTTGTGTGCATCAAGATTCAATAAAACCTTTCTATATGTTGCCATCCTTTCCACCAATGCTATGTTCTTTTCCCATATCTTTCGAATAAATGAGAAAGTAGGATTGTCGGAAGATGTGGCACCCATGGTGGGGGCTTTTGATGTAGATCCTATTGGCAAACTTGGAGAGATCTCCGAGAGTGCCGTTGGTACACAATCAAGCTTCGATGGATTTACACGAGGGGAATTAAAATGTATGTAGGACGTTCATGTGCAAATGGATAGTGTTGTGATTGTGAAGGAGTAGAAGATGATTATGTGAATCTAGGTATTGCATTAAATGCAACGAAGGCATCGGAGAACATGAATGAAGTGGGCTTGATAGGAGGTGGTATGGAAGTAGATGTAGTGGGTGAAGTTGGGTGAGTAGGAAATGATGTATGAGGGGAATGGTGACCAAGAGAGATGGGTGGTGCAAAGCGAGGAGTTTTGTGCGGCAAAAAGTAAGGTGTTTCATTGTGAGGGGTAGAATGATGATGGTGCATAGAAGTCTGAAGAGAAGACAAGCGGGATGTACGTGGAGATTTGATACTAGGAGAAGGTGAAGCAATGTGAGGACACAGAGATTTCATACTTGTAGAGGGGGAAGTATAGCGAGTGGATGGGGAAGTATGGTGAGGAGCTTCTTTGTCTTTCTTAACAATTGTCAACTATGTAGCCCTGTTCTACCCTTAGTAAGGTAGCAATGTCCTCTACAGAGTCCTTTCAGACATGGGCCCTCGTCCTCTTTCGCATGGCTCCTGGGTAGTAGTATGTGTGGTTTGGGGAAGGCGAGGAGTAGGGTTCTATGTAGACATAGCCCTTTTACCCATAGGATCATAGGTGCACTGAATAACTTGAATGACGGAGCTTTTTTGCTTTTCTGCTGCACATAACGTTTTCGACGTTCCTCCAATGATTACTTGTGGCATGGGAATGGAATGGCATGAACGAAGCAAAACAAAGGCTCACATAACCTGATGTCCATGAATTGAATGCTTTCTCATAGGAGAAAATGTGCTTCGAACAATGCGAACTGTTGGGCTCCCCTTGGCTCAATAGCTTTAGCAATAAAGATAATCACACAATTGGTGATGGTATCGCTAATGCTTTTCCCAGGAAAATGGCATGCTACTCATGAATTTGCAATGTGTTCAGTGCCAATTGCAGCAGGAAGTAGCTCCAATTAATCTTACCATGTGGTAATGTTGGAAATGTCTCGAATAAAGACAGGGCCTCCATGCCTATCGTGTGATTGTTGGAAATGGTGGGAAAATGGTGGGAAAATGGTGGGAAGAGAGCAAGGAGCTAGACGAGTTACGCCCATGTGGGCTAACTCTTCCTATGTAAAGGCATTTGATATCTGTCCAATATTCACCTTGTATGTCCAAAAGTAAATTAGTTGGTTTAAATGGACCAGGGGCAGCTTTGGCATTTGTCTTTGCCTCTGTGGATTTCTTCTTGAAACAAGCCTCTTTCTGTGGTGCTGGTTTCCCCTAGTGGGTTCCCAATCATCTACTATATGTTCTTAATCATCACTAGATTCGTGAGATAGGACATCAAAGAGTTCCTCATCAACTGGTCGAGACTCCAAAACTTCCTTCCTACTTACTTCCTCTTCTGAAGAAGCCATTGTCTTCAAATAGGACCCTTGAAGTATCTCAGATCAAAGGGTGGAATGAGAATAGATGTTTAACCTCATGGAGGGTGAATCTGTTGGAGGATGAACCAGTTGGAAGTGTGTTCCTAAGGTATAAGATCAAGTTGTGGAGCAGAAAGTTATGGTTGGAAGTGATGTTTACTTCAAGAGTAGGAGATAGGAGATAAGAGGATGGACGTGGTGAAGAGAGCCAAATGCAAATCCCTAGTGAAGGAGGCGGTCATCAAGAATAGAGACAAAGGGTGAGGAGGATGCCAATATTGCCAAGGGAGTAGTAGAGGTCGCCTTGGGAAGATACATGGAGGAGGTGGTTGCAGAGTGGTGAAGGTAAGGAAGAATCACCATGAGTTCTTATAGGTGGAGGAGGTGGTCACCAAGACTGTTGATTCTTATGCTTGGAGGAGCTAAGGGCAAAGAGTGATGGTGAAGAGAGGAGGTATGTATATGAGCAGAGGGTGGTAGAAGGTGGTGGTGGGTGTCATGAATGAGGAAGAGGTGACTTAAAGATGGTGTGTATAAGCAAAAGTGTATGAGCAAAGGGTGGCAATTGTAAATGTGTATGAGGAGAGGATGGCAATTGCAGGAGTAGAGGGTGGTGTGTATGAGCACAGGTGATCCGTGTATAATGTGCGTATGAGAAGATGTGTATGAGGAGAGGGTGTCAATTGTAGGAGGAGAGGGTGGCGTGTACAAGCAGGGGTCAATAAATATTGCAGATTGAGGTCTTTCGTTTAAGGCGCTTGTAGGATATTGTCACTCAGTAGTGAAGGTAAATGTGTGCGGATGAGTAATCACCAAGTAGGCTAGGCGAGGGTAAGAAGCAATGCAACTTATAGATGAAGGTGGCTCCAAGTGTCATACCAATCTGTATGTTGGTGGAGGTCATTAACATAGCGATGGAAGATAAAGACAAGGCTACACTAATGATGGTTGGTTGTCTTCCAATAATACTCCAATTGCTATATTTAGGGGCCTTCACAAGAGGGAGATCACCTCTCATAGGACCAACATGGGTGGTCGCCCCATCCCGTTCTTATTATAGACTAGGAGCCAGTCAGTATTATAGATAATAGAGGACAGAGACGTTTGAAAAGTAAGTGTGTATGTTGTAAAGGGTGACTAGTGGTTGTCTGAGAAGGACATAGGAGGTAAGAGGTGGTGGTATGGGTTTGGGAGATGGGATTTGGTAGCCTAAGAGGGTTGAGGGAAGTCACCTAGGGTTTGTGAGATTGGAGATGGAAGGGATGGGAGGTGGTCACAGCTGAAGATGATCTACTCCAAATAGATAAGCTCCAAGCTATTGCACACCTTGATGATGATGAAGAAAACACAACTCCACCTTCTTCAAGTTAGCACATGAAGAATTCTCCAGGTTGTGATGATTATGAGTTGTTTAAGTATTCCATATATATAGGCAATTTGAAAATTTCCCAAAAAAGTGTAAAAGCTGACTTCCAAAAATCCCAGCAAGATTTTCGCAGTAAACCACGAAAGTCCCAATTTGGGTATTTTTATGTTAATTTTGAAGCACCAAGCGGTCTGCTATCAACCATAGGATCGAATTTTCCTAGTCCTATAAGCTTTTGATAAATGTCATGTTGCTTTTCACTTTCTAAAGTGTTTTTCACATATAACCTATAAATTAGGGTTTAACTTTTGATCCATAACTAGTCAAATACCCAAGTATTCTAGACCACTGGTGTACAGTCCTAGACGTTTGGTGTTGCCTAGTTTGATTTACGATCAGCTCATTAACAAACCGATTATTTGGTTCCATTCTTGCCATTCAGTGCATATGAACCATTCGCCTATATACTTTGTTTTGCTTCATTCCTCCCCCCCTACATGTGGCGGGTCCTCCTTAGACACCACATCACGACCATGATCTTCTTAGCCTCAAGGTCGTAAAGCTTATAAGCCTTCTTATCCTCACTGTACCTTAAGAAGATACATTTAATGCTCAAGGATGCTGAATTGACATGTGATAGATTGGCCATCGTTTATGTGCAGCCACAACTAGTACTACTTGGATAGTAGTCATCCTTCTAATCGAGGCAAATGATTCACAAAAGTCAACTCCTTCAACTTGTGAGTAGCCCTATGCAAAAAGTCTTGCTCTGTACTTTTCCAAAGTACCATCAGCCTTGCACTTTAGCTTCCAGACCCACTTGGTGCCAATGACTTTGCGCTTAGCGGGTCGATCCACTAGCTCCCAAGTTCCATTCTTCATGATATTCTCGTATTCTATTTTCATGGAAGCTCTCCAATTCGGATCGTAGAGTGCCTCTTGCACGGTGGTTAGTTCCTTTGCTTGTTCTTGAATGAGCTCAGACATCAAGGCTATACTTACAATATGGGCATTTGCCCGCCTCTGCTCCTCTATTCTCTGTGATCACCTTGGTCTATTTCCAACCTCTTCTAATGACTGTGCTGTTGGGGATAAAGGCCCCAACGACTCTCCTTTTATATACTTTTTGACCCTTCCAAATGAAAGCTCTCTCCAAGAGGTTTTCATACATATTTTTGTTTTATTTTTTGGATCCCAAATTAAGGAGTTATAGGCATTTATATTATTCTTATGACTTTTGGTCATTGGCCATGTGTCAACATGTCCAAATGACCTAAAAGTCACTAATCAATAAGACTTGGTCCCAAATCTCTCATAACTTGATCGGGACTTCTTCAACTTCAGCTCCTCCATCTTCTTCTCCAAATTTTTGCGCAGGTTTCTCTCTCCTCATGCCGCAACCCACTCTCTTGGCATTTGGAGCAACGGAGCCAACCACCACGTAGCTCTCCGTGGCTTCTTTCACTGGTATCAGAGCTTTGAGTTGTTCCATCGCAAGAAAGTTACTCCAAATGCTTTTTTACTTCAACCTATGCTAATCTGAAGGCTTTTTCTTGCATTTTGGAGAATTTCATAGCGAAAAAAACTTCATTTTTCGCGATAAAAGTGTTGTTTTTGGAGGATTACTTCAACCCATAGCAAAGTTTAAGCAAATTTTGAGTTTTTCAGAGAGTTTCATCGCAGAGAACCTCTTCCATTGTCCTTCTTGTATTCTCACAAGCATTTTTCAGCATCCACACTGTTGGTTTTTCATCTGCAGATCCTTTTGTTGCAAAAATTCTCTATCATTTCAAGTGAGAGTACATATATAAGGATTGTGGAAGTGCATACTTACTAGACACTATTACAAGAGGTCATTTTTCTGATTTTACATGTCATATTGCCGCAAAAACCGGGGCTTTTGTGAAAACAAGCATTTATTGACTCTGTTTTTCATCTATGTATGCTTTCGTGGTTGAAAAACAACAAATTTGTTGTTTTTTTATGCAATTATAGCTTGTTGGAACTTTTTGAAAATTTTTGTAGAACATTTCATAAATTGATTTTCGCAAGCTTTGCACAGTTTCTGGGCTTAATTTCTCAGCTATAGTCTCATCAGATGATTATGCACAAGACAACAGGTGAAGTTTACCATTTTTTTTGTGAAATTTTGAAGCTCTCACTGTGCAAACATGGCTTTTATCTCCTCTAATGTCAAAAATTTATTTGATCAAGAGATTTAAGGGTAGTGGCTTTGATTTATGGAAAAAGAGAATGCTTTGCATCCTCTTTTTTAAAGATTGCGAAGAGGCTCTTGAAGAAGTCAAGCCTGAAGATATGACTAATGCAGCATGGACGAACCTAAATAAGAAGGCCATTACTTATATCAAGATGGTTGTATCATATGAAATCTTAGTGGATCTAAAGGTCCTTACAACTACTTTTGAGGTATGTGAGAAGTTGAAGGCCACTTATGAAAATACCACGCCTGTAAATCAAGTGCATCTTATGCATAAGGTAGTGTGTATGCAGCTTGATGAGTCAAAAAGTGCAGCTGAGCACTTATCTTCTTTTACAGGTACTCTCTCACAATCGAAGGACTCCAAATTATCTACATTGGATGATAAGCTTACGGCCATCTTATTGTTGATGACCTTACCTGATTCATGGGAAACATTGGTTGCTTCACTTTCGAATAACCCAAATCTTACCTTTGATGGTGTAAGGGGTTCTATTCTGAATGAGAAAATAAGGAGAAAATCTAGTGGAGAAGGTAGAGGTCCAGCCAATGTTACTAGAGGAAGCCCATGTTACTAGAGGAAGAATAGAAAAGAAAAGTGGAAATATAGAGAGGAATAGGAGCACAAGCAAAGGCAAGGTTAAAGTGACTTCTTATCAATGTGGGAGGAAAGGCCACTAGAAGCCTGATTGCAAATACTACAAAGTTGAACTAGAAAGAAAGGAGAACACATGTTACAAGAAAAAAAGGGACACCAAGAATGAAGCACATGATAACTCAAAGGACAAGGACAAAGAGAAGGCCAATGTGGCCTCTAATGTCATTATTGAGGAGCTATCAGATGCAGAAGACATTCTTTGTGCTACTATGGAAGTAGATCATGCCAAAGTTAATGATGCTTCTGTTTATATTCATGCACAAGATATGCAAATCACAAAGAGGGATCTGATTGATGCCTTGCTTACTGTGAATGATGCTTTGTCACAAACATGGATTGTGGATTCAAGTGCATCATTCTATGCTACTCCTATTAAGGAGTGTTTTACTACCTTTCATGCAGGCAACCATGGACATATATAACTTGGAAATAACCATGCTTGTTTTATTGAAGGTATTGGCAGAGTGCATCTCACAATTGATGGCACTAATGAGCTTGTTTTGCATGATGTAAGGTATGTACCAAGCATCAAGAAAAGCCTATTGTCTGTTGGGAAAATGGATATGCAAGGATATAGTACCCTCTTTGAGAAAGGGTCATGGAAGCTTATCTGTTGGAAATCAATGTCACATGAGTCCGAAATCCTTTTCGGGCAGAAACCCTAATTTTGGTACTTAGTCATTTTTGGCACAAAAATTGGGTAAAATTTTTATGAGTCTATCTTGAAGAGCTTGATGAGAGCTTTCTAATGGTATAGCACTTTCAGTCATTAGAGATCACATGTGGGACTCGGAGAAAACCCTAATTGAAGATTGAGCAAAATTTTAAGTTAAAAGCTCATAAAAAGCTAATTCTAGCGATAGAATTAAAAATAACGATCAAACTTTAAAAAAAAAGCGATCAAAAATTCCGATGAGCTTTTAGACAGCGATCAAGCTTTTTTATGTCGTAGAGCTTTATTTTGGAGATTTTTTTCGCATGAGATCGCAAGAGGTCATGAAGGCTATATAAGTGAGGCTCTTGGTCACTTTGTCAAGTATCCAACGCAAGCTTTGAGGTCTCTGTGAGGTGGTTGTGCTGTAGCACACATGGGGCAGCCATGGTGCACATATGGGGCATCTATGGAGCTATCTTGAAGAAGATAAGGAGCAGCCATGGGGTTCTTTTTGGAGAAGAGTGCGCTCATACTCTTTCTTATGGAGAAGACTTACCTATAAGAAGCTTGGTGGTGTGGATCATCCATCTACATGATGTATTTGAAGATTGTCTTCTACATGAATATTATGGAGTACTTCAAAGACATTGGATGGAGCCTAATATAAGATTGCATCTTATGTTAACTATTCAGGTACATATTCTCTTTATGCACACAAGTATTACTTGGAGCTTATGGAGGCGGTGGCATCCATATCTAGAGGAGTCCTATTCGGCATACGTGGAGGCAGTGGCATCCATAAAGGAGAATCAGTACTGGTGGAGGAAAAGAGAGTATTCAGCAGATGGAGAAGCTCAAATGGAGCACCTCTTGACTGAGCAGCAGGGCAGGTGAGTTATTCTCTCAAGCACTTCTCGAATGAAGTGATACCGCACATCAATGTGCTTTGTACGTGCATGGAACATGGCATTCTTTGCTAAACATATAGCACTTTGGCTGTCACATCCAAGCATAGGTGCCTTGATGGGCAAACCAAACTCACAGCATTAACGTCCAACCAAATGGCTTCCTTGGAAGCCTTAGTGGCTGAAATATATTCAGCCTCCGTAGTTGACAGAGCAACAATCTTTTGCAACCTAGAACACCATGAAATAGCACCTCCTGCAAGAGTAAATATATATCCACTTGTGGATTTACGAGTATCCACATCACCAGCCATGTCAGAGTCACAAAAGCCTTTCAGCTCCAATGGATCTTTGCCATAGCAAATACATTTATTCTTGGTCCTTTTCAAGTACCTCAAGATAGATTTGACTGCCTCCCAATGAGCTTTGCCAGGATTAGCCATAAACCTGCTAACAACTCCCACTGCATGAGCAATGTCTGGCCAAGTGGCAACCATAGCATACATAAGTGAACCACAGGCTGATGCATATGGAACACTCTTCATGTAGTTGGCTGCATCATCATCCTTGGGACAGTCATCTTTGGAAAGCTTAACATGTGGCTGCAATGGCACTCCAAGAGGCTTAGAATCAGCCACATTAAATCTGTCCAGTACTTTATCAATGTACTTTTCTTGGGATAAATGCAAAGTATCCTATCCCTTTTTATTCGCATACCAAGAATATGCTCAGCTTCCCCAAGGTCTTTCATTGAAAACTCAGATTTCAGCTGCTGTTTAAGAGCATTTAGTGTGCCCTTTTTCTTCCAAGCCGGCAGCATATCATCTACATACAGCACAAGAATGATTGGGCTGCCATCTTCATCCTTTTTAGTGTACAAACAGTGATCTTCATGGCTTCTTTTGAACCCATGTTTGAGCATAAATGCATCAAACTTCTTATACCATTGCCTAGGGGCTTGTTTCAGCCCATATAAGCTCCTTTTCAGCTTGCATACCAGATGCTCTTTTCCAGGAATGGCATATCCTTCTGGTTGTTTCATGTAAGCTCTTCATCTAAGTCACCATGCAAAAAGGCTGTTTTAACATCCATTTGGAATAGCTCCAAATCCAAAGCAGTTGTAATAGCAAATAGCACACGTAGAGTGGTCATTTTAACTACCGGAGAGAGCACCTCTTGGAAATCAATGCCCTCCTTTTGGGCATATCCCTTAGCAACCAGCCTTGCCTTATACTTGGGTTTGCCATCAACAGTTTTGATTTTGTATACCCACTTGTTAGGAATGGCTTTCCTACCTTTGGGCAACTCAAAAAGATCCCAAGTATCATTTGCATGCAAGGCCTTTATTTCTTCCTGCATGGCTAACTCCCACTTCTTCTTGTGCTCACATAGCTTTGCCTCTTTATAAGTGAGAGGCTCCCCCTCATCTGATAACATAATGTAATGTATAGAGGGATCATATCTGTTCATTGGCCTCCTAGCACGTGTAGATCTTCTTACCCAATGATCCACATTATCTAGCAATGGATCTACATCAGGAGGTATATCAACATGTCCACTGTTAATGGGCTGCTGCACATCATTTCCAGCCCTGTTTTCAGCATGAATAGGTGGCTGCATATGCCCATCAGGAGCGTCATTTTGTTGTCCAGCATCATCTGGCTCAAAAACCACTGGATCATCAATATTTTCAGTCCTTTGTGGTGCATCCTGAGGATCAAAATCAGGCCTAATAGGTGGCTGGTCATGCTGAAATCTGACCCTTTTATGGTCATCCTTTGAGGCACAATTATTTTGAAGCAACCTTGCCTCATTAAAAACAACATCCCGGCTGCGTACAACTTTCTTGAGCTGAGGTATCCAAATTCTATAGCCCATTTCACCTTCTTCACCATATCCCATGAAGAGACCTTTTATGGACTTAGCATCAAGTTTGTTTCTCAGCTCCGGCCTTATGTGCACAAAAGCCTCGCAGCCAAAGACACGTAAGTGATCATATGAAGCAGGTTTGCCAGACCAAACCTCTTCAGGGATGTTACCTTTCAAGGACATGTGAGGAGATCTATTGCAAATATGTACTGCAGTTTTGAGTGCCTCTCCCCAAAATCCATGAGGGAGATTAGCTCTGGACAGCATGCATCTCACCCTCTCACAAAGTGTCCTATTATAGCGTTCAGCCCACCATTAGAAGAGGGGCTGTATGGAACAGTAAGCTCCCTCTTAATGCCCAAATTTTCACAAAATTTCTGAAATTCAGCACTTGTATACTCACCACCATTGTCCGTACGCAAGCATTTCAGCTTTCTACCTGTTTGGGTGGTCACAAATGCATGAAAGCGCTTAAACGAAGCAAATGCTTCATCCTTAGATTTAAGCAATTGAACCCAAATTTTTCTAGAAAAATCATCAACAAAAGAGACGAAATACAAAGCACCCCCCATAGATTTGGTGGGCATGCTACATACATCAGAATGAACAAGATCAAGTACACAAGACTTACGAGACACACAAGAATAAAAGGAACGTTTCACTTGCTTTCCATATTGACATTCAATACAAAAATCAAGCTTTGTGCCTTTAGCATCAAGCTTCTTTAAGTTACAAAGCCTAGTGAGACCCTTTTGGCTCATATGGCCAAGTCTCTTATGCCACAACTCCATATGGGAGTGAACTTCAGCCAAAGCAATGAACTTGCCTGATAAGGCTTTCCCATGCAAGCAATAGAGAGTTCCCTTCTTTATGCCTTTCACAATCAGCCTTGATCCCTTTGTCATTTTCCATGATCCTCTCTCAAAGAGAATGCTATAACCATGCATATCCATTTGACCCACAGAGAGTAAGCTTTTCTTGATCCTTGGTACGTAACGCACATCATGCAAAACAAGCTCATTAGTGCCATTTGTAGAGAAATGCACTGTGCCAATACCCTCAATGGAACAAGCATTATTGTTTCCAAGGTATACATGGCCATGGTTGCCTGCAGTAAAAGTAGAAAAGCACTCCTTGATAGGAGTCACATGAAAAGAAGCACCGGAGTCAACTATCCATGTCTAGGCCAATGCATCATTATCGATAAGATCACTTTTGGTGATCGACATGTCCTGTGTATGAACATTCAGAGAGAAATCATATGCATAAGTATCATCAGCTAATAAAGTAGTGCACAAAATATCCTCAACATCTGACAGCTCCTCTATGACTACATTAGAGGCCACATTGGCCTTCTCTTTGTCCTTTTGGTTGTCCTGTGCATCACTCTTGTCTTCTTTATTGCCCTTCTTTTTATCTCCAGCATTCCTATTTCTTTCAAGCTGTGCCTTGTAATAGTGGCAATCAGGTTTCTTGTGGCCTTTCCTGCCACACTGATAGCAAGTCACATCATTGCTTTTACCTTTGTTGCCATTACCTCTTTCCCTGCTCTTACTCTTGTTCCTTTGTGCATTATTACTCCTCTTATCTGTCCTGCCTCTAACTAGACGGCCATCTTGATATACGTAACAGCTTTCTTGTTCAAGATCAGCCAAGCTTCATGTGACATATCTTTTGGTTTTTCCGCTTCCAATGCCCTATCACAATCCTTCAAGAAGAGAATACCTTGCATTCTCTCCTTCCACAAATCGAAAACTGTTCCCTCAAAATGTCGAATCTCAAATAGATTCTTCACATCTGAGGAGGATGACGCCATGATTGCACGATGAAGAAGTTAATATGCTGAAATTTGGGCAAAAATGCACCAAATCAGAGTATCACTTCTAAAAATGATGCACAATGGCTTCAAATTGTTGTGGAAGCAAAATGGAGCAAAAACAGACCAGTTGAACCACAAGATTAAAATCTGTAATTTTCTGAAATTACCTGCAGAAAATTCCAGCAAGTCAATTTATGCTTCAAATCAGCAAATTTGACTTTTCTTGACCTCAAAATGTATACATAAGGCTATAAGGAAGCCTTTAGGAGCAAAAGGGAGCAAAAGCCCCAAATTTTCTCTTCAGAATTTTGAAAAATTCAGAGAAAATCCCACAATTTGCTGTACATAAGCAAATTTCTCATGCCACACTTCAATACATGAAATGTTAAACCTGTATATTGCTGTTTTGGACTGTGGAACACTTGTGTACACCTGTAAAACACCTGGAAATAGCCTGTTTTGAGCAATAAGACAAAGAGGAATAGTTTCTTCGCGATGAAATCGAAGAATATCACGTGAAAAGAAGTTTATGCTGCTCCAAAGGTGTGGTGCTGCACTTTTAACCCTTTTCTTCGCGACAAAACTCAGAAAAACCTGCAAAAACTGAAGTAGAACGCTCCAGAAATGCTGATGTCACTGTTTTGGGCACCTTCTTCGCGATGAAATGCGAAGATCTTGCAAAATCTGAAGAAAACACTGCTGAAAACTAAAAAGCAGCTGCTCTAATGCCTCAACGGAGCTCTGATACCAGTTGTTGGAGCAAAAGAGAGTATTCAGCAGATGGAGAAGCTCAAATGGAGCACCTCTTGACTGAGCAGCAGGCAGGTGAGTGTCCAGTAGCACAAGCAGGTGAGAGAGAGAGGGAGAGTTCGAAAGAAGAGAGGCGCGGCTGTTTTAGTGGGTTCTCCAAAAGAGAAGTGAACCCTAACTTTAGTTTAGGTTATTATTTATAGGTACACAAGTGTACAACTATGAGGGGTCATTTAGGGCCTTTACCCCAACACAGTACATGCATGCTACATGCATTCAAAAGAGGTGTTAGAGAAGGTGTTTCCACATAAGTATGAGGATTTCTGTCAGTAACATGTTAGCATTCTATGCTAATTCTGTTAAGTATCTCATACATATTCAGATTTCTGTCCCTACATCTGAATATTCTTGTAAATTCTGTACATACACTCTTCCATCTATTTCTGTTCACATAGAGTGGTTGAGATTTTGACTCCCACATTGTAAATTGACATTTGTATATATGATGGTGTAAGTAAGCACTGGCTTACGTAATACTTTGTACATGTTGTCTAATCTCTCTCTATCTTTATTTCATCATTGTATGATTAAGTGTTGTATGTTCATGTTTGTCAATTTTGGAAGAAGCTGGAATCTGTGTTGTAGATCTTGGACCTATGTGACCTGTGGAATTTGTTATGGGCCTACCTAATTTCCAACATTTGGTATCAGAGCTCCCAGACTACCAACATATGGTTTCAGAGCATCTTCTAACATTTGACATATGACATACACACTTAATCTAGATCAGTAGAGATTTGAGAATTAGACAATTCAGTCACATGTTTATTTATCAGTATGGAGAGCACAATCTAGTGCTCCCCTCACACTTATGATATGTATACACAATAACTTTATGAGTTTCTCCTTCTAGACGGTGACGCCAAGTATCAAACGCATCCACTATCGCAAAAAGTTTTTTACCATGGATTTCATAATTGATCTATGGAGGAGAGAATTTCCTTGAATGATATGCAGTTGGATATAGGTGTCCATCATCCCCGCGTTGGGATAGGATCGCCCCCAAAGCAAAGTCCGATGCATCTGTCTCTACGAAAAAAGGCTTAGTAGATTTAGGGTGAACTAGAATTGGTGCAATAGTGAATGATGGTTTAAGTGTCTTGTTCGAAATGCTTTCTTCCATTGGTCTCCTTCTCTCATCCTGATAAGATTGTAAGCTCCTAGAAGTTCAATCTTCGTGAAGAAATTTGCTTTTCCAAGGAGTTCCAAGAGCTCCGATATGAGAGGTAGAGGGTGTTTGTTCTTTATAGTAAGTTTATTCAACCCACAACAGTCTACACACATTCAGAGAATCCTATTCTTCTTCCTTACAAATAGAATAGGGGCTCTTGTCGAAGACTTTGCGTATCTGATAAACCCTTAGCTAGATTCTCATCAATATTCTTGTGTAATTCTGTAAGCTCCTCCGGGGATAGTTCGTAAATTGGTCCAAAGGGTGGTTGTGCTCCCTCTTGAAGTTCTATGATGCAATCATAAGGTTTATACTGTGGGAGGATATTTGCATTCATCTTTTCAAAAACATCTTCAAAGCCTTGGTACTGATTGGATAGTTGCACTAGATCATCTTTATTGGGTTCTTAAGTTGGTACAGCATAGCTCATATATGTCGGTTCCTTATTGCATGTATGAAGGCTTTGGCTCCTACATATGTCGGGTTCTTTTGGATATCTCGACAAGTGATTTCAATCTTTTCTCAATTAATGTCTGGATTATGTTTCTTTAGCCAGGGCATTCCAATGATATGATAACAAGATTTATTGGACTCGATATTACGTTGAAACATATATGGAAATCATGGTCACCAAGGTGTACTCTTAATAGTATAGTTTCCATGGTAATATTCCCATATGCTAGATGTCGTTCATCTACTACTTCAGCTACTACTGGTTTGTTCTTCTGAAGTATTGGAATCATGTGTTTCTTAACCAATCCTTCATCGATGAAACATGAGGAGGCTCCTGAATCTACTAGGGATGTGAGGGAAAGGGTCTTCTTAGGCATGATTAACTTGACATTGGCAACACATGTTTCTACGGGAGTTGCTAGAATTATTAGACCCTTTCTTATATCATGGTCCGATTGTACGGTCTCCTTTACAACTTGACTTCTTTGTTTCCCTTCTCTGCCAATGTGACTTCGACTCTAGAGTTTGTCCTCTTATTGGGACAATTAACTACAATATGGCCATGGTTCCCACAATAGAGGCATAACTTGTTATCTCTCCTTCTTTGTTTCTCTTATGGGGTTAGAGGTTGGAACCTAGTTACGTCTATCTGCATAGGTTCAAGCATAGGCTCCTCTAGGAGTCGTTGGATGGGTTTCCATTCGCGAAGTCTTCCTTCTACTTGTTTTTCTTGTTTCCTTTCAAAAAGATAGTTGTCACATTGAATGGCTTGGGTGATGTATTCATTCAATGTCTTAACATCTTGCATCGTGAGCAAAAGATCCTTCACATTATCTCTTAAACCCATCTAAATTGGCTTATGAAATTATCCTGACGCCAAGTGAGATCACATATCAATTGCCTAAATTCTAATGCACAGGTAGAGACAAGGAGGTTACCTTGACGTAGCTTTCGGAGTTTTGTTTCCGCCACTCGACTCGTGTCTGCATCTCCAAACGTGGCAGTGAGCTCTCGAAGAAACCCCTCATAGTCATGAAGTACTGTCGTGTCCTTGTCCAAGATTGGGGCAAACCATGATAACGCTTGACCACAAAGCAAAGTTCAAATAAAACTAACCTTGGATGCATCATCAGGGTACCTACAAGGCTGCATACGGATGTCCAGCTTGACTTCTTGTAGGAACCAGCGGAACTTCGTGCGATCATCATCAAACTTCTGACATGCAAATCTTGGGTTCCTTCATGAAGGATGAACTAGGATGTTGGTTCACTTGAATAGTTCCTTAATTTGCTTGAATATTCTCGATTCGTTCTTGTAATTCTTGGATGAGTGCACCTATATGCATGGGATGTCCCATCTCAACTTGTGTTTGTCAATGAGTTATGTCCTCAACTTCTTGTTGGAGACTCTAAAATGATTCCACAATCTGTTCAAAAGTGTTCTCCATGATGCCTGGTCTTGGATAGAAGCTAGTCTTGCCAAAATGTTAGGGGAGCACTAGATTGTGCTCTTTGACTAGACTAGACAAGATTTCGGAATTATACTTTCGATCACTAGACCACCCACATAGGGAAATAATACAAGAATATGTAATTGATACAAGAAGTCCCACAACCTAGGACTCATAAGTATAAAGCAAGATATCTTGGTTACAAGAACTCCCTTGAGGGAGATGAACTAGGTACAAGAAATAACTCGACTAGATCTCGCACTACGAGATTGCAAGAGGACAAGGGAAGACATCCAAGAACTAGACTAGACAGGACTAGAACAAGGAACAAGATAAGAACTTGAATTGGAAGTTTGAAAGTACTTACTTGGGGATCGCGACTCCTTGACCTCCCAAGACTCGCATTGGCAAGACTGAGTATGTATGTGGCCAACCCTCCATATATAGGTTTTCAAGGGCAGTTTATCAATGGCAATTACGAATTGATGATGTCATCGATGATGTCATCAATTCAAAACATGACATGTGGATATCAAAATCATGCAAGAAGACCGTCGATCATAGGATTTTGACATGTTTCGGACACAATGGAAGCATTAGTTTCTCCAAATTGTGAATCAATCATGAGATATAGAAAGTCATATGGAATCTGAGGTTCAAGATGGTTTCCTTTGTCCACGACACATAGCCCTCAACAAAGATTTCCTCAATTTATCAAGGTAATACCCTAAACAATTTAACACACATCCAGAGTCACACACCATGGATCGGAAAAGCACCTCAAAGTACCCCTTCCTTCATCCCCAATCAATCTCAGCATCTATGGATCCAAAAGGTCCTTGAGAATCTGATCAATGCCCATGATCCTCATAATCCCATGCTATGCATCCAGGGATTCACCCTTCCACTTTCCCATCCAAGGGAGTCGTCAATGTACTCATGCCATTCATCTCCAGCACACTAGAAGTGTGCTCAAGTTTGAACAAATGACTCCCTCTCACCATGGGTACCCCCCATAGCTCATCAAGTGAAATCAAGGTCAGAGCGCACACTTCCTAAACTCTGCTTCCAAGCAGAGGTAATCCCGATGCTATGCGAGGGAAGAAGACCCCTTCCGGGACATAGCACTTGCATGTCAATAGCATACAGAAGTCATCATACCTTCCATTGGCTCAACCAGACTGGCTAATATTATTGGCTGCAAATTAGTGGGCTGTAGTATCTTCTTCATGATGAAGAGAAAGTGGAGTGGCTGAGAGTGCAAAATCAAGGTTGAGGCGTGTGAGGAAAGGTCCTCTCTGTCTCCAATCTTGGCAAAAGAGTGTCGTGCCAAGAGGAAGAGAGAAGGATGCCCCTTAATAAAGAATAGAAAGCTCCTAGATCTTTCTATTTTATTCACAACACCCAATACAAAGGATGCAATCAGCAAAATCGTTTTGGCGGAGGGATATAATTTCTGTGCCACAATTTTTCCATTGCCTGTAGCAGGCCAGCAACCTTGCCAATGTGGCAGATTCCACATGGGAATCCTGAAGTGGCTTTCCTTTCTTTAAGCTCCTGACATCAGCCACAGTGCATTACTTGGCCCTCTTCCCAAGTATAATCTTCACAGCCATGGGCTGTGAAGATTATACTTGGCTTCCATAAAGATGATGATGATGATGATGGAGAGAGGCGGTCATCCAACCTCCTACCGACATGGAAAGCATGAAGGTGGAAAACTTACCTGTATTTTGAAGTCTCAAATTTTATTGTTACGTTCAGCCTTCAAGCATTCGTAAAGCATAAATAATGAATTCCCAATTAGTTATATACCTATCCTGGACCCTTAAGAGATTGTTATGTGCGTAAGAATAGTTTGGGACAAGACCAAAATCATTATTTGGTGGTGCCACTCATGGTGTCTGTGAAAAAGAATTTATGAGAAGTGGCTGAAAGTGCTATGAAGAATGGCCCATTTGCATGGTTCAGTTGCTCCAACATCTGCTGGAGGCAGATGCCTACCTGCTACTCTAACAGCTAGTGCTTTTCCATCTATCTTATACCCCATTCATGTGAGCCACTGCTTGAGAAGCAACAATGGTAACTTGACAAACGCATAGCCCTTACACCTACCAGTCACTCTATCCCAGATAAATTTAGAATCCTCTATCTTCCAAAAGGAGAGAACGAACTTATAAGACCTTGTTCATCCACCGACTGAATAATGTATCCCACATATAAATTGGCCTCATCTATTTCCTTGCTCAAAGATATACCTTTGCGAGAGGAACTACCAAAGCCAAGCCCTGGACGTGTAAAGACGAAAGCTTCCAGCCATAGAACCCTAAGAAGTTCCTGAAGGTATGCTGCTTGTGAGCCAGTAGAGGCAAAGTTAACGAAATTTGCCCATGAGCTTGTGACAAGCTACCTAACTCTTGGTCCTCACCACCTTCTGCTAGGAAATTACCATACTCAATATCAATGATATTAGAGACAGACCGCTTCATTGGACAATCAATTGTTGGATGCCCATTATCTTAACAAATTTGAGGAAGCCATGTCTGATTTGTCCCATTATGTGAAAAATGCCAAGGTCGACCTGCAGGTGTCGACCAGGCGAACCTTGTTGAGTCGACCAAGGTCAACTTGGCCAGGTCATCAACGTAGTGGTCTCCTGCCTAGCACCATCACATTTCCAAGAACCCACATTGCCTGCTTTTCTCACCTCACGGCTTGGAATACTACGAAGTTGAATAAACGAGACACTCCACCTTGTTCAATCACTACCTTAGTGGGTTCAGAAATTGGGTCTTCGCCTCAAACTGCTGATGGTGACGGATGATGGCCAGCTGATGTGTCCTGTCCGATCGACTTGCACATGCATTTCTTGCATTTACTTCATTCAAAATTCACCTCCAGATTGCAAGTTTCTCCTTTTTTGTAGTGTATTATGAGGCAAAGGAAAGACCACACCAACTCCAATCGTTTGAGGATTAGTTTTTTTTATCAAGTCGACATGATGTTTATTTATCTTGATCCAATGCTTTCATATCCCAATAATCCAGGTCACCTGTGTTTGAAGAAGATGTGCATAGCCCCAGCCAAAGCTTGCAGTATGCCATAGCCAAAGCTTGGTATACCATCCCAAGTCACCAAATATTCTTTGTGTATAGATGGCTAAGAAAAGATAATGATACACGTGTCTAAATGGGGGGGATTAAGAAAAGAATTGGAGAAACAAGTGGTTGTGAATCCAATGAAGAAAGGCACCATAGTTTGATTAGAATATGTTTTGATAATGAGAACGAGTGAAATGGATCTAACAATCCAATGTGAGGTACTAAGATGGGAAAACTCGAGGATCAAATTATAAATATGAGCGAGGAAAAGAAGAATGAAGTACACATCATGCACTATTGACATGCAAGGTTTAAGAAATGGAGAAAGGAATTGTGAGAGGGAGTGATAGAGAGGTGCAAAGATGTTGTTCTAGATAAAGTTGGTTTACATATCCTTTAAAACTACCATATTGTACAAATATCTTAGTAGATGTAGTGTTACACAGAAATGTGGACCACAATAAGGTATATACGAGTGATTGTGTAAGTACGGAAGAAATAAGGATGTGATGGAGCTAAGGACGGTTGTAAACTCAAGAGGAAAACATGTTATCAAGAATAAGGAAGAACTCACGAGTGAAGAAAACCACACATCCCCATTTAATCATTTGCACATGGGGATAGTACTTGATGTGGTGTTTTGAAGAGGAGTCTCTTTGTCCATGTTTTTTTCATTCAATTTTGTCTTTTTTTGTCCTTGTAATTTGACTACAAGGAATATTTCTAACCTGTTGTCTTACCTACTAGTAGGTTCTTCTGATCCTATGAATTTTATGTTTTCCTTTTTACCTTCAATCTAGGTAGTATAACAAGGTAGAGATGTGGAAGCCTCCATCTAATCAATTATATCTTTCTCCTACATGGGTTCCAATTCATGATATTGTTGCATTGTATTTCCTTACATTCTTCCTTCAAGAAAGATTTTTCTCATGGTGGAATCTAAAATAAAAGCCCACATGGTATCCTTGCTTCAATCATGGATGGCTTTTCTTTCTCATAACCATGGCCTTCCAATTAGGAGAGGGAACCCACCTTTGTCCTTCAACATGTTGATTATTACAAAATCCAAGATAAAAAGGAATCCTCGTATTTTTATTGGCATATGCTTCATTATCCCAATTGGTTGGACATTGCCTTGGCATATGATAATCACTCTATTTTTTTTTCATTGGGATAAGACCTAGGCAATGCATTGTATATTATGGCATCAAATTAAGTGTCATAAAATGGGTTGGCAAGGCTCAAGTCAATGGTAATATTGTTTACTTCTAGAGTATTAGACAATATAACTACTTAGCCTAGTGGTTAAGTCTCAAGGATGGGAAGGGGGATTTCTTGGGTTCAATGACCAAGAGTGCCATGGGAAGAGACTGGATTGCTTGGGTTCAATGACCAAGAGTGCCATGGGAAGAGACTGAGTTAACTTTAGTTTTTTCTTGGGTTCAATGACCAAGAGTGCCATGGGAAGAGTAGTGGTGGAGGACACGTGTAAAAGTGGCTTTGGTTACTCTACAAGTTACAATTAGGCCCCAAATTTAGGTAATGGCAGGTAGAAGTAGAATGGAGAGTCATAGGTCATTCCTTCTAGAATGGAGCCTAGGTTCATTACGTTGGTATCAAATCATAGTGAAGCTTCTATGGAGACCTTGGGCTCATCATCTCCTTCTTTGAGCACTCATGGAGAACTTGATAGAGCACCCATGGATTCTTATTATCTTTTATTCATGAGATGTTATTAGTTTCAGTATGAGAGAGTGTATTTTGGAAGGACCATAACCTTGGGCTCATCATCTCCTTCTTTGAGCACTCATGGAGAACTTGAAAGAGCACCCATGGATTCTTATTATCTTTTATTCATGAGATGTTATTAGTTTCAGTATGAGAGAGTGTATTTTGGAAGGACCATAACCTTCACAAATAACTTATAAAATCAACTAAAATAACTAACTATCAAGACCACTCTAGGGAGAGAGATGCGTGCATCCACCCAACCAACCCTTCAATATATAGCTCCAAGTCCAAGGGGATGACTAAACCACAAAGGGGCATGTGTAATTCCCATCACATGGGTCCCTAAGGTGATCACATGGTTTCCAAGCTTAGGAAATCACATGCATTCTAAAAGGAGACCCTCTAAGCTCTCATGTACAAGTCGTGGCTAGGAGAAGCTTCCAATTAAGCTTAAGGTACTCATCCTTAGAGAAATCAGACTTAAGGTTCAAGGACCCTTCAAATAGGAGTAAATAAATAATAAATCCCAAGGATTTCACACCTAAAAACCCAATGCTTCTACCCCTTGGACCCATGTATTTATACAATGTCCCCCCCTTAAAAGCATATCCATCCTCAAAAATGAGTGGAGGTATATACCTTGGGGTGTTCCCCCATGCCCCATCATCAGTCTCATTGATCATGGTCTTCATCTCTCTAGTTTGCCTCTTTATTCATAAGGGAATCCTATCTCGAATGAATCTAAAAAGAGGAGAATCCATGTGTGGTTTGATCCTTGCCTTAGTCATTCAAAATCTCATCTAGTTTTGCATGTGAAAAGTTGAGTCAAGTGCAAAATATGGAAATAATGACAAGAGTGGAGCAGAACATCCCTACCTATTTCAATGTTTTTAGCTATGTGAAATTGCACCTCCATAACATAAACATGTGAATTAGGTGTATCCAAAGTATCTGTGACTAAATTTCTATCTTGGTCCATCTCTTTGTGTCATTTGTTCTTGAACCTAGCAAAATAGGGAGAAACTATTCTTTAAGACTTTCTTATTAGATTCATTTGTCTTGTCATATCCTATCATGACCCAATTGAAAGATGAATCTTATTCATAATCCCTACCTGAATCACTTTCCCTTGATCCTACTAGATGTACACATGTTTTGCACCTTTGGTTTAGTGAAATTGGTGGATTTCTTTCTTGAGATTCTCCTCCAAATAAAAAATCAATCTAGATAGAGTGGAATTTGTTTTATAATCCCTACTCAATCATTAAAATGATATAAGTGGATTATCTATTTGGTTTTGTTAAGTGGATATAATTCCCTTTTTACTATGGAGAGAATTTGAATAGCTTACTTGGAAGATTTTTTTCAAAACTTTACTTTGTTTTGAGATTCCACTTTAAGAGACTACATCCATAGGGATCGATTTGACTTTTGAAGAATTCAATTGGTTGAATTCTATTTTACTTTTTCTTCAAAAAATATTAATATCTTTATAACTAAATCCCAAATAAGAACTCATAGTGAAAAAGATCCGACTATTTTTTAAGGTCACAAGTATTCATAGGAATTGACATTCCAATCAATTTTTCAATCTTCTTATTGATAATCTTTGTGAATCCTTAAGATCTTCAAAATATAGAAATCTTCTTGATACTTCAAGAATTCTCTCCCATTATGCTCTAGAAATGTTTAAGATGTCCTAGGTAGACATTGTAACTAGATCATTCGTATTCTTTTCATTTGTTTATTGACTTGAATTATCTTAGATTCCAAAGATGATCTTTCTAAGCTTTCTTTCAAGCCTGGCTTAAGATCATCTTTATGTTCCTTGAATTCAAACTCGAGGAAGTTGATCCTATCTTTATCTCTATCTTCCAATACTTGAAGTTTATTGAGAGGTAATTTTTTGACTATCTTGTTGGGAGAATTATTCTCCCCTTTTAGAGGATAGTTAAAGAAATGTCTATTTTCAGATATTATCTTCTTTGTGCTCCATTGGATCATGAGTCCCATTTTCTTCTAGCCATCAAGAAAGTACTCAATGGGAAATAGTTCCTATCATCCCATACTAGTGGGTTCTTCATCCAATCCACATAATTGTATCTTTAGATTTTGTTGTCTCTATCCTTTTAATGCTTTCTTAATTAAATGCCACAACTCAAGGTACCAAATTATGAGAGTAAGGACTAAGAGAAAGGACTAAGGTGCTTGGATACACCACAACTAATCGTACTTTCCTTTTAAGAATGTTTGGTTAACAATTTGATGTGTTGTGGTTGACCTCATTAACTTGAAGTTTCATTTAGCTCTTTGACCCACTTGATCCTTTTGGAATTTCATACCTCTTCTTTATGCAAATAAGAGATAAAAATAGGTCTTTCTCTATTAGATCCCTTTCTTAGGTCGTGTGTTTAACTTTTTGTTGGAAGAGATGGATGGATACCTCAAGGAACTGAGGTGGTAATGCCAAAACTTGCTTAGTACTTGCCCTATTTCACATCAGGGTTATGTGGTATGACCTCTTAGCTTGCAAATGACACCAAATGAGAACCTACGTACTTGGGAGTTGATGCATCAAACAATTAGATCAAAACAGATAACTTTGCAACTAGTTAGTCACTCAAAACTTGTTATTTTGGTCTTGATACTTGCTGGATATTTTGCTCAGTGCTCACAGTACAGTAGCAATTAAGAAAATTCCTTTTGGGGGAATCAAATTAGCTTAGAGAGATAATGATTCCAAGTGAAATCATTTAAAATGATGAATCATACACCGAGCAATCACTTTAGCAATTGGATGCTTACCCACGATTTTTTAGGAACTATGGAGAGAATGACCAGAGAGTACTTCAACGTGGATTTCTCCCAATTGGCTGAAGGAAATGCCTTGAAAATTTGATAGCATAAAGTAAGCTTTGAGCTGGTTCCAACAAGCTATAGATCATAAAAGATGATGGAGAGATCACTCAGATATGGTCATGCAAAGTTCACTATTCTAAGTAGACATAGCAGAGAAGTCAACAAATGAGATCAATGAAAGATATCTATTATGGCACATGATTTTACAAGATCATTGGCATTGTGATGATGCCCAATGATAGTGGGATGACTAAGCAATAGTGTATGCTCCTCAACCTCTACAAATGATCAGAAAATGAGCTCCCTGAAGAGGCATACAACATGTGAGATTTACAAGCTATTATATAAGTGTTTCTCTTCCAATTTGAATTTGAAATTCAAATGAGGATCATCTAAAGTACTCCTATCTACCAAATGAGATTCGTAGATTTTATCTCTCATAACATCATGAGATGTATGGAGTCACAAGATTCTCTCAAGATCAAAACACTTTTACAAGTGGTAAATGTCCAAGTATTACAAGCAATGGTTCATGTGACTCATCACATGCCTTATCATCTAATCCTTCAGTTAAGCCAAATGTGAAGGCTTGGATACTTGCACCAACAACTCCCCCTCAAGCAAAACATCTTGGCTTGATTCTTCTTGAATGTCCTGCAATCCAATCATAGCTTTAAATGTGCAAAGTTTAGTACCATCAAGTGCTTTGGTCAATAAATCTGCACATTGCATATTTGTAGATACATATGCCAATTGAATCTCCTTGCTCAATAGCTTTTCTCTAACATAGTGATAATGTACTTCTATATGCTTGGTTCTTGCATGATAGATAGGATTGGCTACAAGATGCAAAGAACTTGTATTGTCACCAAAAATCATAGGTGAGTGAGTGTGAAGTCCCAAATCTGAATATAGCAATCTAATCCACATTGCTTCTTGTGTAGCATTGGCTAATCCCCTGTATTCAGCCTCTGTTGAAGATAGAGAAACAGTAGGTTGCCTCTTGGAAGACCATGAAATGGGCTTATCACCTGCAAAAGAAAGATAACCAGAAGTAGTCCTCCTGTCATCCTTGCAACCTGCCCAATCTGCACCTGAGTAAAGCTTGATGTCCAAATCTGATGTATATGGAAAGTAAAGTCCTTGATTTTGAGTACTCTTGAGATACTTCAAAATCCTTTTGGCAGCTTCAAAGTGAGGTGCTCTATGTTTATGCATGAATTGACTTAAAACACTTACTCCATAAGCTATGTCAACCCTTGTCAATGTTGCATAGTTTAGACTTTCAACTATGCTTTGATATCCTGCAATGTCTTCAAGAAAATCACCTTCATGAACACTCAGTTTATGATTTACCTCCATAGGGGTGCTATATATTTTTGCATTCTCCAAGTGGAACTTCTTCAACATGTCTTGCACATATTTCCTTTGAGTAATGTAAATTCCAGACTTTGTGTAGACCAATTCAAGTCCAAGAAAATACTTCAGAAACCATAGGTCACTGATTTTGAACTTCTGCATCATTAGAGTTTTTATTTGTTTGATGCCAATGGCATCACTACCTGTAAGTATGATGTCATCAACATACACACATAAATATATCATCTCTGAATTACTTCTCTTGACAAACAAAGAAGAATCTGATTTTCTCATCATGAATCCTTGATCTTGAAGGTATGTAGTTAACCTATGGTTCCATGCCCTAGGTGCTTGCTTCAAACCATAAAGATCTTTGTTCAATTTGCACACATAGTTTACCTTGCTTGGGTCTTCATAGCCAGGAGGTTGAGCCATGTAAGCCTCCTCTGAAATCCATCCATTTAGAAAAGCATTTTTCACATCCAATTGATACATATTCCAATTCCTAGATGCAACCACACTTACCAATACCCTAATGGTTGGCATTTTAGCCACAGGTGAAAAAGTCTCTTCATAGTCAACTCCTTGGGTTTGTGCAAAACCCTTAGCCACAAGTCTAGCTTTATACATGTTTATGGATCCATCTGAGTTTCTCTTGATTTTGTAAATCCATCTAGAACCAATTACCTTCATTGATGCCGTCTTGGGTACTAGCTCCCAAGTATCATTCTCTTGGAGTGCTTCTATTTCTTCATCCATAGCTTCCTTCCATTCTGCCTTGGTCTTTGCTTCTTCATATGAAGAAGGCTCTTCAAGTGATAAATCTTTAGCAAGATAAATGGAATGCTTAGTAACTAATGAAGTATCATACCCATATCTGATTGGCTTCTTACTCTCTCTTTGTGATCTCCTTAGAGCTTGGTTGGATGGTTTAGATAAGTCTTCCAACCTCTACATCTTGGCCTTGCCCTTTGATTTCCATGCTTGGAACTCCTCCAAGTTGATGGTGTCCTCATCATCTGATTTGATGTCTTCAATTTGGCTTGGCTCCTCCTTGGTGAGGCTTGGAAATTCCTCTTCCAAGTCATATGGAAATTTGACCTTCTTGCATTCACTTTCAAACCAAGAATCATTCTCATCAAACACAACATCTCTATTGACCATAAATCCTTTGTTGGATGGATTATAAAACCTGTATCCTTTCTTATTTAAATCATAACCTATCAAGATGCACTTCTCTGCCTTAGGTTCTAGCTTACCTCTGATTTGAGATGGAACATGCACATAAACAACACATCCAAAGATTCTACAATGATCAAGTGATGGCTTTCTACCATGCCATGCTTCATATGGGGTCATCCCATCAATTGATTTGGATAACAACCTGTTAATAAGATAAGTGGCAATAGAAACACTCTTGGCCCACAAATAATTTGGTAACCTTTTTTCATTAAGCATTGATCTAGCTGTTTCCACAATCAACTTGTTTCTCTTCTCTGCTACCCCATTTTGTTCGGGGGTATACCTAGTAGTAATCTGCCTTTTGATACCTCTGTCCTGCAAAAATGCATCAAATTCATTGGAGAAGTACTCACCTCCTCCATTTGACCTTATCCTCTTTAGACTTCTTCTTGTTTGATTTTCCACAAGTGCAAGATACTTCTTGAAGCAACTGAACACTTCATCTTTATGTTTCACAAAGTACAAGATAGTCCACCTACTGAAATCATCAATGAATGACACATAATACCTTGAGCTTGAAATTTAAGGGTCCTTGCTTGTTCCCCACATACCTATGTGGACAAGTTCCAAATAATCCTCATGCATGTAGCCTTTCTTTGTAAAGGGTAACCTGTGTGATTTACCAAACTGACAAGCACCACATTTATAGATCATGTGTTGATTGGATACATTAGGTATCCCAAGCACACATTGATCTCTACATATTTGCTTCAAGGTTCTCTCACCAATATGCCCTAATCTTTTATGCCAAATCTCAAGCTCAGACAATGTTTGATCCTTGTAATTATAAAGTGCAATGTTTCTAGTGTCCTTAAGCTCAAATGTATATAATCTACTTGTTTTTTTCTCCCTTGGAAATTCTCTTGAATCCATGTTGGGGGTCCTCCACAAAAGCTCCATATTTGTTGAAGCTAACCTGCAAACCCTTTTCCACTATCTGTCCAACACTCATTAGATTATTGGTGATAGTTGGTAGATAAAGAACCTTGCTCGACATATTTCTATTCCCATCAGAGGTTTTGACATTTCCTACTGTGACCACTGAATGCTTGGTGTCATCACCTGTTTGTACTTGGTGCTTTTCCTTGGGCTCCTCAAGATCATAAAGAAGAGCTACATTGTCTGCTACATGGTTTGAACAACCTGAGTCAGTATAAAAGAGGTGCTCATCATTTCATACCTTGTTTTGAAGTCATATTCATAATGAGAAGAGAATCCTCTTGATCCTCTATGTAATTGTTGAAGTCCTTTCTTGATTTGTATCCTCCTTGGTAATTGTTTTTTTAACTGTTGTTGTAGCCATGGTTGTAGCGTTGATTATGATTGAACCTTCCCCTTGATTGTGAATAGCCACCTCTTTGAAATCCTCTTCCTCTCTAATTCTTGAAGTTCCTATAGCACTCATTTGTAGTGTGATTAGACAATCCACATATGTGCATGGGGAAGAGTCGAAAGGTCTCACCCTACCTTGGTTACCTCCTCTGCCCCTTCCTCTTGAGTTAATACCTCTCCCTGCATAGTTAGCTTGAGAAGTAGTACCTTCATCCTCTATTTTCTTACTTTTCCCTTTATCTTTAGTCTTTCCTTTATCTGTGTATAGGGCAGAAGAGTTGTTACCTCTTGATGGTTCTCCATTTTTATTGAGCTTGGCTTCATGGGTAAAGAGTTGTCCCATGAGTGTGGTAAGTTCTGGAATTTGCATGTCCATGCAAAGGTCCATAGCAGTTGTGAAAGCTTCCCACTTATCATCTGCCTTGATGCCATTGATTACTTGTCTCACTATTTGCTCCTCTTCAATCTCCTCTCCTATGCTTGCCAATTGATCAGCCACATCTTTGACTTTGGTCACAAACTCTAAAACATTCTGCTTGGGTTGCTTCCTTTGAGTAGTAAACTCAATCCACAATTGATTTTTTCTAGCTCTTTTGTATTGGAAGAAAAGTATGAAAACAATGTATCCCAAGTCTCTTGGGAAGTTTTACAATTCCTAATGTGTAGAAGAAGGAAGTCAGAGATAGAGTTAAGTAGATATGACCTTGCTAAAGCATCTTTGGCACACCATGAGTTGAGTCTGTCAAGTTCTTCTCTTGTAGGTTGTCCTTTGCTTTTGAAAATGGGCATCTCCTCATCTCCTGATATGTGTCCATAGAGACTCCTTCCTTGTAAATATGTCTTCATCCTCAAGGACCAATGCTGGATATTTATTCCTATCCAATTTATCAATAAAAGAAGGGAAACCATCTCCCATTTTACCTCAACTTGCTCTGATACCAGTGTTGGAAGAGATGGATGGATACCTCAAGGAAGTGAGGTGGTACTGCCAAAACCTGCTTAGTACCTGCCCTATTTCACTTAAAGGTTATGTAGTAGGCCCTCTTAGCTTGCAAATGACACCAAATAAACACCTATGTACTTCGGAGTTGATGCTTCAAACAATTAGATCAAAACAGATAACTTTGCAACTAGCTAGTCACTCAAAACTTGCTATTTTGGTCTTAATACCTGCTAGATATTTTGCTTAGTGCTCACAAAACAATAGAAATTAAGAAAATTCCTTTTTTGGGAATCAAATTATCTTAGAAAGCTAATTATTCCAAGTGAAATCACTTAAAATGATGAACCATACACTGAGCAATCACTTTAGCAATTGGATACTTACCCCCGATTTTTTAGGAATTGTGCAGAGAATGACCAGAGAGTCCTTCGACACGGATTTATCCCAATTGGATGAAGCAAATGCCTTGAAAATTTGAGAGCATAAAGTAGACTTTGATCTGGTTCCAACAAGCTATAGAACATAAAAAATGATGGAGATATCATTGAGATATGGTCATGCAAAGTTCTTTGTTCTGAGTAGACATAGCAGAGAATTCAACAAATGAGATCAATGAAAGATATCTATTATGGCACATGATTTTACAAGATCATTGGCATTGTGATGATGCCCAATGATAGTGGGATGACTGAGCAATAGTGTATGCTCCTCAACCTCTACAAATGATTAGAAAATAAGCTCCCTGAAGATGCATACAACCCGTGAGATTTACAAGCTATTATATAAGTGTTTCTCTTCCAATTTGAATTTGAAATTCAAATGAGGCTCCATCTAAAAGTACTCATATAAGTAAGGAGTGGTTCTACCAAATGAGATTCGTAGCTTTTATCTCTTAGAACATCATGAGATGTATGGAGTCACAAAACTCTCAATATCAAAACACTTTTACAAGTGGTAAATGTCCAAGTATTACAAGCAATGGTTCATGTGACTTATCACATGCCTTATCATCTAATCCTTCAATTAAGCGAAATGTGAAGGCTTGGATACTTGCACCAACATGTTTTACCCATGGTTTTATTTGGGGATCTGCCTTTTCCCATGAATCATCAAGATACCTTTAGAATATACTTTATAGCTCTTCCAAATATTTTTTCTCAACCATTTAGGATTTGTAAAATCCTTATGGTTTATGAAAGTATTCACTTACGTCAAACTTCCTTGAGAACTTCATATGGGTTGGAAAATGGAAGAAGTGTGAAGCACTTGAATGTGAGGAACTACTCCAACTCTATTTATTCTATTGATTGCATATCATTGACCTTTTAATATCTTACTTGGTCATTTTTAGAGCATAATATATAGCATCTTGGGGTCTTCCCCCCTCCTTAAAGGGTTTTTTCATCGAAAATTGCATGAGGTCATATTGAAAATTGTGATCTTTTTATTACTCTTTATTAGATTTTTAAGAGTTTATTTATTTTTGTATTTTATGACTTCCCCAAATCAAAAGAACTATTTAGATTTGTTTTTCTTCATTTCCTCCAAGCCTATTGAACATATATCCCTAAGTTCAAGCTTTGATTACCCCTAAATTCAATGTCCCATACCATTTGAATCTACTTTGGTGGTAATGTAATCCTAGATATACCATACCATCCCCCTTACACTTCCTCATCAATGTAGAAAACTTTAGCTTTAACCTCGAGATCAATCCTTTTTCTAGTCTAATCAAGTGAAATCTATTACTCCTTTGACCCGAGAGTTGTTACTTCCATTGAAGGAAAGTTTTGGCACTCGTGTCAAAATGAAATTTTGATTTTCCAAGTTTAATTTGTACTTACAACTTGAAAAGACTTAACTAATGATTTATTTCTTCATATGTACTCTACAAAACTCTTGTTATGTCATATGATAAGAGAGCTATTTTTTTAATCCAACTAGGTATTATGCCTTGACATAAATGGGAATCTAAACTTAAAAGAATAATTGATTTACCAATCAAATTCTTGATCTAAAGAATATGGCAATACTTCTTATTATTTAAAAGGTAGTCCATTACTTACACGAAATAAGTAAATGGTATTTAGCATCTTTTACTACCCTCCATTTTACCTCTTCTTCAGATCTTCCATTTGCTTGGAAGAATTGTGTAAAGCTCTGAATAGGTTTTTGTTTTCATAAATGTAGAATTTCCTTGAAAGAATTGACATTTTGAAAAAACAATATAGTTATCATCCTTTCAATGATTATTTGAAAGACTCTTAAAGAATAACCAATAGTTATTCATTTGGTATTGATTTTTCCATCTTCACACATAATGGGAATTCTCTTATTTCATGTTTTCTCTTCCTTAGATATTGAGATTATCCATGCTAAGTTACAGCTATTGCCTTATGGTTTAAAAAGAGGAATTTTCTTACTTATCACTTAAGTCATTGGCCTTGCTAATCATGTATGCCATGGGTTTTATGGAATTTAGAATTCCATAAGAGATACTTTAAGCTTAATCTATCTTATTCATATACTATTACTTGGCTTATAATAAGCTAACCCTATAAAAAGTGAGTGGCAATTTAAATATGGCCAATTGGATCTACTACCATTTTATTCCTAGTGGAAGTTGTAGATAAAATAAAGATTGAATGAATTGGATCTCCCTCTTAACCCACAAACCGATGTAATTCATTCCATATGCATATCTAGTGTATGCCAAGATGTTTACACCTTTATTGGAAGAGGTGTAGCATGCATAAGGTTCAGAAACCTAGCCCCTCCTTAAAGCATGCAAAAGTTCCCAATTGGAACTTTGTTTGTTCAAAGCATGGTGCACAGTTTCCATGCACCTTTATATATGCAAGTTGCTACAATGCATCAGATTCATTCATCCTAAACCAAAGACATGATCATGCACCACCATTCTTTCCTTTCCTAAGCCATCTACATGGATTTGATGCTTAATCCAAACATTTCCATGGCTAAATGTATATGTGACCCAAAAAATTAAGCTACAAATGCCTATGCATCAATTTCTAAATACATGCCTCTGGTAACATGTATTGCATGTTTTATGGTTTGCAAAGAAAAGAAATTCGTGTGAAAGTTTATCTGGAAGTTCAAGCTTCGACCATCCCTTGATTTGCTTGAATACTTCCATTGTGCTGACCCGAAATGGAGCCATCCCATCTCATCCATTATTGGCATTCTTCTTGGGCATTTTGATACTTACTTGTGTGCGCGATAGGTGCTAATTACTCCTTTCTTTCTCTTATACATCTTGGATGTGCATTATGCATTTAATACATCATGTGATGGAAAGAATGAATGTCCCATAGTTCATAGAGAACTTTTATGGATTTGGGTAACCTTCACATTTTTTGTAAGGTTAAATGTATATTTGGGCATACAAGTAAGTATAAAATTGCCCAAGGAACAAGACTAAAAGTTGGGAAGTTAGAATGTCCAAAGCTTGTAGCATCAAAAGTACATAATCTTGCTATGCATTGATAAAAAGGATGGTCCATATGCACATAGAGAGGTGCATAAATTTTCTCATCTAAGTGATGCATTTAAGACCTATATGAATAGAAAAGGGTTTTCATTAGCATGAAATGGACTCACCTCATAAAGATGATTACAAATTGAGCATAACAGGTTCATCATAGCATGGCATGAACATGAATGCAAATTATGAGCATGTGTATTGAATAGAATGGAGTTCTATATGTGAATTCCAGAACTTTTATGCTTACTTAGCATATAACTTTTGGCATACATTAAGTATGCATATTAGTGAAATGAATCATGTATTCATGGTTTGTGTTACTGTTAGTGTCCATGTGAAAGGCCAAATGGCCACCGGACACTTCTTTGTATATGTTCTTTAATAAAACATATAGTGGCTTGGTCAGCCACAGACTATAAGTTCGACCGCATTTGTAAGACCTAAGAAGTCTGTCTTCGTGCTCCTTGTGCACTGTGTTTTCTGTGTACTCTTCAGCATATGTGAGAAGTACTGTGTGCACCCTGAGGAGCTTGGTTTTCTACTCTGAGCATATCGTCGTGTAGCTCTCGAGAAGGAGAGCGCACTGTGGTGCATCACCATCGAATTACTACACTGGTATCAGAGCAGTTCGACGCAAAAGGTTTTGTTCCTTTTGTGTGAGCAAAGCGAGCCCCCCCCTCGAGGCTTTCTCTGAGGCTTACCACAATTAATGCGGCGACCAAGGCATAGACCTTGGCATACCTTGTCATTCGAGTCACAGACGTCACCGTTGGCGCCATTGGCTGCGTGCGAGGGAGGACCTCAACAATCAAGGAAGATAGAGGTTCCCGGTACTTCCCAGGAGGTCACCCATCCCAATACTGTTCCCCCCAGAGCCCGCTTAACCGTGGCAATCTCTTGCCACTACGCTACACTCTTGTGGTGTCTAAAGAAGGGGAAAGACTAAGGTTGACATTACCTTGAACATGTTTTGGTCCCTCAAAGCTTCATTCTTTGCTTTCAAAGCCTATTTTTGAAGCATTTTTGAGTGTCTTCTAGAGCCATTTTGGAGTACTTTTGCACATAGTTCTCTTCACACAGGTCCAAGAACATAAGAACAATGTTCTTTGTACTTCTCCGACAATAAATATCAACCTTTGGGACTGTGTTTTCAGCCACACTCGTAAAACTACAGGTTTCTCGAAAGGTTTTCAGTTTTGGTGGGAGCAGTTGCTACAAATTTATGCAGGATTTTTTTTAAAGCCTAAAACATCAGAGTTGACAAACACTTGGTGTTGTTGGCGAGTTTTTTGGGCTGTGCATTCAGCTTTTTAGTGTCATTTTATTGCATATATTGAGCACATACACACCATGTACGCTTCTGTGGATACTGCTTATGTATGTCCATGTGGTCATTGATATAGCGATTACGTTCTTGCGTAAAGCCTTTTATGTTTGAAAAAGAGGGTGATGGTGAGGTTTTCTTAATTGGGAGACACCCAGATGTCGGGTCTCTTCGGTGATGCAGGTGGAAGACTTACCCAACCTCGTGATAGGACATGTATGATAGTTATTCATAGGTGCTCGATAAGCCTAGTTGGCTTCTATTGGGTAACTAATTATATGAAGTGGAGTCAGTGTTTCACTATGCAAGTAAACATGTCAGTACTTGCAGTTTTATGATATTTTGACATTGGTCATATGCTCATTTTGCAAAGGATACTCTAGCAAAATTTTTCTAGATTCTTGTTTTAGTCAACTATATAGTGGTCAATTTACTCTTTGATACACTTATTCGTTGGTGTTTGGACTCTCCTAGCTCCATTATCCATCTATTCAGTTCTCTACCATCATGGCATCAGAGGTCTCAGGCACATCTAGTGGATCAGGGTCTAGTGCTAGTGTTCCCAGGAGGAGCTATAACTTGCAGGGCAAAGACCATTTTGAGATCCGAAAATTTGATGGCACAAACTTTGCTCTATGGAAGAATCAGATTAAAGATGTGTTCAATCAAAGGAGGCAATGGAAGCCAGTAAATGGGATTTCAAAGAAGCCTACTGACATGGATGAAGATGATTAGGATGAGCTAGATAAAATGGCCAGGTCTACCATTCGTTTACACATGGTAGATAATGTTTACTTTACAGTATTAGAATGTGAAAGTGCAGAGGAGCTTTGGAAGAAGTTATGCAATACATATGAAAATTATATGAACTTTGCATGAAGGACACAGATAGTGTTGCTGCTCATCTAAATGAGTTTGATGCTATATTCTCCCAGTTACAGGCTCAGAAAATGGATATGGATAAGAGTTGAAGTAAATAAAGGAAGAGAGATATTGAATACCATTATTGTCATAAGAAAGAACATATGAAGAAAGACTGTTATGCATTAAAGAATGCTAAAGGTAAAGGACAGAACGTTGATGGGAATCTTAAACAATTACTTGCACCATCTACTTCGACCATGAAGATTGAAGCTATTTCTGATGATGCTGATGTGTTGACACTTGATAGTACTATGCCATCTGAGGCACTCATGGTTGATTCTCTTTCCCACACATGGCTGCTAGATTCTGGTGCTTCTTTCCATGTGACACCACATATAGAATGGTTCTCTAATTATGGAGCAAAGTCTCTTGGCACCATGAGACTTGGTGACTCGTACCAGTGTGATGTTGTGGGGATTGGAGATGTCATTGTGTAGCTCATTGATGGTTTTAAAATTTACTATGCATAATGTACACCATGTACCGCAGTTATCATGTAGTTTGATGTCAGTTGGTCAACTTGATGACCTTGGTTACAAGGCGGTCTTCTATGCTCAGTCCTTTTGCATATCAAAGGGCAATATCGTCATTGCAAAAGGAAGCAAAGTTGGCTCACTTTATCCTTTATTTGTATCACAAAAAGAACACTTGTTAGCTATTACTGAACAACCTATTGCTTGTATTTGGCATGGTCGTTTGGGCCATATATCTTGTAGTGGAATGAAAAATCTTTCTCGTTCTAGCTACTTACCAATGTTATCTTTCTCCGATTTTTCATTTTGTGAGCATTGTCAATATGGAAAGCAAACCAGAAATGTGCATAGAACGCACGTTGACTCTTCAATTCAGCCTTTAGATCTTGTTCATATAGATGTGTGTGGTTCGATGCCCACTAGGTCCTTAGGTGGTTCTCTCTACTTTGTCACTTTCATAGATGATGCTACTAGAAAAGTTTGGGTATATCCTATCAAATCAAAGGATGAGGTATTCCCTACTTTCAAAAAATGGCTTGCTTCAGTTGAGACTAAAAAAGGAACTAAGCTTAAGGCTTTACATTCAGATAACGGGGGTGAATATACCTCACATGAATTCAGCCTTTTCTGTCAGTCTAGAGGGATTCATAGAGAGTTTACAACTCCTTATACCCCAGTACAGAATGGTGTAGCTAAGAGGATGAATAGAACTATTCAAGATAGAGTAGTCTCTATGTTGCATCATGCAAACCTCTCACAAGGCTTTTGGGAAGAAGCAGTATTGACTACAGTTCATGTGATTAACCTTTCACCTAGTATTGCCAAAGGTCTGAAAGTGGCTCAAGAGTTGTGGACCGGGAAGCCACCATATTATGATCATCTTCGAGTTTGTGGGTGTGAAGCATATGTTAATATACCCAAGAATCTTAGACAAAAGTTGGACCATAAGTCAAAGAAATGCATTTTCCTTGGATATGGTCGAGAAGGAAAATTTGGGTATCGCTTATGGGATCTTGAAACATGGACAATGATCAGAAGTAGTGATGTCATTTTCAATGAGTCTAAGATGCATAAACATCCCATTAAGAAGGTTGAAGTGAGAAGAGTGGTGTTTGAGGATAGTAGTCGTCCGGTTAGCATGCATAAAAACGCTGCACATAGGGATGTTACTCAACCTATGTACTTGGCAAAGCAATAATGGGTTGCTTCTTATGACTCCATTGTGGAGAATGAATCTCCTATGCGCAACGAAAACATGTAGTGAACCCTTGCATGCCCAACATTTGGACAAATAGCTACACCTTAGATAGCTTGCTGCACTTGCTGCTCTCGATAAAAAACTCAAATGGAGTTGTTCCTTTAGTCAATCAAAGTAAGCAAAGAGAGCTTTCTAACAAGCTATAAATGAGTTAATTTGGATAAGTTTTGATTAGGAAATGCAACTAATGAAGATGAACTACCTATACACACAAGTATGTTGAAGAATTGAACTTCACTCTCGAATTGATAACTCCCTGAATATATACCCTTGGAGAAAGATATTTGCGACAGAGAAATTAAACACAAATATCTTTCCAGCAAGCTAAAAATCAAGTGATTTGGATGAGTTTTGGTTAGGCAACTCAACTGACCAAAATAGACCACCTGTGTATCCAAGTATAGTAAAAACTAGACTTCACTCTGTGATAGATATATCAGAGAATATACATCCTTTGAATAAGATATTTGGAACAAAGAAAGTGCATGCAAAGATATTTCCAAGAAGCTAAAATCAAGCAATTTGGATATGTTTTGGTTGGAAAATTTAACCGACTAAAATAGACTACCTATCTACTTAGGTATGCTAAAAAATGGGACTTCACTCTTTGACTGATATCTCGCAGAATATATAAGATTTGAAGGAGATATTTGAGAAAGAGAATCTGCACAAGATAAGCTCTCCAATGAGTGTTTAAACATAAGAAATTGTTACATATACACTGAGATATGAGCTTCACAATAGAGTTATGTACAAAATGATGTGCAACTGGAAGGAGTCTATGGGAAGACAAAATGACAAAATGACCAAATCTGAGTATTGGGAGCTCTTGCCTCTTTCGCTCCTTGTTTAGAACGTGATCCCACTTCACTTTTATAACCAATGAGCATGTGAAGAAGTTTGTGCCTCCTTCTTAACTGACCACTTTTCCCACTACATGTCACTGACTACAAGGCATATATTGTATCTTTTACTCATCATGAATTTTGAGTAGAACTTTTTTTTCTTGTTCTTTTTCTTTTCTCCTCTTTTCATTTATCTTTATATTTGGTAAACTTATCCAAGCATAGATCATATTAAAATGAGCTTGTACATTTATCTTCAACACTCCCCCTCAAGCTCATTTGGGAGTTATCTTCAACCATGTCCTGCAAATTTATCACATCCTTGAAACCTTTGAGTTTAGAAGCATCCAAGAACTCTGTAAACATATCTGCAACCTGCTCTTTGGTTCTGATGAACTTTATCTCCACATCTTTGCTCAATACCTTCTCCCTTACATAATGGTAGTGGACCTCTATGTGCTTGCTCCTTGCATGAAACATAGGATTTCTTGCCAAGTAAATGCTTGACATGTTATCACCATATATAGGGATGGTTCCAACTTGCACTTCAAGATCAGCCAAAGGCTTTCTAATCCACATTGCTTCACATTTGGCAAATGCTAATCCTCTATATTCAGCCTCCATGGATGAAAGTGCAACAGTAGGTTGTTTCTTTGAGCTCCATGTGATAGGTTTGCTTCCTATCATGAACACATATCCTGAGGTTGATCTCCTATCTTCCTTTGAACTTGCCCAATCAGCATCACTAAAGCCTTTGACTTGCAATTCTTCATCAAACTTGTAAAACAAGGCATGATTAACTGTATGCTTTATGTATCTCAACACTCTCTTGGTTGAATTTAAATGTTCACTTGTCGGGGCTTGCATAAACTGAGAAAGTACACCAACAACATAAGATAAATCAGGTCTTGTAATGCTTGCATAGATTAATGATCCTACAATGCTTCTGTATTTCTTTACATCTTCCAATAATTATCCATCATTTGAGGAAACCTTTGTATTTGTGTCCATGGGTTGAGTGAGTGGTTTGCATTCACTCATTCCAAATTTGAAAAGAACATCCAACAAGTACTTCCTTTGCATCAAGTAGATGCCACTTTTTCCATAAACAACTTCAATTCCTAAAAAATATTTCAGCTCTCCAAGATCTGAAATTTTAAACTCCTTACCAAGCTTCTTTTTTATATCTTTAATCCTTGTAACATCATTTCCTGTTATGATGAGGTCATCGACATATATGCAAATATATACCTCTCTATTTTCTTCCTTCTTCATGTACAATGAAGGATCAGCACTACTTGGGTCGTATCCACACTTAATTAGATATTCTACCAATCTCTTTGATTCCATGCTCTTGGTGCTTGCTTCAAGCCATAAAGTGCCTTTTCCAACCAGCAAACAAAGTCTGGATGTTTTTCATCTTCCAATCCAACCGGTTGACTCATGTATACCTCTTCTTGTAGTTCTACATTGAGAAAAGAATTTTTGATGTCAAGTTGATATAATGTCCATCTCCTTGAAGCACCAATTGCTATTAATGTTCTGATTGTTTCTATCTTTGCAACATGGCTAAAAACTTCATCATAATCTATGCCTTGTGTTTGTTTAAATTCGTTGGCAACTAATCTAGCTTTATATGTAGCTAGTGAACCATCAACATTCCTCTTTACTTTAAACACCCATTTGTTTGGAACAATCTTCATACCTTCTTTCGTTGGAACTAGCTCCCATGTGTGATTATCTTTGAGAGCTTTGATCTCCTCTTTCATAGCTTGCTTCCATTCCTTTTGTGTGCAAACTTCTACATATGTCTCAGGCTCTTTGTCTTTGATAACCTGCATCATTGCAAAATGTTTCACCATGAAACTATCATAACTCAGCCTTTGAGTTGGATACCTTGTCCTTGAAGATCTTCTTTCATTGCCTTCAGAAATTTTCTTCTTTAACCTATTGAGCTTTACCTTCGGAGTGATTACCTCTTCATATTCTTTCTTCACTTGCATCTATCTCACTGTTTGGAGTAGAACTTTCTACTTCGGCTCTATGATGAGCTGAATTTGGAGACGAAGAATGACTCCCCCTCCATGTTGAACATTCTTCATTTGATGTAGATGCCTCTGGACCTGAAATCTTTGTGCTTGATTGTTGAACTTCTCTTTGATTTGTTCCTACATAATTATCACAATCTTCTTCAAGAATATTTTCCTTTCCTTTATCTTCATACCATGGTCTTAGTTCATCAAAGACCACATCTCGCGAGACTCTTACTTCCTTTGTTCTAGGGTTGTAACACTTGTATCCTTTTTGCTTTGTTGAGTAGCTGATGAAACTGCTTTTTTTTTTTTTTACCTTGGTTCCATCTTTGTTCTAACTTCTTGTGGAATGTGAATAAAGCAAACACATCCAAACACTTTGAGGTGTGTAAGATCAGGTTTCTTACCGGAATATACCTCCTCTTGAGTCAAGTGATGTATTCCCAATGTTGTGCACCTATTCATCAAGTAAATGGCAGTTGTGGTAGCTTCTTCCCAATAGTACAATGGTACCTTCATCTCATTGAGCATGCATCTTGAAATTTCAACAATTTTCCTATTTTTCCTCTCAACTACTCCCTTTTGTTGTGGGGTATACCTACAAGTGAACTACGTTTTGATCCCATTCTCTTGTAGAAAATCTGAAAATTCTTTGGAGAAGTATTCTCCTCCACCATCGGACCTTAAGGTTTTGATAGATCTTCTTGTTTCTCTTTCAACTTCAACTTTGAATCTTTTGAATGTAGAAAACACCTTTGATTTTTTCTTCATACAAAATAGTCATACCTTTCTTGAGTGATCATCAGTGAAGGTGATAAAAAATCTATTACAACCATGGATGCCTCTTGGGTTGGTCCCCATACATCCATATGTATCGAATCCAAGACATTTGGGGCCACATAATTGCTCCTCTTGAATGGTTGCCTTGTTTGCTTTCCTAGTTGACAAGCTTCACATAAATCATGTTGTCCAATGCTATTAAATTTTGGAAGACCTCTTACCACTTCATGTTTGCTCATGTACTTCAGCTTTGGCATGTTGATGTGTTCTATTCTTTTGTGCCATAAGTCCAGCTCTGAAATCTTCTTGTTCCCACATTGAATGTACATGACCTTTCCATGTGGATGTTGGACATCCAAAGTGAACATCCTTCCTTCTCTTCTACCTCGAGCAATGACCTTGAAGCCTTCCTTTGGATTCTTTATGAAGCACCCATTCTCATTGAACATGACATGATAACCCTTATCTAACATTTTTCCTATTGAAATCAAGTTCTTTGAAATTGTAGGAACATGAAGAACATTAGATAGTACCTTTGCGCTGCTTGTATCTCCAAGCCTTATATCTCCAATATGTTCAATGATGTGTTGAGTATCATCACCTGTTTCAACACAACCTTTTCCACTTGGTACCTGTAGACTAGTGAACACACTTCCTTAGCATGACATATGGTTACTACAACCTGAATCAATGTACCATTTTTTGTCATCTTCACAAGAGCTTTTATACTCATGTCTCATTGCAAGTAGTGTGTCCTTGCTTCCTTCACTTGAGGTGCTTGCATAGTTGCTTTGGCTCCTTTGATTGCCTCCATTTGGTCTTCCATTCTTTAGCCAACAATCACTAGCATAGTGTCCTACTTCACCACAATGATAGCATGTTATACCTTTATGAGAATTGTAGGAGCCTCGGCCTCTTCCTCTACTTCTACCTCGACCTCTTCCTTGTGTGTTGCCATTTGATGCATCCTTGTTGTCTTCCGAATTGTTTTGATTGTAGTTGGAGTTGTTGTGACCTCTTCCTTTTCCTCTTGAGCCTCCTCTTGAGTTCCTTCCTTTACCTCGACCTGCATATAACATTTGGTTGTGGTTGTCCTTTCCTTTGGGGCCAACAAAGCTAAGCTCTTCTGTGACAAGATGAGGGATTAGTTATTCAAAACTTGGATATGCATCTTTCAAGTTAATGGAAGTTATAAAAGGCTTCCATATTTCATATTCTCTCAATCCATTGAGAGTATAACACACAAGATCTTCACCTTCAACCATTGTGCCAATAGAAGATAAAGTATCACTTAGCTCCTTAATCTTCAAAGTATATTCAACTATGGATTGACTCGAACTTTTCTTGATTGTGTTCAACTCATTCTTGAGTTGAAGTTTCCTAGGTTTGGTATTTGTTGAATACATCCTTTCAAGAGCTTCCCAAGAATCCTTAGCTTTCTCTTGATGTTGAATATGCCCTACCATGGCATTAGTAATGACTTGCGAAATGAGGAATATGACTCTCCTATTCCTCTCTTCCCATTCTTTTGCTTGCCTCCTTTGGACTTCAATGGCCATAGATTGATTGATTTGAGGTTGAGCATCATCGCCGCTCACAATATCCCACAAGCCTTTGCCCATTAGGTAATTGGTCATTCTAAAATTCCACAGGGGATAGTTATCCATATCCAATTTCTGTACTTGCTGACCCAAGTCAACCATTGAAGACTATCAAAAACTTTGAGAGTTACCTTGAATAGTTATATTGCCCTTTGCTCTTGCGTTTGTGAAGCTCCCCCTTGTTTTGTAGCTCCTCTTTTGATTTTCTTTAACCCCATATCTATTGATGAAGCTTCAACACCAAGTTTGCTCTAATACCAACTGTGGAGAATGAGTTCTCCTATGTGCAATGAAAACGTGTAGTGAACCCTTGTATGTCCAACATTTGGACAAATAGATGCACCTTAGATAGCTTGATGCTCTTACAAAACTCAACTGGACTTGTGCCTTTAGTTAATCAAAGCAGACAAAGAGAGCTTTCTAAGAAGCTATAAATGACTTAATTTGGACAAGTTTTAATTAGGAAATGCAACTGACGAAGATGAACTACCTATCCACACAAGTATGTTGAAGAATTGAACTTCACTCTCGGACTAATAACTCCCTGAATATATATCCTTTGAGAAAGATATTCGAAATAGAGAAAGTATACACAAACAGCTTTCCAAGAAGATAAAAATCAAGTGATTTGGATGAGTTTTGGTCAGGCAACTCAACTAACCAAAATAGACCACCTGTGTATACAAGTATACTAAAAAAATGGACTTCACTCTCTGATAGATATCTCACAAAATATACATCCTTTGAATGAGATATTTGGACTAGAGAAAGTGCATGCAAAAAGATTTCCAATAAGAGAAAAATTAAGCAATTTGGATATGTTTTGGTCAGGAAACTTAACCGACCAAAATAGACTACCTATCTACTCATGTATGCTAAAAAACGGGACTTCACTCTTTGACTTATATCGCAAGAAATGGTTACATATAGACTGAGATATGAGCTTCACAAGAGAGCTGTGTACAAAATGACGTGTGGCTGGATGGGAAGACAAAATCCGACTATTGGGAGCTCTTGCCTCTTTTTCTCCTTGTTTAGAACGTGCTCCCACTTAACTTTTATAACCAATGAGCATGTGAAGAAGTTTGTGCCTCTTTCTTAACTCACCACTTTGCCCACTACATGGCACTGACTACAAGGCACATATTGTATCTTTTACTCATCATGAATTTTGACTATAATTTTTTTTTCTTTTTTCATTTTCCTCCTCTTTTCCTTTATCTTTATATTTGGTAAATTTATCCAAGCATAGCTCATATGAAAATGAGCTTGTACATTTATCTTCAACATCCATGTAATAGCAACACTCCGAAGTGAGAATAGAAAGCCACTAATAGATCTTCTATTTGGAATGCCACTAGCCCAATCTTCACCAATGTATCCATGAACCTACAATTCTCGACCCGCTTCATAAAACAATGCATAATCCAAAGTGGCACTCACATAACGTAGAGTGCATATAAAAGCATCTAAATGTGGTTTCTTGGGAACTTGCATAAATTGACTTTCAAGTCCTAAAATGTAGCTTAGATTAGGCCTTGTTTTCTTATACATAGTATCATTTTCCAATGCTTCACCTAATGTAGTATCAAACTTCAAATTTTGATGTAATGGCATATAAATTGGCTTACAATAAACCATACCATACTTTTGCAGCATACTCAATGCATATTTCCTTTGGGAAAGCCATATATCTATTTCTGTATGTATAAAGTCAATGCCCAAAAAGTAGTGCAACATACCAAGATCTTTCATGTCAAATTCTTGCACAAGGAGTTGCTTTACCTCTTTAATACTTTCTTCATTATCACTAGCTATAATCAAGTCCTCAACATAAAAAGCCATAATTGTGATGCCATCACCATCCTTTTGCGTATAATGAGTGATCTACATCACACAAAGAAAATTCAATGGAGGTTAAATAATATTGATCCTTGCATACCAAGCATGAGGGACTTTTTTAAGCCCATAGAAAGCCTTTTTCAACCTACAAACATATTATGAATGCTTTGAATCCTCATATGCTTGTGGTTGGTCCATGTGTAATTCTTCCTGTAACTCACCATGTAAGAAAGCATTCATCCATCTATTGCAAAACCCATCCCTTTGATGTAGCCAATGCAACATGTGCTCTAACAACAATCATTTTAGCTACAAGTCTGAAAGTTTCCTCATAATCAATGCCATATGTTGCTGCATATCCTTTTGCTACCAATCGTCCTTTATACTTGCTTATGCTACCATCAACATTATGCTCTACCTTGTAAGCCCACTTGCAATCTATGAGTTTTTTTCCTTGCGACAATGGAGCTAGCTTCCATGTTTCATCTCCATAAAGTACAACAACTCCTCATCCATAAATTTCTCCCCATCTACATTTCAGATTGCATCTTCAAAACAACAAGGTTAAACATCTTGTATTACCTTGGTCATGGACGTACAATGATGAGCTCTATAGCTGTCATAAGTTAGTGTTGCACTAAATTCCACATCCTCCTAGATCTTCTTAATCTTGGGTCACTACTTCTTGTTGTATCATCTGCATATGCCTTTCTTATTCTTGGAGCCTTTATATAGGAAAATACAAGTTCCCATCAAGGCTCTTTTTTGAGCCACTTGAGCCAAGAAAGAATAAGTTTTTGGTCAAGATAAGTAGCATTCCAATAATGCTTTTTCTTAATATCCATGGCATTCCATACATGATTGGATAGATGGTTTATGTCTGCAATTTGTGCATGACTTTCTCGTACAAAAAGAATGATTTTATGCAAAAGGCTAGTACACACATCAATATGAGCATGGTTATTTTTGGAAAATTCCTTTTCCAATAGTAAAGGATGAATTTACATGACATCCAATAACTATGCATAGAGATTGTACCATTTAATATGCATGCATATATGCTTCATTTTTGTTGATGTATTTTGGTAGTGATGTGTGTGAACACTCTTAGGACCAATGGGGCACGTTTTTCCATATTTAAGAGGTTTTTTCCCCTCGCTTATATATTCCTATAACCCTAATGGGTTACTAATCTTTGTACATTCAATTGGTAATTTTTAGTATTGTGTTTTGCTCCAAACTTCTTCTTCTTCCCTGTTTGTTCATGTGCTTTTGCAGACCTTGAACTCCAACAATTGGTGTTAGGACATGTCATTACTTCATCTAGGGTGATGTCGACACCCCTCCAAACATAGTCTCATAATTGCATTAAAATTGGTGACCATACTTGGGGCGAATTAGGGCTTCAAAATAACTTTGCTATATGGCATTGAAATTTTGATTTGAGCTCGTTTGGGCCTCTGAATGCACCACTGCAATGACAACACAAGAAATTTTGTCCTTTTATGCCAAACATATATACATATTTTGGTTTGCAAGTACAAGCAGCTCAAAGTCTATTATAGTTTTAGTAGAGATCAACATGGTGTTTATGTTCACCTTTTTGATATACAATCAATTTTTTGCATCAAGATATTTAATCACTAGTCATGGTAGAAAGCAATGATGTATTTTGGATGTTTGTTGTTGAGGATAAGTTGGATATACCCATTGTGGGCATACATGATGCATCATGTATTGGTAGCAAAAGGGCTATGGAATATTGTGTATAATATTAAAAAACATCTTAATATACCTTCAAATATAGTGATTGAAGTTGATGTAAAAGGTGTCAAAGATGATGATCTTCAATTTCCTAGTCATGATCTGTTTGTTGTTGCAACTACTATAGAGTAACTTTGTTGGGATGGCAAAGATGTACAAGCACATGCATTGATAGTTTTGTCTATCAAACATGCCATTATCCATCCCATTCACCCTTGTAAGACAACAAAAGATGCTTGGGATGCTCTTACAACATTATAGTAGGCAAGAAATGAGGCTCCTTTTACCTCTAAAAATAGTTAGAGAGTGAGGATGTGAGTGAAGGAGATTCTATGGACAATTTTTTGACAAGTACACAAAGATGGAAAGGAGCAGTTGATTTCATGTAATGAAATCTTGCTATATAGTTCACTTGTGTACACTTTTCTTAACGATCTTCTAGATTCATATTAGGGTTTTGTTTTTATTCCTTAATTGATCATGAAAGGAAATTTGAATGCCTTTATATTTGAGGAGTTTGTTTTTGTTTTGTTGCATAAAGGTCAATCTAGATAGAATGTCAATTATGTGTGTTGTAGATCAAGCTTTCTTAGCTAGTCAAAAGGACAAAGGTAACTGGAGCTCATCTACTAGTAAGCAAAAATCTATTAATGCTACACAATCAAACAAGGAAGACAAAGATGACAAGAAAACAAAAAAGTAGACGCACTTACGTAAGTACTCTAAGGCAAATGATCATGTCAGAAAGAGTTTTCCTAAACTGGATGCAAATTAAAGAGACAAAGAAGAAAGAGACAAGAGTGGTTGTTGCAAAGCCCTCTACACCTAAAAGAGACTTGGTAAATCTTGTTTAGAATGAAGAATGTGCATTTCTCTATTTGCAACTATGATCCATCTTCTCATGAGTAGTGTATATCTGCAATAGATTCAGATTTTTGGTACTTCGATAGTGGTACAACCAAAAATATACCTTGTAGTGTAGTTTCTTCACTTCGCTTGAGCTTGCCCCCACAAGCAAGATTGTCACATGTGCTAACAACTCCTCTTATCCTATAATGGGAATTAGAAATATCATTATGTCTATTATTGATAACAATTCTTTCACATTGTTAGATGCCTTATATGTGTTAGGGATAAGGAATAACATGTTGTCAGTTTCAAGATTAGCCAAGATTGGCTTTCTTGTCAAATTTGTTGATGACAAATGTATAGTTCATGACATCCTGAATAGTGATGTTATTACTACTTCACCACCAAATATTGTTGCTACACCTTCCAATCAGTATATGAAGATGAAGGGACATGTGCAGGAAACTGTAGTTTTGATCAAGCAATCATTGGTTGACAAGGTAAATATTTGTAAATCCTTTAAACAACAATCTAGTAACAAAGGTTCTATTGATTTATTTTGATAGTGATGTGTGTGAACACACTTAGGATGCCATAGCACCTTTTTCCCTCTTTAAGAGGTCTTTTCCCCTCGGGTTGTATATATGCCTATAACCCTAGTGGGTCACTTATCTTTGTACATTCACTTGGTAATACAGTCAATATTGTGTGCTATGATCCAAGCTTCTTTTCTTTCTTGTAATTTTTGTGTGCTTCCATAGGCCTCAAACTCCAACAATTGGTATCAGAGCATGTCACTGCTTCATCTAGGGCATCATCAACACCCCACCAGTCATAGTCTCACAATCACACAAAAATTGGTGAGCATACTCAAGACAATTAGGAGTTCAAAACAACTTCATTGTGTGGTGTTTAGAATGTGATTTGAGCTTGTTTTGGCCTCCGAATGCACTATCGTAGCACCTATGTAGGCAATTTTGTCCTTTTGTGCCAAACATATATACAAGTTTTGGTTTGCCAATACAAGCACCTCAAAGTTTGTAGGTTTAGTGGAGCTTGATACGGTAGTTCTATTCAACTTTTTGAGATACAATCATTTTTCTACATCAGGGTATTTTAGTTAGTGGCCATGGCTGGAAGTGATGATGCATTCTGTATGTTGGCTATTGAGGATAAGTTGTATGGTACCAATTATGCATTAGGCATATATGATGCATCATGTATTGGTCACAAAGGGACCGTGGAACATTGTGTAGGGTGTTGAAAAACAACCTACTAAACCTACAGATACAATTATTGAAGGTGATGGAGATGGTGTTGAAGATGATGATATTTAGGTTCTTGTTCGTGCTATGATTCCTGCTACACCTACTATAGAGCAACTTTGTTGGGAAGGCAAAGATGCTCAGGCACATGCATTGATAGCTTTGTTTGTCAAATGTGCCATTATCCCTCATATTCACTCTTGCAAAACAACAAAGCATGCTTGGGATACAATTACCACTTTGTACTAGGCAAGAAATGAGGCTCATGTTGCTTACCACCAAAAAACCACTACAACATATGAGGGACATACTGACACTATCCATACTGATGGTCAGGCCCTGAAGGCAGTATGATCATTGGAAAATGCATGAATAGATCACATTAAGGATACCGACGATCACTTGACCATCCGTATAGCTCTTTAAAATCGATAATCCATATATGCGAGGGGTACTAGTATAGGTGTCGATATAAGCATCGGTATAGGCATTGATATTAGCATCGATAATTTGCTAGAAATTAATGACGCTCATATCGATGCCTATATCGATGGCATCTTTTATGAAACCGAGACCCAATATCAAAAATTCAACATTTTGTGCATTTTGAACTGATTAGTGCTCCTATTGAGTTTGCACGTGACTTGCATTGTCTTGTGCACACACACATAGATCTCTCTCTCTCTCTTCACACACATAAATACACACACATGCACACACTCTCTCTCTAGATTGGTAATTTTGGTAAGTGATGTGCGTACTCTTTCACCCTTTATCTTTCTCTATGTTTTATGTTTTCTAATTTCTCCTCTTTGGTTTCACAAGAGCGTTTTGGAGTCGATTCTTTGGAATTTGATGAGAGGCAATGAGCTGTGACAACAACGATTCAAAAAATTACATCAATGTAAGTGATTATTTTGTTCTCTATTGATAGAGAGTGAGAAAGAAAGAGAGAGAGAGATGTGTATGAGAGAGATAGTGAGAGAGAGATCTAGAGAGAGATGAAAGAGAGAAATCTAGAGAGAGATAGATAGATAGAGAGAGAGAGAGAGATGAAAGAGAGAGAGAAAGAGATGAAAGAGAGAGATATGATCGAGAGAAAGAGAAAAGATAGAGATACATACACACACATAGATATAAACGATTGTTTTGTTCTTTATTAGAGAGAGAGAGAGAGATGAAAGAGAGAGAAAGAGAGAGAGCAAGATGAAAGAGAGAGAGATAAAGAGAGACAGATAAAGAGAGAGAGAGAGAGATAGAGATACCTACACACACATACTCATGTATATGCATGCATACACACACATATACACATATGCATATCCATACATACACACACATATACACATGCATACACATACATATGCATACATACATTCACATGCATACATACACATACACATATACATACACATACATATGCATACATACATTCACACACATACGTACACACACATACATACACACACATACGTACACACACATACATACACATACATACACATACGTATGCATATATTACATACACTCTCACATGCATACACATACACACATGTGTACATATACATACATACACATATTCATACACATACTCATACATACTACATACACACATGCATATTCATGCATATGCATGCATGCATACACACATATACATACACAATCACATACATATATACACACACATATATATATACATACACACTCACACCTATACACACACATACATATTACATACACACATGCATATACATACACACACATATGCATACACACATGCATATGCATACATACATACACACACATATGCATACATACATATATATACATACATGTACACACACATATACATACATATACACACATAATACATATACACATACACACATAATACATATACACATGCATACACACATATACATGTTTTAGGTCTAGGTCTTTAGGATTAGGGTTTTAGGCCTTTTATACATATATACACATATACACATCGCTCATAGTAGCACTCCTCCCGGCCTCACTCCTATCAGTCTCACTCCTGCCAGCCTTAGTCCCATCGACGTCACTCCCTTCGACATCATCCCCATGGGTGGGGCTACTCCTGCCTGAGATATGTCTCTTGACTTTATGACTCCACCATGATCACGTTCTCAACCATTCCCTAGTGGCTCCAATAGTCGATGTATGCATTCGACACCTCAACATGATACATGTGCTGGCCATCTCATTGATCAAGGTCATGCTCTAGAGGAGGAGGTTCCAGAAGTGGATCTGCAAGTGGCACTGGAGGAGGTGGATGTTGTGGAGGCAGTGTGATGGACGTTGTGCCTCCCACTTCTACTCCTAGAGTGAGTACCTTAGATACAACTATGCCACATGGTATGCCACATGGTACACCATGTGGTACACCACATACACCTTGGGGTGCTCATGACCATGATGACTCAAGGGTGTATAGTATATGTGATGGAGCTCCAATGATGGATGCAGTCGGAAAGGCCATGCGTTAATGCATACAACATCTTTGCTCCATATAATTTGGCCACTATGTCATGTTGAAATGGAGTGAACAGGATAAAGATCATAAAAATTATATCATAGAGATGATCTATCATGGGTACTGACCAACGCCTATGCATCCTCAGAGCAGGCTTATCGAAGCCTATATGGTTAGACGTTGAGGAGTGGGATGTGATTTGCAATGAGCAGCAATAGACTCTTGACCAATATCAGTAGTAGTGAGATGCGACGACCATACGTCTAGATACAATCAGACCATCACATTTGGGTAGCAACGGATATGACACTATGTGTCACAAGTTTGTAAGTATCATTTTGATTATTGAATTTGTTTTTGTTAAGCACGCCATGTATGTTCATCTAATGTTTTGCATATTTGTTGCAGGAGTTGGTTGTGGGTCATCCACCAAGATGAAACAAGGAGGCTTATGGATATCATTAATGGATTGGTTGCACTGTTGGAAGACTTGGGGGGACATAGCGCGATCACTTCATGGGAGCATTTATGATGATGTGAGCTTATAAACTTGGTTTGGTGTTTTTAGTTGTTGTTTGTAAATATCATATCAATTTGTCTCATTTCATGAATGTACTTTGTTATAAGACTACATATATAGATGTTTTGATTCCTCTGTGCATGTGTATGACAGTGGTGTGCCAGAATTTTGTATTTTGCTCATATATGGCAGTGGTGCTCCATAATTTTATATCTGGTTCGTATATGGCAGTGCTTTACCACATTTTGTATTTGGCTCATATATGGTAGTGGTTTGCCACACTTTTATACATCGTTCATTTATGGAATATATATCTCTTTTGTACATGGTTCATGGTTCGTTCTGCTATCTCTTTTGTGTCTGACATTGTTTTGCTTTATCAAATCATGTTTCAGTTGTTGGTCATGTAAACACTAGATCGGCAACCACTAGAGTACATGTCACATGTACTCGGTTTTTTTTGGGCAGAGTGTATTGTCTTTTGTTGTACAACAACGTGCTAATGTTGCTGCAGCAAGAGACAACACACTCTACATAATTTTTTTTTGTAGATATGGTCATCGATATAGGTGCTAATATGAGCATCGATATGCCCAAATGCATACTGATGCTTATACCAGCACTTTTTCCTAGGGGATTACCAACACTTATATCGATGCTCATACCGATGCCTTGTTCAAGATTCTCAGGATACGTCAGAAGCAAAGCTTCGGAATGCATGCTTTGATCATCTAAATTTTGCTAGTTTGCTACACTTGCATAAACATTAAATGGTGTCCTCTCTACCCAAACTTGAGGCACCTTGTAAACATGTTTGTGAAGGCTATATTTTGGGCAAAATGTAGCATTCATCCTTCCCAAAAGATGGTTTAGTATGAGCTACTCAAAAAATGTAGCTATGCATGGGTGTATCTATTGAAAAAAAAGTCTGAAGTGTTTATATTCTTTGAATAGTTTCTAGTTTTGGATGAAAATCTGTTAGCATGTTAAATGGGCACCCTCCATTCTCATCAAGGGGGGGAATATATGTCTTGTGATTTTAATGCATTTTTTGCTAAACGTGGGATAAAACATTAGTGTATAGTGCCGTATGCACCTCAATAGAATGGAGTTCTAGAAAGGAAGAACAAGTCGCTCATGGAGATGGCAAGATGTATGGTCAAAAGTCAGACTTTGTTACATAGTTTCTTGCTTGAAGCTGTTATGTGTGCAACATATGTACTTAATAAGTGTCCCACTAAAGCATTGCAATCTATCACTCCATATGTAGCTTGGCATGGTCGCTGGCCATGTGGTGCTCATCTGCATGTCTTTGGTTGTCTGGAATATGCATTACTGACTGAACAACAATGCAAGAAATTGGATGGTAAAATAGTGAAATGTATTTTTGTTAGGTACAATTTTGAAAGCAAAGGCTATTGTGTGTATCATCCACAAACTAAATGCATTTTGGTTAGCCATCACGTTGTTTTTGTGGAAGATGCAATTCAGTCATTACTTTCATGTACTAAGGAGACATCAATTAACTCCAAAGATGTGTATGACACTTTGTTGCCTCCTTTTACAGGTGGACAGTCAAGTGCTAGTCCAAATAAGGCAAATTCTCAGACATATGATGATGTAGATCATTCCAACTCTGATGCAAATTTAATACACTTGTTGATGAGAGGTTTGATGTAGAGGAGGCAAAAACTATGCCTAAATCATTGGTGTAGACTTGACGAGATAACAAATTAGATGCATCTCTATCATATCATACTCGTTTAGGCTCTCATAGTACTCCTTTTGCATCAAATTGCTATGCTATGGTTTCCTCTAGTCTCTATGATGAGAATGAGCCTGTTTCTTTTGATGAAGCACAAAATTAAAAAAAATCTGCTATGCAATCAAAATATGATGCTTTTATGTGGAAAGGTACCTAGTCTTTATGTGATTTGCCTTGTGGTAAAAAGGTGGGATATCTTCCCACATGGGGGTCAATAAAACCTTGATTTAGACTACTTTGCATAGGGTAGATTGTATGCTTGTGTGTCGCTATTGATAACAGAAACTTTACGGTTCTTTATATAAAAAATAAAAAAACATACAAGAAAGTCAAAGAGAGTTACAAAGAATGTTTATGATGTCTTTGTCTCTTCATAGGGAATCCACTTGTTTTTTAGCTTGTTGTTTTCTAGAATAGACATCCTCTACTGCTTGAAGTGGGGAGGGTGGGCTTTTTACAATCACGAGTCCTTTTGCTTAGACAAACAAAGGAATTCTCTATAGACAACTCTTTGAGAGGGTTCTCGAAGTTGGTCCCTTCTATATTTTTAGAGCACTTCACTTCTATGGCATTCCATAGAGCTATTGAGCACACAATCGCCTTGTCGAGCAAGGCCTACTTCCAGTTAACTTGATCAATCAAACAAATGAGCTTGTTGACACATTGCCAAGTTAGGAGAGGAGAAGAAAAGGTGACCTAAGTCTTCGTTGCAACTAAAACATCTCTTACACCACAGAGCAGCATTACAAAGTTTATTGGCTTTCACATTAGTCCAAGTCCCCTCGTGAATGTTAATATATTTTGGTATTGATGTGTTGAATAGACTTAGGACCGTCGGGACACATTTTTCCCTCTTCAGGAGGTTTTTTTACTTGGCTTGTATTTATGCTTATAACCCTAATGAGTGACTTATCTTTGTACACTCACTTGGTTATACATTTAGTATTCTGTGTAGTGCTCCAAGCTTCTTCTTCTTCCTTGTGTTCTTTGCATGCTTTCGTAGACCTCGAACTCCAACAATTGGTATCAGATCAGGTTGCCATTTGATCTAGGGCATCATCAACACCCCTCCCATCACAACCTTAGATTCGCACAAAAATTCATGAGCATACTCAGTGGTGACAAATTTTTTATCTAAGCTTGTTTCGACCTCCAAATGCACTATCATAGTGCATGTGTAGGCATTTTCTTCCTTTTGTGCCAAACATATATACATGTTTTGTTTCGTCAATACAAGTGCTCGAAGTCTGCTACAGGTTTAGCACAGCTCGACAGGGTAGTTTTGTTCAACTTGTTGAGATACAATCATTTTTCTGCATCAAGATATTTTAATCAGTGGCCATGATTGAAAGCAATGATGTACTACATATGTTGGTTGTTGAGGACAAGTTTGATGGTGCCAATTACCCATTATGGGCATCTATGATGCATCATGTATTGGTCACAAAAGGACTATGGAATATTGTGCAAAGTGTTGAAAAACGACCTACTACACCTATAAATACAATTATTGAAGGTGATGCAGATGGTGTTGAAGATGACGATCTTCAAATTCCTATTCGTGTTGTAGTTGTTGCTTCACCTACTGCAAAGCAACTTTGATCGGATGGTAGAGACGCTCAAGCACATGCATGGATAGCTTTGTCTAGCAAATGTGCCATTATGCCTCACATTTGCTCTTCTAAAATAGCAAAGGATGCTTGGAATACACTTACCACTTTACACTAGGCAAGAAATAGGGTGGCTTACCTTTGAAAATAGTTAGAGAGTGAGCATATGAATGAAGGAGGTTCTATGGATAGTTTTTTGAAAAATATCAAAGATTTGAAAGAGCAATTGATTTCTATAGATGAAGTCTTGCCAGATAATTCACTTGTGCAGACAATTCTTAATGGTCTTCCACATTCACACCTTAGTTGATGATGAAAGGTAATCCAAATGCCTTAACATTTGAGGAGTTGATCTCCATTTCATTGTAGGAAGATTAGTATAGGCACAATAGATCCATTATGCATGTTACACATCAAGCTTTCTTTAGTAATCAGAAGAGCAAAGGTAAGTGAAGCTCATCTATTAGTAAGTAGAAATCTACTAATTTTGCACAGCCAAAAAGGGAAGACAAAGACAAGAAGAAAACTAAATTGCAGAAACGGTTATGCAAATACTATAAAGGAAATGATCATGTCATAAAGAGTTGCCCAAAACTGGCTGCAAAAGAGGCAAAGAAGAAAGAGGTTGGAATGGTTGTTGTAGAGGTCTCTACACCTAAATCATACTCTGTTAAACTTGTTCAAAATGAAGAGTGGGCATCTACTTTTGTTTGCAACTATGACCCATCTTCTCATGAACAGTGCTACAGTAGACTCCAATGTTTGGTACTTTGATAGTGGGGCAACCAGACATACTACCTCACAGTGTAGTTTCTTCAGTTCACTTGAGCCTACCCCTATAGAGAATATTGTCACACACGCTAACAAATCCTCTTATCCTGTATTGGGGTTGGTAAGATCATTTTGACTATTACTGATGGTAGTTCTTTCATATTGTTAGATGCTTCATCTTTGCCAAGGATTAAAAAAAATATATATCATGAGTTTTAGCATTAGCCAAGATCATCTTGGTTGTCAGCTTAGTGGATGGCAGATGTACAGTTTATGATCTATTAAATGGTGATGTTATTTTTTTTCTATCATTTTATGTTATGGGTTGTATAATCTCAAAGGCTATTCACAATATATCAATAATTCAGCATGTGCTGTTCAAGATTCTCAAGCTATCTTAGATGCAAAGCTTTGGCATGCTTTGTTCATCTAAATTTTGCTACTTTGCTACACATTCAGAATTTTGGAATGGCGTCCTCTCTGCCCAAACTTGAGGAACCTAACAAACATGTCTGTGAAGGCTATATTTTGGGGAAAATGTAGCATTCCTCCTTCCCAAAAGATGGTTCAATTAGAGATATTTAGAAATTGAAGCTTGTTCAAAGTGATGTTTGTGGTTGTATGCAGACACCTTCGTTTGGGAGATACCTTTACTTCATGACTTTTAATGATGATTTTTCCAAGCATGCATGGTTGTATCCATTGAAAGCAAAGCCCAAAGTGTTTATATCCTTCAAATAGTTTTTGGTTTTGGCTAAAAAATTATCAGCATGTAAATTGGGCACGCTCCATTCTAATCAAGGGGGAGATATGTGTCCTTTGGTTTTGATGCATTTATGGTTGAATGTGGGATAAAACATCAGTGTACAGTGCCCGATATGCCTCAACAAAATGGAGTTTTTGAAAGAAAGAACAAGCTCTTATGGAGATGGTGAGGTGTATGATCAAAAGTCAGGCTCTACCATAGAATTTTTGGCTTGAGGCTATTATGTGTGTAGCATATGTACTTAACAGGTTTCCCACTAATGCGGTGCAACCCATCCCTCCATATGAGGCTTGCCATGGTCGCAAGCCATCTGTTGCTCATCTATGTGTCTTTGGTTGTCGGGAATATGCATTAGTGCATGAACAACAATGCAAAAAATTGGATGATAAAGCACTAAAATGTATTTTTGTTGAGTATGGTTTTGAAAGCAAAAGATTATTATTTGTATCATCCACATACTAAATGCATATTGGTTAGCTGTGATGTTGTTTTTGTGGAAGATACAATTTAGCCATTACTTTCATGTACTAAGAAGACATCAGTTAGCTCCAAGGATGTTTATGACACTTTGCTACCTCTTTTTATAGATGGATAGTCAAGTGCTAATCCAAATGAGGCAATTTCTCAACCTTCATAGGTTTCCCATGATGATGAAGATCATTCCATTTCTGATGCAGATTTACATGATGCACTTGTTGGTGAGAGGGCTAATATAGAGGAGGCAAAAACTATGCCCAAATGGCTAGTGCAAACTTTGCAATATAGCAAATTAGATGCACCTCTTTCATATCGTACTCGTTCAAGCTGTCATAGTGCTTCTTTTGCATCATATTGCTATGCAATGGCTGCCTCTAGTCTTTGTGATGAAAATGAGCTTGTTTCTTTTGATGAAACACAAAATTCAAAAAATTGGATGGATTCTATGCAATTAGAATATGATGCTATTATGAAGAATAGTACCTGGTCTTTATGTGATTTGCCTCCATGCAAAAAGGCCATTGTGACTAAATGGGTATACAAGCTAAAGCATAAATCTGATGGAACAGCTGAAAGGTATAAAGCTAAGCTTATTGCAAAAGGTTATGGTCAAGAGAGAGGCATTGATTTTGATGAGACCTTTGCACCCACATGCCAGATGACCAATGTTTGTAGCATTTGTGCACTTGCAGCTCATCATGGTTGGAATGTACATTAGTTGGACATTAAAGATGCATTGTTGAATTGTGAATTACATGAAGAAGTGTATGTTTTTCAGCTCCATGGTTTTATGTAGAAGGGGCATGAAAACAAAGTGTGCTTGTTTGAAAATGCATTATATGGTTTGAAGTAAGCACCACGTGCTTTGTACAAAAAGATACATGTCTACTTGATTGCACATGGTTTTGAGAATAGTCCATATGAGAGCAACTTACATGTTAAGCGTGCAAATGATGTTTTTGTGATCATTGTTGTCTATGTTGATGACATGTGGCTTACTGGACCTAATGACAAGCATATTGCTAATTTTAAGGCTGATTTGTAGGCCTCTTTTGAGATGTTAGATTTGGAGAGTTTTCTTCATTATTTGGGCATTTGGTTTATGCAAATTGATGGGGGAATAACTTTGTGTCAAACAAAATATATTGATACATTATTGCAACTTTTTGGCCTAGAAGACTGCAAACCTATTGCCAATCCTAAGGAAACAAGTTTACGATTGAGTCTTCATGCTGTTGGAGATGCATTTGATGTTGTTCTCTATCAGAAAGTTGTTGGATGCTTGATTTACTTATGCATAACTCGGCTTGATATTATATATTTAGGTAGTGATGTGTGTGAGCGCACTAGGACCATCGGGGCACTTTTTGGCCTCTTTAAGAGGTTTCCCCCCCAGCTTGTATATACACCTATAACTCTAACGGGTCATATTTTGTTTTTACATTCTAGTGGTAATACATTTAGTAATATGTGTTGTGCCCCATGCTTCTTCTTCTTCCTTGAGCTGTTCGTGTGCTTCCACAGACCTCAGAATCCAACAATTGGTATCAGAGTAGGTCGTCCCTTCATCTAGGGCATTGGTGACAACCCTCTGACCACAGTCTCAAAATCACACAAAATTGGTGAGCATACTCAAGGTGATTAGGGGTTCAAAACAACTTTGTTTTGTGGTACCAAAATCGTGATCTGAGCTCATTTAGGCCTTTGAATGCACTATCACAGTGCTTATGTAGGCAATTGTGACTTTTTGTGCCAAATATATATATAGGTTTTGGTTCGTGAATATAAGCATCTCAAAATCTACTACAGGTTTAGCAAAACTCGTCAGGGTAGTTTTGTTCAACTTTTTGAGATATAATCATTTTTTTGCATCAGGGTATTTTAGTCCGTGGCCATGGCTGAAAGCAGTGATGTATTCTGTATGTCGGATGTTGAGGATAAGTTGGATGGTACCAGTTACCCATTATGGCCTTATATGATATGTCATGTATTGATTGCAAAAGGACTATGGAATATTATGCAAGGTGTTGAAAAATGTCCTATTACACCTACAAACAGAGTTGTTGAAGGTGATGTAGATGGCATTGAAAATGGTAATATTCTTAAGATTCCTATTCATGTTGCAGTTCCTACTACACCTACTATAGAGCAAACTTGTTGGGATGGCAGAGATGCTCGAGCACATGCATGGATAGCCTTTTCTATCAAACGTTCCATTATTCCTCACATTCTCTCTTGTAGAACATATAAGGATGCTTGGGATACACTTATCACTTTATACCAGGCAAGGAATGAGGCTCGTTTTGCTTACCTCCAAAAATAGTTGGAGAGTAAGCACATGAATGAAGGAGATTCCATGGATAGTTTTCTAACAAAGAAAAAGATTTGAAAAAATAGTTGATTTCTATTGATGAATTCTTGCCTGACAGTTCACTTGTGTAGACTCTTCTGAATGCTCTTCCCAATTCATATCAAAGTTTTGCTTCTACTCTTCATTTGATGATGAAAGGAAATCCAAATGCCTTAAGATTTAAGGAGTTAGTCTCTGTTCTATTGCAGGAAGATCAGTCTAGGTAGAACAATTCCATTATGTGTGTTGCATATCAAGCTTTCATGTCTAGTGAGAAGGGCAAAGGTAAATGGAGCTCTTCTACTAGAAGGCAGAAATCTGCTTATTCTACACAATCAAAGAAGGATGATAGAGACGAGAAGAAAATAGAAAAGTAGAAACTGTTTTGCAAATATTGTAAAGCAAATGATCATGTCATAAAGAGTTGTCCAAAACTAGCTGCTAAAGAGGAAAGGAAGAAAGAGGTTGGAATGGTTGATGCAGAGGCCTCTACACCAAAAACAGAGTCTGCTAATCTTATGCAGAATGAAGAATGGGTGTTTACTATTGTTTACAATTTTGACCCATCTTTGCATGAGTAGTGTATGTCTGCAGTAGACTCAAATGTTTGGTACTTTGATCATGGAGCAACCAAACATATTACCTTGTAGTGCAGTTTCTTCACTTCACTTGAGCCCGCCCTTAGAGGGAATATTGTCACATGCACCAACAACTCCTCTTATCCTGTCATGGGAGTTGGTAAGATCATTCTGACTATTGCTGATGGTAGTTCTTTACATTGTCGGATGCTTTATTTGTGCCAAGGATCAAGAAGAATCTGTTATCAGTTTCAGCTTTAGCCAAAATTGGCTTGTTTGTGAACTTTGTTGATGATAGATGTACAATTCACGATCTATCAAATGGTGATGTCATTATTGTTTCTGGTATTTTATCTCGTGGGTTGTATAAGTTCATAGACTATGAAAAAATTGTAAATGATTCAGCATGTGCACTACATGATTCTCATGCTATGTTAGATGCAAAGCTTTGGCATGCATGCTTTGGTCATCTAAATTTTGCTAGTTTTCTATGCTTGTAGAAATCTGAAATGGTGTCCTCTCTACCCAAACTTGAGGCACCTGATGAATATTTTTTTTAAGGCTTTACTTTGGGCAAAATACGGCATTCCTCATTCCCAACAGATGGTTCAGCTCGAGTTACTCAAAAATTGCAGCTTGTTCGTAGTGATGTATGTGGTCCTATGCAGACACCCTCTTTTGGAATTATCTTTACTTTCTGACTTTCATGGATGATTTTTTTCAGGCGTGCATGGGTATATTCATTGAAAGCAAAGTCCGAAGTATTTATGTGCTTCAACAGTTTTAGGTTTTGGTTGAAAATCTATCAGCATGTGAAATGGGCACTTTCTGTTCAAATCAAGCTGGGGAATATATGTCTTTTGAATTTAATGCATTTCTTATTGAACATGGGATAAAACATCAGTGTATTGTGTCTTATACACCTCAATAGAATGGAGTTGTTGAGTGGAAGAACATGTCACTCATGGAGATGGCAAGGTGTATGGTCAAGAGTCAGACTTTACCACATAGTTTTTGGTTTGAGGCTGTTATGTGTGCAACTATCACTCCATATGGGGCTTGGCATGTTCATAAGACATTTGTTGCTCATATGTGTATTTTTGGTTATTTGGCATATGCATTAGTGCCTAAACAAAGAAATTGGATGATTATGCAGTGAAATGTATTTTTGTTGGGTATATTTTTGAAAGCAAAGGCTATCATCTGTGTCATCCACACACTAAACGCATTTTGTTTAGCCGTGATGTTGTTTTTTGTGGAAGATGTTATTCAGGCATTACTTTCACGTACTAAGGAGACATCAGTTAGCTCCAAAGACATGTATGACACCTTGCTGCCTCTTTTTACAGGTGGACAATCTAGTGCTGGTCCTGATGAGGCAACTTCTCAACCTTTACAAGTTTCATGTGATGATGCAGATCATTCCATTTTTTGTGTAGATTTACATGATGCACTTGTTGATGAGAGAGCTGATATTGAGGAGGCAAAAACTATGCAAAAATGGCTGGTGCAAACTTTGCGTGATAGCAAATTAGATGCACGTTTGTCATATCATACTCATTTAGGCTCTCATTGTGCTTCTTTTGAATCAGATTTCTATGTTATGGCTGCCTTTGGTCTCTATGATGAGAGTGAGCCTGTTTCATTTGATGAAGCACAAAATTCTAAAAATTGGAAGGCTGCTATGCAATCTAAATATGATGCTATAATGAAGAATGGTACCTGGCCTTTATGTGACTTGCTTCCTAGCAAGAAGGCCATTGGCACTAAGTGGGTATACAAGCTGAAGCATAGGCCTGATGGAACAGTTGACAGGTATAAGGCTAGGCTTGTTGCAAAGGGTTATGCTCAAGAAAGAGGCATTGATTTTAATGTGACCTTTGCTCCTACTTGCGGAATGACTATTGTTCATAGAATCTGTGCACTTGGAACTCATCATGGTTGGAATGTACATCAGTTAGACATTAAACCTGCATTTCTGAATGGTGACTTGCATGAAGAAGTGTATGTTTTTCAGCCCCATGGCTTTGTGCAGAAAGGGCATGAAAAGTGCAGGTTGAAAAAGGTATTATATGGTTTGAAGCAAGCACCACGTGCTTGGTATGAAAAGATACATGCCTACCTCATTGCACATGGTTTTGAGAACAATCCAATTGAGAGCGCCTTATATGTTAAGCATGCAAATGATGTGTTTTTGATCATTGTTATCTATGTTGATGACATGCTGCTTAGTGGTCCTCATAAGAAGCATATTGCTGATTTTAGGGCTGATTTGCATGCCTCATTTGAGATGCCTGAGTTGGGGCATTTGCATCATTATTTGGGCATTCAATTTATGCAAGTTGATGGTAGAATAGCTTTGTGTCAAATATATTGACACATTATTACAGTGTTTTGGCCTTGAAGACTGCAAACATATTGCCACTCCTATGGAGATAGGTTTATGATTGAGTCTTTATGATGTTGGAGATGCACTTGATGTTGTTCTCTATCCGTGGGTTGTAGGATGCTTGATTTACTTATGCATTACTCAGCCAGATATCAAGTTTCTTGTCTCACAGATGAGAAAATTTATGCATTTCCCAGGTGTCAAGCATTGGCATGCAGTTAAGTGCATCTTTCGCTACTTGAGTGGTACCCAGCTACTTGGATTGTTTTATCCCAAGGGGGGATCACTACCGCTAGATTTACGTGCTTTTTCTGACATTGACTAGGCTTATTTCTATGACACTCGTGTGTCCACTAGTGGTTTTTGCTTCATGCTTGGTAGATCATGCATATCTTGTTTGAGCAAGAAGTAGTCTATTGTGGCCACTTCTAGTTGTGAGGTTGAGTATAGAGCAACTTTCACAGTGACTATTGAGTGATTGTGGCTCAGATGCCGTATGGTTGTTTTGGGTGTTGGTCAGTCTTTTGCCACCACCATCTTCACTGATAGTGAGAGCGCATGGGCAATTGCGAAGATCTAAGCACATTGAGGTGCACTATCATGATGTCAAGGAGAGGCTCTTTGTTGGAGAGATCAGTTTGGCATATGTTCTCACACAGGAGAACTTTGCAGACCTTTTCAAAAAGGCTTTGCCTAGGGAGACGTTTGAAGCTTTCCACAAAGCTTTGGGCTTACTTCATTTTGTGGATTGATTCCACATAGCTTGGCACTTCCTTATACATGAGTGCCAGCTCCTTGTTCATCGCATCATTCCTAGGGGGGATTTGTTGATATATTTAGGTAGTGATCTGTGTGAACACACTAGGACCACTCGAGCATGTTTTTCCCTCGTTAGGAGGTTTTTTCCCCATTGCATATATGCCTATAGCTCTAACGGGTCATATTTTTTCTGTACATTCTAGTGGTAATACATTCAGTATTGTGTGTTGTGCTCCAAGCTTCTTCTTGTTCCTTATGTTGTTTACATGCTTCCACAGACCTCAATCTCCAACAATATTTATTTTTTTGCCTCTCAGACAAGCATGTTTATGCATTACCGAGGTGTGAAGCATTGTTAGACAATTAAGTGCATCCTTATCTACTTGAGTGGCACACGACTACTTGGATTGTTTTATCCCAAGGGGGGATCATTATCGCCACATTTACACGCTTTTTCTGACTTTGACTAGGTTGGTTGCTATGACACTCATGTATCCACTAGCGGTTTTTGCTTCATGCTTGGTATCTCATGCATATCTTGGTTGAGCAAAAAGCAACATAATGTGGCCACTTCTAGTTTTGAGGTTGAGTATAGGGAAGCTTTTTGTAGTGTTTTCTCAATCTCAAGTTTCTAATACTCAAAAATATTGGAAGAGAGAGATATATAGATAGATAGATAGATAGATAGATAGATAGATAGATAGATAGATAGATAGATAGATAGATAGATAGATAGATAGATAGATAGATAGATAGATAGATAGATAGATAGAAAGATAGATAGATAGATAGATAGATAGATAGATAGATAGATAGATAGATAGATAGATAGATAGATAGATAGATAGATAGATACATATATACATAGATAGATAGATAGAATTTGCACAAGATAAGAGAAAATCCAATATGGAAGAGTACACAAGATATGACTCAGAGAAAGAGAAGTTCTCATATTATAGTTTTGAATCAATCGATACAATAGCTTTGGAAAATATTACCCTTAGTGTCCATGTGAAAGGCCAAATGGCCACTGGACACTTTTTTGTGTATGTTCTTTAATAAAACATATAGTGGCCTGGTCATTCACAGACTGTAAGTCCAACCGCATTTGTAAGACCTAAGAAGTATGTCTTCATGCTCCCTGTGTATTGTGTTTTTTTGCATATTCTATAACCTTTGTGTGGAGTGTGGCCTTAGGAGCTCGGTTTTCTACTCCAAGGATATTGTCGTGGAGCTCTTGAGAAGGAGAGCGCACCACGGTGCATCGCCATCGAATTACTTCACTGGCAGAGCGAAGCGAGCATGCCCTCCCCGACTTCCTCCAAGACTTGCGACTGAGGCGATGACCAAGGCATAGACCTTGGCATACCTTGTCATCCGAGTCGCCGAAGTCACCGTTGGTGCCCTTAGCTATGTGCAAGGGAGGACCCCAACGATCAAGGAAGATAGAGGTTCTCCGTACTTCTCGGGAGGTCACCCATCCCAGTACTATTCCCCTCAAAGCTCGCTTTACCGTGGCAATCTCTTCCGCTAAGCTACACTCTTGTGGTGTCTGAAGAAGGGGAAACACTAAGGTTAACACTACCTTGAACATGTTTTGTTCCCTCAAAGCTTCATTCTTTGCTTTGAGAGCCTGTTTTTGAAGCAATTTTGGGGTGTCTTTTGGAGCCATTTTGGAGTAGTTTCGCATAGAGTTCTCTTGACACACGTCCAAGAACATCAATAAGAATGTTCTTTGTACTTCTCCGACAATAAATATCAACCTTTAGGGCTGTGTTTTCATCCACACTCATAAAACTATAGGTTTCTCAAAAGGTTTTTCAATTTTGGTGGGAGCAACCACTGCAAATTTATGCAAGTTTTTTAGCCTAAAACATCAGAGTTGATAGACACTTGCAGATGTTGTTGGCTAGCTTTTGGGCTGTGCATTTAGCCTTTTGATGTCATTTTATTGCATATATTGAGCACATACCCACCATGTATGCTTGTGTGGATACCGCTTATATACGTCCATGTGGTCATTGATATAGCGGTTATGTTTTTTGCATAAAGCCTTTTACATTTGATAAATTGTTCATAGGTGCTTGATAAGCCTAGTTGGCTTCTATTGGATAACTGATTATATGCAGTGGAGTCAGTGATTCACTATGCAAGTAAACATGTCAGTACTTGTAGTTTTATGATATTTTGACACTGGTCATATGCTCATTTTGTAGAGGATACTCTAGCAAAATTTTTTGAGATTTTTGGTTTAGTCAACTATATAGTGGTCGATTTACTCCTTGATATACTTATTTGCTGGTGTTTGGACTCTTCTAGCTCCATTATCATTCTATTCAGTTCTCTACCATCATGGCATTAGAGGTCTCAGGCGCATCTGGTGGATCAGGATCTAGTGCAAGTGTTCCGAGGAGGAGCTATAACTTGCAGGGCAAAGACCATTTCGAGATCCAAAAATTTAATGGCACAAACTTTGCTCTATGGAAGAATCAGATTAAAGATGTGCTGATTCAAGGGAGGCAATCTAAGCCAATAGATGGGATTTCAAAGAAGCCTGCTGACATGGATGAAGATGATTGGGATGAGTTAGATGAAATGGCTAGGTCTACCATTCACTTTCACCTGGCAAATAATGTTTACTTTACAGTATTAGATTGTGAAAGTGCAAAGGAGCTTTGGAAGAAGTTATGCAATATATATGAAAAAGAGATGGCATCAAATAAAGTGTATCTGATGAGAAAATTATATGACCTTTGCATGAAAAACACAGGTAGTTTTGCTGCTCATCTAAATGACTTTGATGCTATATTCTCTCAATTAAAGGCTAAGAAAATGGATATGGATAATGAAATGAAAGAAGTATTGTTGTTATGCACCCTGCCATCATCATGGGATATGTTTTGCACAACTATTAGCAATAGTGCACCTAGTGGTAAACTCATCTATGATGACATATGTGGAGCACTCTTGAGTGAGGAGATTCATAGAAAATCTATGGTTGGGCCTAAGAGTGGAGATGCATATAATGTTCGTGATTCTTACCAAGGAAAGAATCAACAACATGGCATGAGCAAGAACAAGGAAAAGAATGGTCAACGAAACAAGAGTAGAAGTAAATCAAGGAAGAGGGATATCGAATGCCATTAGTCATAAGAAAGGACATATGAAGAAAAATTGTTATGCATTAAAGAATGCTAAAGGTAAAGGAGAATGTTGATGGGCATGTTAAATAGTTACCTGCACCATCTACTTTGACTGTGAAGATTGAAGAAATTAATGCTATTTTTGATGATTCTGATGTGTTGACACATGATAGTATTGCGCTGATTGAGGCTCTATCAGCCTCGACTTTTCATCAGCGGCGAATTCAGGAGTCTAAGGAATTTGGTTATGGTGCCCGAGATTTTCGGTCACCTATGTTCAGACATACTCACACGCAAAGCACGGTAGACTTTTGCTTTGCATTGAACTACCTAATCACTTCTCTTATAGCCCTACGACTTTGTATATTCTGTGGGATGGAACCCACGCGGTCCCTTTGTCTGTAGAAACTTTGCCCGCCTCTACATGGCTCTTCAGCCGCTGAGGACTTTGGACACAGTTCCTAGCGTGTGTGTTACTTAGTGGAAGGTCCGCGTGGATGTATAGCTTCTTCGTCTTTATGGATAATACAGTACCTGCGCGCGTCTTCCCTCACTCAAGGACGTTATCACAGAATGCAAATTCGAATTTTGTTTGAATTTCATACTTTAAACTTTGCCTATTAATCCCTACACATACCTGTAACTTATTATTTTGGACCTCCAGATAAGTATTTTGTCGATTTATATGCATTGTTGTTCTCTTTTTGCATAAAATTACATTTCGGACATGCAAGTTTTGCATAGTTTAGACATGCTTTGTCTTGTGCGGTGCATATATTTTTTCTTGCAGGGACAGGAAAGTATTTTCTTGTAGGTTAACGAGGAGAAAATGTATATATTTATCAGGGTGTGTAATCCCCTTTTGATTTTTTTTTCTGGATAGATGATGCATGTCGGCACCAATATCATGGAAATTCTTTATCAGAATTTTTCCAATTTTCAAAATTACGTCGTTATGCTGCTGAAATTTTTAGAAACTTCGTATGCACATGCATTCAAGTATAAATTCATGGTTAGTACATCGACTATTATTTTATCACATCAACATATTCATTTTTGTAACCACTTTTGGATTGCATTTAGACTTAAATCCTGCTTATCATTCCCAATTACATTAAACTTTCATATTTCCGATTCCATGCATGTATTTTACATGGTTCATGCTTAATATTGTTCAGTGATGGAACATGTGAATGATCATCCATGTCTATTTTTATATTTATCAACTGAGGTCAGTTGCTTGTCAACTGGGAGGCATGTTGTATATTATGGAATCATAAAAGGTTAAATGGATTTTTAATGTTTTAAAATGTCCAGAAGGTTTTAATGTAGTTGTGTTTGATCTAGTAGGTGAAGAAGTATGAGGGCATAGATACAAGTGGATGCGCATAAATAAATAAATTCGAAGACTAAATCGAAGACTTCTAGAATAAGTTATATTTAGGTTTAACTTGTTGTAAAAGTAGTGGTTCGCTTTAAAAAGCGAAACCTTTTGTAAATAAAGTAGTTTTTCCTAAAAGTCATTTCTAAAAGCGACGGTCCTCATGTAACTTCTATTTTCAGGACGTAATAGAAATAAACCTATAAATACGGGTACTCCGAGAGACTCGTCCATTAGAGTACACAGGGGGGAGATTGCACCCAATATCGCGTTGATTGTCTCTCTGTTTATGATTCATGTTCCGTCTTCTGTCTACCTCTGTGTGTGCATGCACTGAAGATCATGATAACAAAAATACTCTCCTCCTCCATCAAACCTGAAGTCTTTATATACTTCCTTATCTCCTTCTCCACTAGGTTTTTGAACCTCTTGAAGTGGTAAAACACCTCTGACTTTAACTTCATGCAATACATTAAAAAAAAACCTTAAATTATCATCTATAAATATGAAATAATATATATTACCTCCAATGGATGTCTCCCTTGTAGGTCCCCATACATCTATGTGTATGAGATTCAACACTTCATTGCTCACATATGCTCCCTTATTGAATGGCAATCTGCTTTGTTTCCCTAATTGACAATCATAGCACAAATGATGCACATTCTAAGATGTAAGATCAGGTAAACCACTCACCAAGCCCTTCCTTTGCATGTACTTTATCCTTTGTAAGTTGAAGCAAGTTGATCTCTACGCTCTATTTAATTCCAATTTACACGTAGATAGTGTGAGAGCTTGATGGTTTTACCTCCATGGTGAAGATTCTTCCTTGCTCTTTTCCTTTCATGCTGAGCTTTTAGTCTTGCACGAGGTCTTCAACAAAACATCCTTGATCATTAAACCTCACTTCATAACCTCTTTTAACCATTTCACCTACTAAAACCAAGTTCTTGGTGATGGTTGGCACATGCAACACATCCTTCAACACCTTGGAGATTTGAGATCCATTCAATGCAACATCTCCCACATGTCTAATATTGTGCTAAGTGTCATTCCCTATCTCTACATGTCCTTTAGTGATGGGTGAGTGTAAATTAAAGAAAACATCTTTAATGCAACTCATATGGTTGCTACAAGTTATGTCTATGTACCATGTAAAATCTCAATTTTCTCTTTCACTTGAACCATACATCATAAGCAAGTTCTCATTTTTTGAGTTTTTTAAACAACTAGCATAGTTACCTTGGTTCCTTTCTTTTCCTTGATTGCCTCCTCCTTTAGACCAACAATCTCTTGCATAATGGCATGGTTTTCCACAATTGTAGCATTCTCCATTGGATGATTCACTTCCATGTGATCTTCCTCCTCTTCCTCTGCTCCTTCCTCTTCCTCTTGATCCATAGCTTTGGTTGGAGCCATCTTGGTTGCTTGAGATTGAGTTTGACTTTCCTCTCCCTCTGTCTTGGGATTTTTATCCACCTCTTTTGCTTTTGCCTCTACCTGCATAGAACTTAGGCTTGGTTACCCTTTGATTGTGAACCTCCTTCATTCATCTCCTCAGTGCCCATCAATGTGACTAATTAATCAAATTATGGTAGGGAATACCTCACATACATTGATGATTTGAATTCTTTCCATCTTTCATTCTCTCTCAAACCATTAAGTTTGTGCATGACAAGATCGTCGTCTTTGATTGGGCTTCGAATTGAGCCTAGGGCATCTACAAGCTCCTTAACCTTCAAAATGTACTCATTTATGTTAGTGCTTGGTGCTTTGCTAAGATTATTTAGCTCATTCTTGATTTGAATTTTCCTTGCATTGGTTGATGAAGAGTGCATTCTCTTCAAGGTCTCCCAAACCTTCTTGGTTGTGTCCAAGTCTTATATATAGCCTATCATGCTATTGCTATGTGTTGGAATAGAATGAATATGACTCTCTTATCCCTTTATATCCATTCATTGAGTGCTTTGATGTGTCCTTCAAGTGGTGGATCATGTACATGAGGCTTTGGATCTATGGCACTCACTAATCCCCACAATCCTTTACCCATAAGGTAGCTGCTAATTCTAAATTTTTAAGGTTTATAACTTCATTTATCTAACTTCTCCATTTTTTAGCTATACTCAGCCATACTAAGCTCTAAGATGATCCTCTAGCTTCTCCTCAAGTTTTTGTATACTTTAGAAGGTGCGGATGTTACTTCTTGATAGCTTCTCCCTTGTTAACCTTTGACTAGTTTATCTCTTGATTATTTGATGTAACCCTTTTTTATGTCCTCTTGGCTTGATGACCCTCCTTGTGCTTCCGTGAGTTATCTTGATACCTCCAAGACTTCAATATGATGTCAAATAATGTCTCCAAGCCTCCAAAAGCTTGACTTCTGACAATAAACCTTGTCATTTCCATGAGAGCACTATTCTTTATTTCAACAAATTCAATTTTTTTTAGTTGTACATGACACTGTACACTGATGTTTTATCCCACACTCAACCAAAAATGGAGTAAAATGAGAAGACATGAATTCTTCCCCTTGATCAAAATGGAGGTTGCCTCATTTACATGTTGACATATTTTCAGCCATAAAGAAGAATTGAATAAAGCACATAAGCACTTCAGACTTTGCTTTCAATGGATACACCAATGAATGCCTAGAGAATTCATCAATAAAAGTCAAGAAGTAGAAGTAGTTCCCAAATGAAGGTGTCTACATATGACCATAGACAAGCTACAATTTATGAGCAGATTGAACCGAACCATCTTTTAAGTTGTCAAATTCAAGTCATTTACTATCAGGGGAGCACTAGATTGTGCTCTCTGACTACAATAGACAAGATTTTGGAAATACACTTCTGATTACATGAATACCCATGTAGGAAAAATGATACAAGTATATGTAATTGATACAAGGTGTCCCACAACCCAGGACTGATAGGTATGAATAATTAGGCTAGAGATAATACAAGCCGTCCCACAACCCAGAACAGATAGGTTTGAAGCAAGATCTCTGGGTTACAAGAACTCCCTTCAGGGTGATGATCTAGATACAAGAAATAACTAGACAAGACATCGTACTATGAGATTACAAGAGGACAAGGCTAGATGTCCAAGAACTAGGCTAGACATGACTATAACAAGGAACAAGACAAGAATTGGAATTGGAACTTGGAGAGTACTTACTTGGTGGTCATGAATCCTTGAGCTCCCAAGACTAGTATTGGCAATATTGAGAATGAATGTGGCCAACCCCTCCTTATCTAGGTTTTCCAAGGGTGGTTCAAGGGTTTTTTATGAATTGATGATGTCATCAATTCAAAACATGATCTTTCAATGTCAAAATCAAGTATGCAAGCGGTGGCCACCCATGCTCTATCACCCACGTTTAGCCGTCCATGGAAGGCTGCCCATTATCCTATATATACATGACTTCTAGACTACTTGAGACATCGAATTGAGCCAGCATACCTCTACCTTGTATCTCTCTATCTAGAGTTGTCTAGATCACCATTTAAGCTCTACCTTAAGAGCGCACAGGTGGACAACACCATCATCTTTGTACTTGTTGTTAGTAGAAAATTGTTGAGATTCTCCTGTATTTGTTATCTTCTCTACTATTGCTCTTGTGTTATATTGCGTAACTATTTACATGGTATCAGAGCCATAAGGTTCGAATAGATTGAGAAGTATCACTATTACACCTACTAGCAGACTAGAATATCTGTAGATTTTCGAGTGATTACATGATAGCATCATCGTCAAACACTGGTCTTGGTGCTCCAGATAATGTTAATGTTGCACCTATTCGAATTCCTCCACCTGTATTCACTGAAGGGAAGCTGAATGGAACCAACTATACACTCTGGAAGTTACAAAAGTTCTTTAATTTTGGATTGCTATGAATTACTTGACATTATCATGGGATCGATGGGATTGGATCCAGAGCCTATACCAATTGAAGATCCAGCAAATTCAAGATTGATGATTCAGCTAGATCTAGATCTTCTAGGAGCTTGGAAGAGGTGGAATGTTGATGCATTATGTGCAATTGTCACTAGTGTAAGTGATTCCATGCTTAATTTAGTTCAACATACTACTAAAGCACATGAGGCTTGGGGCATATTGGCTCATCAATATGAGACCAAGAACCATACTAGGATACAGAATTTAGAAAATCAGTTAGCAAATGAAAAGCATTCTGATTATAAAAAGGTTAAAGATTTTATCAAACGGATCAAACATCTTCAAGATCAATTGGTTGCAGTTGGTGTTGTTATAACACCAAAACAACTTACTCGAAGACGTGTGTGTATGCTTTCGGCAAAGTATGATGGATTAGTAACAACCCTTAACACTCAAGTAAGACCAACTCCCCTTACATTTGAAGAGTTTTGTGCTATTCTTTTAGAAGAGGAGATGCAGTTGAAGAATCGGCAAAGCACAAGTGATGCTGCATTCTCAGCCAATGCAAAAGGAAAAGGATCTTTTGATGGATCAAAGAAGAAGCCAAAGAAGAAAATGTTCACAAGAAGTTTCTTCTATTGTGAAACGAAAGGTCATGCCATCAAGGATTGCAGAAAGATTAAGCAAGTTGATGAACGAAATCGGATTGTAAAATCATCTTGGAAGAACAAAGAGTCTGCAAACAACACAGAGTTGGAACTATGGGTAGCTATTGAAGAGGTATGCTCATCTTCTCAAGCTCGTGTTGATGATCCATGGATTTTAGATAGTGGAGCTTCTCGCCATATGACCAGTAAAAAGGATTGGTATAGTTCCCTAATGCCTCTGTAGGAATCCATCAATGTAGTGGTGGGAAATGATTCCAAGTGTCCAGCTAAAGCAACAAGAACCATCTCTTTTATCACTTCTCCATGTGTTAATAAAAAGTTATCTGATGTCCTCTATGTACCTACACTTAAAAGAAATTTGTTGTCAGTTTTACAATAACAGATCGTGGACTTGAAGTTCACTTCAATAAGAGTGGTGCAAAAATCATGGATTCATCAGGTAATGTAGTAGGAAAAGGCATAAGTCGTGATAACTTGTATGAGTTAAGTGCCTTAACTACTATAGAGGATAAAGATGTAAGCAGGTTATGGCACCAATGATTTGGGCATCTCGGATTTGCAATTTTGAAGGAGATGCAAAGAATAGGGATGGTTGCTCATTTACCTGCATGTTCACGGTTTCAAAAACCTTGTGAGGCTTGCATAATGAGCAAGAAACAATGAAAGGAATTTCCACGAGAGACCAACAATTGATCTCAAGCTCCTCTAGAGTTGGTACATGCTGGTCTCTGTGATAAAATATCTACACCTACTTTAGGAGGATCTTTCTACTTTTTGTTGCTAGTCAACGATTATAGTAGAAAGATGTGGGTTTATTTCATTCGAGAGAAGGTTGATGCTTTTGAAAAATTTAAATTATGGCATAAGTATGTGGAAAATGAATCAAGAAAGAAATTGAAGAAATTCAGAATAAATAGAGGAGGTGAATTATGGTCAACAAAATTCAATAATTACTGTAAGGAGCATGCTATGGAAAGGAAACTTACCACAGCTCATACACCTCAACAAAATGGCATTGTTGAGCATAGGAATAGGACAGTAGTTGAAATGGCTCGCTGTATGTTAAAGGCTCAAGACATGCTTGATTCATTCTAGGCAGAAGTAGTCAATACAGTAGTCTACATCCTTAATCAAAGCTACACAAAAGCACTAAAGGGGATGAGTCCTCAAGAAGCATATTCTGGTAAAAAGCCTTCACTTATTCATTTTAGAATTTTTGGTTGCTTCTTTTATGCACATATTCCTGATTCAACAAGATCAAAGTTGGATTCAAAAAGCAAAAAGTGTGTCTTCCTAGGATATAGTGAAGAGTCTAAAGCATATAGGTTGTGGGATCCTAAGGCAAAGAAGATTTTTGTCATCCAAGATGTGTTCTTTGATGAACGAACACACTTAGTAGAAGATAAAGGTAAATCTACTATCTCATCAAACGGAGAAATATCTCATCTTGTGCCTATCAAAAGATAGGTTAAAGTTGAGGAGGAGGAAACATCTGATGGTGAAATTTCCTCAATAAAAATCCAATTAGTTGTAGTTGCATAGTGTAAGCCACTACCAAAGTGGGCACAATAGCTCTTTGATGATCGCAATCCACATGTAGATGTACCAGAATCATCCTCAGATGGATTACAAAGATCAAAGAGAATAGTGGAGCAAAGAGGAGCCTCAGAACACATTGTTAACATGGCTCTAATGGCAGATATCATGGGTTTGATAAAGGAACCTACCACCATTGAAGAAGCCCTTGATGATCAAGGTTGGAGAGTGGCAATGTAGTCTGAGTATGATAGTATACTCAAAAATGATACATGGGATCTAGTTGACTTGCTTCCAAAGAAGAAGGTAATAGATACTAAATGGATTTGGAAAGCTAAGTATAAAGCAGATGGCACATTAGAAAAGTATAAGGCAAGATTAGTTGCATAGGGTTTTTCACAAATCGAAGGATTTGATGTTCAAGAAACTTTTGCACCAACAGCACGCATGACAACTATTCGAATGGTACTTGCAGTAGCTGCACAAAAGGCCTGGCCTATTTTTCATATGGATGTCAAATCCACATTTTTGAATGGTCACCTCAAGGAGGAGGTATATGTATCTCAACCACTAGGTTTTGAGGTGCCCAATTGAGAAAATAAAGTTTGTAGGTTGAAGAAAGCTTTATATGGACTTAAGCAAGCACCACGGGCTTGCTACCAACAAATAGATATTTTTTTCAAAAATATGGGTTTTGAAAGAAGTACTGACACTAACTTGTATGTAATGAAAAGGGATAGCAAGCTAGTTGTTGTCGTTGTATATGTAGATGATTTGATCATTACAGGAGATCATCAGGAACTCATCAATCAAACTCGGATCAGCTTGGCAACTGAGTTTGAAATGACAGACTTAGGTCTACTCCATTTTTGTTTGGGAATTGAAGTATGGCAAAGAAAGGATGGCATTTTCATCTCACAACAAAAATATGGCAAAGAAATTTGCAAGGCATTTGGAATGATGGACTGCAAACCAACTAGCACACCTATGGAGGTAACTCATAAGCTATCTATGGATGAAAACATCCCTGATGTAGATGCTAAGAGAGATAGTCGACATGGCAATGGAAAGAACTCGGAGCCACGCAAGAAAGTAAACCAAATACGATCCCGAAGAAAATGAAGTCTCGTACATCCTCAATGTAATGCTCTCATACGATGCTGCTGGGGCAGGTAATTCCAGGGTGGCAAGAATGGAGCTCAAAGGTGCACTGTGCACTCCTCATATAAGGGTTGAAGAATGAGCGTCTATGCAGCACTTCTTTACTATGCAGTATGTAGTCCTTTTCAGCTACAGTTGAAGATTGTGATCATTTTGAGAAACAATTTAGCGATGGAAGCTTTGAATAGGGGTGTCGTAGTTTGTCGCTCGTGGATGGGGACCTTCTATCATACATTGTTGAAGGGACTTACTTCTTGAATGCTTTTATTCAGATGACATTCTGAATCTTTGCAAGCTTCACATAGAAGCTCCATGATGAAGGGATTGATAATCATCGCTATGACACATAGCTTCAACTCCCAGCACGCCATTTCTCTACTTTTTTGCACATCTCTTGCTTCTTGTGTTGTTCGATAAAAAAAAAACTCACGCAAATGCTTTGGTCTAGTCAAAGTGATTGTAATCCAATTACATTATATCCATTTAGGAACCACCTTAACACTATTGTACCAAAACAAGACAATATAGTGTCTTTTTCTATTAACAAATTAAAAAACATCATGTGTAATAATCAAATAAAAGTTTTGAAAAATCTTCAAATTAAACCCCATAAAGAATTATATCTAGATATTCTACAAACAATATTGATAGCCCAAGATGCACAAATGGTTCAATATGGTAAAAAAATTTGTTTACTTGAAGACTTGTTTATGATAAGAAATAAACATTTTTTCTCGTATTGGATTTATTTTTCTAATGTTAATGTAAAGTCATATAATCATCTAACACAAATCTTGTAAATAAAAAATTTTTCATAATTAAAAATGATTATAATATAGGGTGCTCATTATATAGTTATACACTATAGGAGTTTTTTTTATATGTATTGATGCATAGAACACTAAAATGGTTGGTGTTTTATTCCAAATATCATCATATAGTATCATATAAAGGTACCACATGTCTTTGAACGAATAATTCATGTACTTGTCTCACATACCATAACCATATGAGTATTTGATTTAATAACCATTTTCCACCCTACATAGAATAAAATTTAATCTAATAAATAAGTTTTTCTCAATGATATAATGTATCTAAAATCAATCAAAACAACTCCATAAAAATTATAATCTACTTTAAGTAACATACTAACTTTAATCAAGTAGCATATGCAATCTTTTCCCATCAAATGACCTTTTCTTAGCATAGAAAAATAGTAGCAGTTTCTTGGAGAATAGCATAGAAATTTGACTCCTAAGCTATATTTTGAGCCTCTAGAATCTTAATAGTATTTTGAGCATAAAAATTGAATCATGCTCATACCATCACTTTGCAAAATAATTCATAGATTACAACGATCATGTCACATATGAGATAAGTTTCATGTCATAAACCTAGTTAGAATCATTAGCAATTTCTAATTATGAATATAAAAGTAATTAAATATATAAGATAATATATTTTATTGCATTTACAACAATTAAGATGTGAAAATCATGATTTTGATAAAAATCAATACTGAATCACATCAATATAAATTTTGCATCAAAATTAAAAATAGCATCATAAAATTAATTAGCATTTCTTAACATTCACTATCCTTTAAGGAAAACATTATTTTTCTAAAAATATTAACCCCTTTTTGCTAACATTTATCATAGTTACATTTATAAATGGTTGCTTCTAGTAATCTAGAGAATTCTTTAAATAATATCTCTTTTTCAAGACACTCAAGTGTGTCCAAGGACACCAAAGTGTCCAAGTACAATAGTAGTTTTAATTCGTTGGTGTGATCTGAGGAGCTCATGTGTGTACATTCCCGTTTCATCACTTCGTGGAGACATTAGAAACTCAAAAAACAAGTTTATTAAAATCATAGGTTTCAATCTTTTATCTATGCTAGTCTTGAGAAATTGTAGAAAAGAAATTTACAATGCATGCCTTTGTTAGTTTTATAATGCCACGTATCCACATTTTTTATCCAAATCATGAACTCCAAGGAAGTCGGAACTTGAATTAATTTAGGTTAATCATTTTGATATGGAGATATTTATTTCTTCTCCTTTGAAGTGGTGGGTCATACATCTTGATGTAGATTCCTAAACCTTCTTCAAGGGATCAAAAATTGTTTTCATGGTGGTTTCCCTCCTCTATGTCCTCTCTTCTCTCTAGTATTCCCTTCTCATATGTTCCTTACAATAGATGGTTGTACTTGTCCATTTTTTTCAACATTTTTTTCAATATTTTTATAATGTCTTGTAATTTATCCATGGATATGGAACATGACCCAAAAGAAGAAGGAGAAATATAATAGTTTATAAATGTTGGAACATCAAGCTTACACTTTTCTTGAGGTGTATTTGATCTACATAAAAAAAGCTATTTTTTTGATTATGCCAAAATATCCATTGAAGTGTTCTTTTACCTATGCTCATTTATTGTTTTTTTTTTAAGATTTTTTATAGATCATTTACCATTGTAGAAGCCTAGAGCTTTACAAATGTAAAAGGAGAAAAAGAGAACTAAACTTCCACGAATTTGAGGTGGTTGATTTGCAATCAATGAATCAATCAATCACCTAAAACTAGATCAAACTAGATCTTCACTTTTCCTAGATTGTAGGAAAGTAAATTGATTCCATCCAACAAATCTTACCACCTTCATTTGAATTCAAAATCCACTTGTAGAAGTCCTGGACAACTTCAAGAGTCTATATAAAGACTTCAAATCACTTGTACATTACACGGAAGCAATATACATACACTTGTGGCCATCATTGTCTTGCTCCTTCATTTTTTTGCATCATCTTCTTCAACAATAGTAAGCTTGCAGAGGATGTTGCTCTCTCTCTATAGAGCTCTAGATTGGATGCATGAGCACTCATTGGAAAGGTATTAGTTTCTAGTTTATGTACATAAAGTTTCAAAGCATTTAGTTTAGTAAATTGGGAGAAATCTTAGTTTTTTTGTCTCAAGGTCTATCTCTATGCATTCCTAAAAAATAGGAGGTACCACTGTTGAGTGTCAGGTTCATTCCGAAAGCATAATTTTCTTATTTCTTGTACTCTTGTGCATTATATAAACCCAAAACTATGTGTACCACTACTTCAAAATGATTTTTTCCAATTTTAATCATGTTCACTACTATGAGCATGTGAAGTTGATTGTCTCATCCAAAGATAGTAAGTTTTTTGAGCTATTCAATGTGCAAACCTATTTGTTTTGTATCAAATCTTTCTCCTTGATGCTCCAAAGTACATAGAGCATTTTATTGCACTTATCGAATTCCTATAACGTCTATTTGAGTCTCCATGAGCTCAAGGGCTGGTCTTGTGACGGTTGGCTAGACCGAACTTCGTAGCTTTGCAACTCACTTTTCTACCTCCTACAAGCTTCTCGAGTTAGTTCTTTCAGTGGTATTAGAGCTAGATCAAGATGGGTGACAACTTTACCTCAATGATTTAGAAGTTCAACACAGCTATGCAGCTTAAAAAATCAGAATGGAGGCCTATTTGCAAGGTAGAAAATCTTTATAGCAAGTGATGAAGCTATGCCTATTCCAAGATCCAAAGGAGGACCTACACAAGGGGAGACAGATAAGCTCATAGTTTGGTGTGCAAGGGATGCTCAAGCAAGGTCATACATACTAAACTCTATCTCTGACTTTCTATTGCCACATATTAGAGGATGCAAAAACATCTCAAGAGACTTGGGATGCCCTAGAGACTTTCTTTTCTGCTAGTACCAAAGCAAGAAAGAATCATCTTTGGGCGAGTTCAACCAAATGAAGAAGACACCTAAATATACCATCACAGAGTTTGTTACCAAGGTCAAGGAGGTTGTGGATCAATTAGCCTCCATTGGAGAGCTGATTGAAGAAGAGGCTATCATGAGGCAAATTCTCAATGGGATTCGAAGTGATAAGCAATGGCAATCCTTCACCATGGCTTATGATCTCATCATGGATGTGCAAACTTCAAACTTCAACATCTTTCTTGGACAACTCTTCAATCAATAGGCAAACAATGGCATAAAGGAAGGTAACTCCTATCATGGTAATTCAACTAGTGCTCTATATGTAGATAAGAAGGACAAGAAGTTGAAAGGCAAGAAGAAGGAAGAAGATGAGGAGGAGACTTCCCAAGCCAACTTCATAGGCAAGAGCAATAAGAAAGGACCAAAGCATGACAAAACCAAAGGTCAGAATGTTCAACATTGTGCCATCTGTGATAAGACCAAGCACACCACTCATAATTGTTGGTTCAATGGGAAGACCTAGAAAGGAAGTGGTGATGTGCTTCTAATCATTGTGGTATATGTTGATGACATGCTCCTCACTGGTCCTCATGACACGCATATTGCTGATTTTAAGGCTAATTTGCATGCCTCATTTGAGATGTTTGATTTGGCGCATTTGCATCACTATTTGGGCATTCAGTTTATGCAAGTTGATGGTGGAATGGCTTTGCGTCAAACAAAATATATTGACACATTATTGCAATTTTTTGGCCTTGAAGACTGTAAGCCTATTGCCATTCCTATGGAGACAGGTTTATGATTGAGTCTTCATGATGCTGGAGATGCATTTGATGCTATTCTTTATCAGTGGGTTGTTGGATGCTTGATTTACTTATGCTTTGCTCGGCCAGATATTCAGTTTGTTGTCTCACAAATGAGCAGGTTTATGCATTGCCCATGTGTCAAGCATTGGTAAGCGGTTAAGTGCATCAGAGCACAGGTGGAACTTTGAAGCACGTACGAACTTGTCACTCCAATTATCGAAGGATGTGTGTGTGTGAGAGAGAGAGAGAGGCATGAATGTCTCTATAAAAATTTCCCTCTTAACATTTAATTGGATAACTAGATGAATGCATGTCATCGAGCATGAATACATGTCATTGAGCAGAGGCAATAATATTGATTTGGAGTATGCACACAAAGATGGTTGAATCTGTCTGAACGGGTGTGGTGTAATGGTAAGCCTTGAACGCCATGGGACAAAGTGCTTGGTTTCAAGTCCCACTCAATGCAAATGTTCAGCCTCTGGGTGTATCCACATGTAGGATTGCCTCTACCTTACAAGGTCAGGTGTGTGTCTTTGATTCATTCATTGTACTCTCAAAAAGAAACACAAAAGATGGCTAAATCAGATTTGTCTAGTTTTGGCTTTCATGCTTCCTTGGCCAATCTTTGTAGACATATTTGAAAAATGCTCTAAAAGCTTGAAAAGGATAGGAAACTTCAAGCAGTGCTTAAATTTGTTGCCTGGCCCTAGGCATCACCAAATTTTGAGGGATGCCCTAGGAATAAAGGTGGGCATCCTTTAAGATCATTCAAAAGCATGCTTCCAATGTTTTTAAAGGTTGCAACCTTTCAAAAGTAGTTCAATTTGCAACTTTGAGGCACTTCAAGCGGCAAGTTTTAGTGACATTTTGATGCCAAATATATGTTTAAAAGATACTTTGGGCATTCGATAGAAATGGGAAGTGTATAAGAAAGATGCTAACTTCATAGAACTAGTCATCCTCTCCCATCATATCACACATAAAAAAATCTATAACCTATATTATAAATCATACCAAGATAAATATAGGACATTGGCTTCATTTTTGGAAAATAAGAACAATGTGTGCCATGGGTTGTGATATTATCGACAAGAAATTAATGATAATAAAGAGTTAATCCTCTTTAGAATTCAAAATCTCCAATTTTAACAATTTAAAATTTTAATATGTACTCACTACTTGGTCAATGCATGTCAATGCATGTCATTCACAATTGGAGAGCATGGGTGCAAGGCAACCTTCGAAGTTCTTGAACCATTGCACAATAAATAAATAAATGATACATTGGTATATGCTATATCGCGAATCATAACTCACTAGTTAATATTCTTGGTCATTGGTAGGAACCATCAATGTATCCAAAAGCATCGAGTTGGGAGCATAAGGAGAAATGCTCTAAAATATGTATGGAAAATAGTCACTCTGTAATATGAATGATGAGAATGGCAATTATGCAAGTTTTTATCCAGCTTACTAACTTATAGGTGTGGATTAGGAGAGTACTAAAGGCATGGACAATGAGGCTTCCAAATGCTACAGCAATGAGTTCTCCATATTCTCACTCAACATGCGAAAAGGCAAGTTCAATTTTGAAGTGTTTGAGCCAAGATGATACTAGAATACAAATTATTCACTATAAATAAGCTCTAAAAAGTCAGGAAAGAATATCCCTAACATCTATTTTCCCTAAAAAGTCTTGAACATGGGCATCGGATAGGATGCCAAACCCCCTTTTGAAGCCTCCCATCGGACCTTGCAATGTGGCTCCCCCCCAGTCCCAGTACCCACTGGATATGGATTCCGTCCCATCGGACGTCGCTCCTCCGATGGTCTTTGTAAGCAAGGAGTTTGTGGTGGCAAAGCAAGAAGAACTGATGAAAACTTTTCTGATTGGTCAATTTTGGCCCTAGGCCCCCTCTAGAAAATGTGAGAATTTGGTTGCACAAGGAGTGGTTCCCGCGTGGTCTAATTGTGCGCAAATGTCAATTCCTACCGGCGAATCACCTGCTTCTGGTGTTTGAGAATGAAGAGATGACCTTCCAGGCCCTGCAAGCCGATTCTTGGCAAGTGGGCCGGTCCACCTTATGTCTATTCAAGTTTGGTTTCATGCTTGTCAGACCTCATTTTCCCTCCCCTTTATCCACCAAGAAATTTCTGCAGTGCGGGGGAGGCCTTTGCCTACTGTAATGAACCGGCTAAATGTTGGAGAAGCGCAGTGGAAAGGACTCGATAAATTCGGATGAGGACTCATAAGGCTATAAGGGATATTCAGAAAAAAAGAAGAGAAACGGTGTATCGGAGGCTCTCACGGCTTGAAGAAGAAGTGAACAAAGGGAACTTGCAATGCCAACAAGGGCTACTGAAGATCAAGGGAAGACTAAGACTCGAGGCAGAGGTTCAAAGGAAAAACCTACAAATATTCTTCAAATATTGGTGGGTGGGGAAGGCTGATAAACAATCGAAAGAGACGTGTAACATCCTCAAAAGGAAGCAAGATAGGGAATCCATCCCCTTCTTGGTCGATAACAGTGTGATCAAATGTACCACAGAAGTTGAGAACATATCGATCATCATCGAGCACTTTACTCCCACAGAACATGAATTCTCTACTGGATGCCAACATTTTCGAGGACGAAATTATCGAGGTTATTGATGCTCTTCCCATGGAAAAAGTCCGGGTCCTGATGGCCTCACCAATGAGTTTTTCAAGTCCTTCAAGCACGTGGTGGCCACCCCACTGCGTTTGGTGTGGCAAGAGGCTCTCTGCTTCGGTGCCCTCCTTGAGTGTCATAATAATGCTGTCATCAAGTTAATTCACAATAGGGGAGATAAGAACAAAATTGAAAATTGGCGGTCGATTACCATGCTCCAAACGGGATACAAGATAATTGCCAAAGTTATCACCAACAGAATCTCTTGTCATTTAAAGTCATGGCTTTGTGAGGAGCAGAAAGGTCTTATCTATCAAAGGTAGATCTATAATTGAAGCAATGGTCGATATTTGGGAAGGCATTGCATTTGCTGAGGAGTCTGCACAAGATCTGGTATTCATTAAGATCAACTTCGACAAAGCGTATGATAGATTGGAATGGGACTTTATTCTTCAATCACTGAAAGACCTTGGATGCAGCCAAAAGTTCACGAAGATGGTTTCCACTCTACTCAAAAACACTTCAACGAGAATAAATATAAATGGTCAGCTCTCTGAGCCCATACATTTAAAAAGATCTATCACATAAGGCTGCCCACTGGCTCCACTACTCTTCACTATTGCCTCGGATGGCCTCAGTCACCTATTAGAGTATCACATGGACATTGGCAATCTCAAGGGTCTTTCCCTACCTCTAGATCACAACCAAATGATTGTGAGACTCTTTGCTGATGACATGAATGCCTTTATACATAATGATGTGAACAACATTGAGGTGTTCTGGAGTTGCCTCGACACCTTTGTGTGGCGTCAAGTTCAAAAATCAACCATGGTAAAACTGCTTTTAAAACAATCCGTGGACCTCCACCCCAACTGTTGTTAGATCAGGCTTGTCAAGCTATCCCTAGAGGTCAAGTCTTCCGTCTCCTTGGTATTCCGATGGGCTTCGACATCTCTATGGACCAACAGTGGAACTGGGTGCTATCCAAACTGGATAGCAAACTAAATCGGTGGAAAGGTATGCAAGTTAACTTGGCAGGGCGTGCAATGGTAGTTAACACATTTATGCTTTCTATGACTATTTACTTTATCTCGTGTTGGAGACCTAAGGAGAAAGAGTTGGCCAAAGTGGAAAGAATATGCAGAAACTTCCTTTGGATTGCGGACCCCAATATGAGGGGGATTCCCAAAATCAAATGGGAAACTTGCATTAGCTGAAAAGACTCGGGGGGTTTGGGTATTTTGGATATCGCTGGGTTGGTTGACAAGTCGGCCGCAAAGTGGTTTATCAAGGCTTGGAGCAATAGTGAGTCCTCTTGGGCTAAATTGATCTTCAGAAACATGAAAGACCTTACCTTAGTTGGCCATCCTGGTTGGAAGGACATAGGGATCCTCATGCTCTTGTTCTCCCCCCACCCGGTGTCCCCTAAAGGCTCTAGCCTCGTGTGTTCCTTATGGAAGAGTTGGAACAAGGCCAAACAATTCATCAGAATCAATGACGAGTGGAAGTGGGCGGCCGGGATAAAACAAAATGACTCTATCTAGTTCCCGATCAACGGCATTAGGGGATGGAGTCTTGGAACCTCCTAATTGCTAAGCGGTTATGGAACAAGGGGTTCAAGCAGTGGAAACAACTTTGGAAACAAGAGACCGGCCAGTGGATCAGGTTCGAAGACTTAGACCCGAGACATAGAGTTACCCTTGAGGAATGGACTCTTCTTCAGGGTAGGTGTTTAGCATGGACCGCTCAACTACCTGCCTTCTCTGCGGATAGGATCTTCCTTGCCTGGAGGGCCTCAAATGGAGCAATGGTAGGAAACTATCGAGAATCCCCAACTTCAAAGAGAAATTAGATGTTCATCATACCCTTAACAAGTTGTGGTGCCTTTCTTGGACCAAACTTCGATGGGATCTAAAGTTCATGTCTATTCGGCACCCCCTAATTGAGATCAAAAAGTCCATTCTCATGTGGCAGATCTTACATAAGGGTATCTGGTCCAATGCAAGGGCTGACAAAATTTGTGGGGTTCCACCATGGTGCAAGCATTGCCAATCGATGCATCGAAGATTTGGTTCACCTTTTCTTCGATTGCCCCAAGTCTCGTGTTATCTGGCATCACGTGACGCGGGTTTTGAGACTCACGAACCAGATCAATTGGCAACAAGTGCTGTTGGGTGAGGCGGTAGGTTGCTCTTCAAGGTTGTGGAATGCCATCAGGGGTGAGATTCTTTGGAAGATTTGGAGGGAGCAATGTGCTGTCAATTTTGGCCGAACTCCAAAGGAATGGTGGATTGAGAAATCCTTGTTTCTTCTAGGTAAAAGAATCTCCCGAGATAAGAGATCCCCACCGTTTAGGCACCACTATATTTATCTCCTCGAAGATCACAAGCTGAAACCCAAATGGGTCTCACATGAGGGAGATGATAGGTTTATCCGCCATTTGTAACACTCTTTAACTTACCATTTGTAACACCCTCTAACTTACCGAACTTGTCCCCTACATTGTGGGATTTGGGGGGTCCCATGGGCACTAGTCCCATTCACTTGTAACTTTTTTCCTTTATTTTAATTAAAGTCCAGGAGAATAGGCCAAGGGTGAACTTCTTTTATTAAAAAGAAAACCACTTTTTTTTTTTAAACAAAGGAAGTTCGGCCTTAGCCTAATCTCCCGGACTTTAATTATAATAAAGAGAAAAAGTTACAAGTGAATGGGACTAGTGCCCATGGGACCCCCCAAATCCCACAATGCAGGGGAGGAGTATGGCAAGCTATAGGGCATTACAAATGAGGCGGATAAAATTATCATCACCCTCATGTGGGACCCATTTGGGTTTCAACTTGTTGTTTTCGAGGAGATAAATACAGTGATGTCTAAACGGTGGCGATCTCTTGACTCGGGAGATTCTTTTACCTAGGAGAAACAAGGATTTCTCGATCGACCACTTTTGATCGAGAAACAAGAAAACCACTTTTGATGCACATTTTGAGCATCAAATTTAAACACGTAACGGAAGTACTGGCAGTCTGGCTCTGTTTGCAAGGAAGCAGTTTTTGATGGCGGCCTGCGGGCTCACACTCTGACATAGAGATGTTCCACGCCGGGAAGAGAGAGAACGAGAGAAAGGACACAATACTAGTACGCGTATCTTGTCTGCGGGTCCGTTCCACAGTAGCCCTGTTCACAACAGAGACAACTAACCGCTTCAAGCATGTAGCTTTTTGCTTTTCCCTTTTTTTCTTCCCATGCTGCTTTCTTATTTTGCTCATATATTACGCTGTGTTCTACCATAGACTCAAGTTTTTCTATTATTTACGCTGTGCTTTCGTTTTAACGTAGACTGAAGTTGCCGACGATAGTGCTTTGTCATTTTGCTTTAAGCGAGTGTCTTTTTGCTTTCTCGTTTACATTTTTAGCGTGCCACTTTGTCATTTTCCTTTTTTCCTCAATCATATTAGGTTTCAAGAATCGGGGAAGGGAGATTAAGCTTGGCCTGAACATCTTAAAAAAAAGAAACTAAAAAAATCGGGATTCGCAAGCTGCGCTGTATTCCATGAGTCGCAAATGGGTCTACGTCTCTCACTTAACGTTGACGTCCTTGCTACACTTAACGTTAACGTTAACATCAAGCTTTCAATGTGCAGGTTTGTCGTGTTAGGCCCACTCGACCTCCTCCGTCCCTCGTGTAATATAAGTACACACGTAAAAGGATGCTATGATAAGCATAGTATATACATATGACAAACTTTCCATGCTCTTTGGAAATATAAAATTTATTACATGCACAAAAATGAGGGTCTATCATGTTGAGGTGATTTACAAGAAATGATTATGGTTTTGATTTGGGGGTACACACTATACCTCTTCTTGCTTTTGCTTGTTGTCCCTTGCTTTTGCTTGCCTCTTTGTTCTCCTCCACTTTTCTTTGGTCCTTTTCTATACATTGCATGCAAAAAACTCCCCCTTTCTAGGTGGTGTTGCCCCCGATAACATATCTATGTATTTTGTTCTAAAATGCTCTATTGAGTGTATCATTGTAGTTTTTAGGTCTTGAAGTTCAGCATAGAATTATTGATAGTAGCATATTTTTGTGCATAGGAGGTTGTAGCTCTAATGGTACTGGGATATCCAAAATCAATCATATTGAAGATCTCTATTAGTTTCTCTTGACTTGCGGTTGACCTATATTAGATTTTGTATTATCTTTTTGAAATATTTGTTGGAGCAAGTCTATGACAAGCCTAAGTATTGGCTTGAGTCCCACAAAGTCATAGAAGAAGCCTTAAAATGAAGACAATGTAAAGTTCACTTGTGAACTACCTCTTGTAACTTTTGAAGACTTTACTTAATGTAAAAGTGAAAGAATCTTAAGTGGTTGAGTCCACTGTTGATATATTTAGGTAGTGATGTGTGTGAACACACTAGGATCGCCGGGGCACTTTTTTCCCTCTTTAAGAGGTTTTTTTCCCTCGGCTTGTATATACGCCTATTGCCCTAATGGGCCACTTACCTTTGTACAGTCTCTAGTAATACATTCAGTATTGTGTGTTGTGCTCCAAGCTTCTTCTTCTTCCTTGTGCTGTTCGCGTGCTTCCACATACGTCTAACTCCAACAATTGGTATCAGAGCAGGTCGTCGCTTCTTCTAGGGCGCCGTCGACACTCCTCCGTTTGCAGTCTCGGATTCGCATAAAATTTGGTGAGCATACTCAAGGTGTTTCAGAGATCAAAACAGCTTCGCTATGTCGTGCCGAAATCGCGATCTGAGCTCGTTTCGGCCTCCGAACGCACTATCGTAGCGCTTGTGCAGGCTATTTCGTCCTTTTGTGCCAAAGGTATATACTAGTTTCTGTTCGCCAGTTTAAGCGTCTCAAAGTCTGCTACAGGTCTAGCAGAACTCGTCTGGGCAGTTCCGTTCAACTTTTTGAGATACAGTCAATTTTCTGCATCAAGGTATTTTAGTCACCGGCCATGGCTGAAAGCAGTGATGTATTCCGTATGTTGGCTGTTGAGGATAAGTTGGATGGTACCAACTACCCATTATGGGCTTATATGATGCGACATGTATTGGTTGCAAAAGGACTGTGGAACATTGTGCAGGGTGTTGAAAGACGTCCTATTACACCTGCAACTACAGGTGCTGCAAATACAGGTGCTGGAGGTGCTGATATTGTGCAGATTCCTGTTCATGCTGCTGTTTCTGTTGCACCTACTGTAGAGCAGATTTGTTGGGATGGCAGAGATGCCCAGGCACATGCATTGATAGCTTTGTCTGTCAAACGTGCCATTATTCCTCACATTCACTCTTGCAGAACAGCAAAGGATGCTTGGGATACACTTACCACATTGTACCAAGCTAGGAATGAGGCTCGTGTTGCTTACCTCCGAAAACAGTTGGAGAGTGAGCACATGAATGAAGGTGATTCTATGGACAGTTTCCTAATGAAGATCAAAGATTTGAAGGAACAGTTGATTTCTGCTGATGAGGTTATACCAGATAGCTCACTTGTGCAGACCGTTCTGAATGGTCTTCCTGACTCATATCAGAGTTTTGCTTCTACTCTTCGGTTGATGATGAAAGGCAATCCAAATGCCTTATCATTTGAGGAGTTGGAAGATCAGTCCAGGCAGAACAGGTCCATTATGCGAGTTGGAGATCAAGCTTTCCTAGCTAGTCAGAAGGGCAAAGGAAAATGGGGCTCTTCTACTAGTAAGCAGAAATCTGCAAATGCTGCACAATCGAAGAACCAGGATAAAGATGAGAAGAAATCAGAAAAGCAGAAATTGTTTTGCAAGTACTGTAAAGGAAATGATCATATCATAAAGAACTGTCCAAAACTGGCTGCTAAAGAGGCAAAGAAGAAAGAGGCTGGAATGGTTGTTGCAGAGGCCTCTACACCAAAAACAGAGTCTGCAAATCTTGTGCAGGAAGAAGAATGGGCGTTTACTACTATCTGCAGTTTTGACCCATCTTCTCATGATCAGTGCATGTCTGCAGTAGACTCAGATGTTTGGTATTTTGACAGTGGGGCAACCAAACATATTACCTCGCAGCGCAGTTTCTTCTCCTCACTCGAGCCTGCCCCTACAGGGAATACTGTTACATGTGCCAACAACTCCTCTTATCCTGTTATGGGAGTTGGTAAGATCATTTTGACTACAGCTGATGGTAGTTCTTTCACTTTGTCAGATGCTTTATTTGTGCCAGGGATAAAAAAGAACCTGTTATCAGTTTTTGCATTAGCCAAGATTGGCTTGGTTGTGAAATTTGTTGATGACAGGTGTACAGTTCATGATCTGTCAAATGGCGATGTGATTATTGCTTCTGGCATTTTATGTCGTGGGTTGTATAAGCTCATAGACTATGAAAGATCTGTAAATGATTTGGCATGTGCAGTAAATGATTCTCAGGCTAAGTCAGATGCAAAGCTTTGGCATGCACGCTTTGGTCATCTGAATTTCGCTAGTTTGCTACGCCTGCAGAAATCTGAAATGGTGTCCTCTTTGCCCAAACTTGAGGCACCTGGAAAACATGTTTGTGAAGGCTGTATTTTGGGCAAAATGCAGCGTTCCTCCTTTCCAAAAGATGGTTCAGTTCGGGCTACACAGAAATTGCAGCTTGTACATAGTGATGTCTGTGGTCCTATGCAGACACCCTCTTTTGGAAATTACCTTTACTTCGTGACTTTCATTGATGATTTTTCCAGGCATGCATGGGTATATCCACTCAAAGCAAAGTCCGAAGTGTTCATGTGCTTCAAACAGTTTTTGGTTTTGGCTGAAAATCTATCAGCATGTAAAATGGGCACCCTCCGTTCTGATCGAGGGGGGGAATATATGTCTTTAGATTTTAATACATTTCTGGCTGAACGTGGGATAAAACACCAGTGTACAGTGCCGTATACACCTCAACAGAATGGAGTTGCTGAACGAAAGAACATGTCACTCATGGAGATGGCGAGGTGCATGGTCAAGAGTCAGGCTTTACCACATAGTTTCTGGCTTGAGGCTGTCATGTGTGCAACATATGTACTGAACAGGTGTCCCACTAAAGCGCTGCAATCTATCACTCCATATGAGGCTTGGCATGACCGCAAGCTATCTGTTGCTCATCTGCGTGTTTTTGGTTGTTTGGCATATGCACTAGTGCCTGAACAACATCGCAGAAAATTGGATGATAAGGCAGTAAAATGTATTTTTGTTGGGTACAGTTCTAAAAGTAAAGGCTATCGTCTGTATCATCCACAGACTAAACGCATTCTGGTTAGCCGTGATGTTGTATTTGTGGAAGATGTTGTTCAGCCATTGCTTTCATGCACTAAGGAGACATCTGTTAGCTCCAAAGTCATGTATGATACTTTGATGCCTCTTTTTACAGGTGGGCAATCTAGTGCTGGTCCTAATGAGGCAACTTCTCAGCCTTTGCAGGTTTCATATGATGATGCAGATCATTCCATTTCTGATGCAGATTTACATGATGCACTTGTTGATGAGAGAGCTGATATTGAGCAGGCAAAAACTATGCCAAAATGGCTGGTGCAGACTTTGTGTGACAGCAAATTAGATGCACCTTTGTCATATCGTACTCGTTCAGGCTCTCATAGTGCCTCCTTTGCATCAGATTGCTATGCTATGGCTTCGTCTAGTCTCTGTGATGAGAATAAGCCTGTTTCTTTTGATGAAGCACAAAATTCAGAAAATTGGATGGCTGCTATGCAATCTGAATATGATGCTATAATGAAGAATGGTACATGGTCTTTATGTGACTTGCCTCCAGGGAAGAAGGCCATTGGCACTAAGTGGGTATACAAGTTGAAGTGTAAACTTGATGGTACAGTTGACAGGTATAAGGCTAGGCTTGTTGCAAAGGGTTATGCACAAGAAAGAGGCATTGATTTTGATGAGACCTTTGCACCTACATGCCGTATGACTACTGTTCAGAGCATTTGTGCACTTGCAGCCCATCATGGTTGGAATGTACATCAGTTGGACATTAAAACAGCATTTCTGAATGGTGACTTGCATGAAGAAGTGTATGTTTTCTAGCCCCGTGGCTTTGTGCAGAAAGGGCATGAAAACCAGGTGTGCAGGTTAAAGAAGGCATTATATGGTTTAAAGCAAGCACCACGTGCTTGGTATGAGAAGATACATGCCTATCTGGTTGCACATGGTTTTGAGAACAGTCCAATTGAAAGCACCTTATATGTTAAGCGTGCTAATGATGTGCTTCTGATCATTGTTGTCTATGTTGATGACATGCTGCTCACTGGTCCTATTGAGAAGCATATTGCTGATTTCAAGGCTGATTTGCATGCCTCATTTGAGATGTCTGATTTGGGGCATTTGCATCACTATTTGGGTATTCAGTTTATGCAAGTTGATGCTGGAATGGCTTTGTGTCAAACAAAATATATTGACACATTATTGCAGCGTTTTGGCCTTGAAGACTGTAAGCCTATTGCTACTCCTATGGAGACAGGTTTACGATTGAGTCTTCATGATGTTGGAGATGCATTTGATGCTGTTCTCTATCAGCAGGCTGTTGGATGCTTGATTTATTTATGCATTACTCTGCCAGATATTCAGTTTGTTGTCTCACAGATGAGCAGGTTTATGCATTGCCCAAGATTCACGCATTGGAAGGCGGTCAAGCGCATCTTTCGCTACTTGAGTGGTACTCGCCTACTTGAGTTGTTTTATCCCAAGGGGGGATCACTACCGCTAGATTTGCATGCTTTTTCTGACTCAGATTGGGCTGGTTGCTATGACACTCGTGTGTCCACTAGTGGTTTTTGCTTCATGCTTGGTAGCTCATGTATATCTTGGTTGAGCAAGAAGCAGCCTACTGTGGCCACTTCCAGTTGTGAGGCTGAGTATAGGGCAGCTTTCACAGCGACTGTTGAATGTGTGTGGCTCAGATGCCTTATGGCTGATTTGGGTGTTGGCCAGTCTTCTACCACCACCATCTTCACTGACAGTCAGAGCGCATTGGCAGTTGCGAGGAACCCTGTGTTCCATGCTCGCACTAAGCACATTGAGGTGCATTATCACTATGTCAGGGAGAGGTTCTCTGCTGGGGAGATCAGCTTGGCATATGTGCCCACGCAGGAGAACATTGCAGACCTTTTCACGAAGGCTCCGCCTAGGGAGAAGTTTGAAGCTTTCCGCAAAGCTTTGGGCTTACTTCCTTTTGTGCAGTGATTTCCACATAGCTTGGCACTTCCTTATACATGAGTGCCAGCTCCTTGTTCACCGCATCACTCCCAGGGGGGATTTGTTGATATATTTAGGTAGTGATGTGTGTGAACACACTAGGACCGCCGGGGCACTTTTTTCCCTCTTTAGGAGGTTTTTTTCCCTCGGCTTGTATATACGCCTATTGCCCTAATGGGCCACTTATCTTTGTACATTCTCTAGTAATACATTCAGTATTGTGTGTTGTGCTCCAAGCTTCTTCTTCTTCCTTGTGCTGTTTGCGTGCTTCCACAGACGTCTAACTCCAATATCCACTTGATCAAAAAGGGAAAGAGAAGCCACGAATTCGTGATTTGAGGTAGATTGAGAATCAAATCAATCACTAATTGATTGGAGAGTGATGGAGGGAAGTTAGCCTCCCAAGATCAACTATAAATACATGGTAGTCAGTCGTGGTTATGTGAAGACCTCCAAGAGCTGAGCTTTATGCCATATCAAGGTGTGATTCCAAGGCACACATATGTATCAGTAAGTCCATTGTATTGTATAATAAATATACTTTCATTTTCTTGATCATTTGAGTTCATATTTCCATGTTCTTGTGAAGTGTACTACTCACTGCCACATCTCTCAGTTTTCTCAGTCAGATTGCACAGATGGTTTCTCTGAGCTTGGTGCATCATTTTCAATTATTTAACTTGGTAAAGTTAGCTCTATAAGTCTACTATATTCTCAACAATTTTCATTTGATTTGAGTGTTCCAATCTTCAGTTATGTTCAGTTGAATTCAACACTGTCTGTTCATTTTCACTTCTCAGTCAGGTACACGACTTTTTTACTCATCTTGTCAGAGCTGTTTCTCAGTGCGTACTTATCCAAATTCAATGATTTAAAGCTTGTTGGATTCAACATACTGTCTAGTATAATCATTGGATTCTTAAATCTTGAGTTAAGTTCATTTTTCTGCTCACTGGTCTCATTACTGTAGCAGCCCGTGAAAATCGGGATGATGTCATCACTTGTTAAACATCATTCTCAATGTGTGGTTCATTATTTTTGATGAGATTACTCTTGAAAGTTAACTCTTTAAGTTAACTAGACTTCCCTAAGAGGATTAAGCTAATTACTGTTGTGCTCAGAGAATTATGCAAATCACTCGACAGGTGTATGAACCAAAATAGCAAGTTCTTCACCTCTGAGCTAACTCCAACTTATCTGTTTTGATTTATCTTTTTGAGAGTGATCTTCCAAGGTACATAGGGTGATTAATACATCCATTGGCAAGTTAAAAGGGCCCACCATATACTCCTGGAGTTCATTTGGCTGGTGTAGATCAAGGATTTTGCAACACCTCTTCATCTTCAAGCACATACCTATCCATCTCTTCACAGTGGTATCAGAGCAAGGTTGGACAACATGGCAAATGGATTTCCTTCATTAATTGACAAATTGGATAGAGTTAACTACTCAACTTGGTCAAGTACTAAAGTTAGGAAGCATCAACTATGGCTGGATTTCACAACTCTCAAGAAGGCCCCCAAACAAAATGTGATTGATTTTGTCACAAAGCTCAAGGACATAGCATATCAGTTGGGAAGCATTGGAGAGGTAATAGATGAAGAGCAAATTGTAAGGAAGGTCATCAATGGCTTGAAGGCAGATGACAAGTGGGAAGCATTCACCACAGCTATGGATTTGTACATGGACATGCATGTACCTGATTTCAATACACTCATTGGACAACTACTTACTCAAGAGGCAAAGCTTATAAAAAATGGAGAAAGCTCTAAAGGTAATCAATCTTCAACTTTTGTACACTGATAAAGGCAAGCCCAAAGATAACAAAGGAAAGGCAAAGAAAGTGGATGATGAAGCAGGTACATATCAAGTTAACTATGCAGGTGGAGGAAGACATGGCAGAGGTAGAGGAAGAGGAGGTAGACAAGGCAGGGGAAGATCCCAAGACTCCAACCCATGTTCTATTTGTGGATTAACTAATCATACAACTGAAAATTTCCTTAGGAATTCCAGGAATCAAAGAGGCAGAGGATACAATAGAGGAAGTTATGGCTACTCAAGAGGAAGGTTCAATCATTATCATGGCAACTACAACAACTACAATCATTCAAACTATCAAGGAGGCTACAAAGGAAGGAGAGACTTCAATAACTATGTAGAAGACTCAAACAAAGAGGATTCATTATTGATCATGAACATGGCTGTGCCACAAGGTAAATCTGATGAGCATGTTTTCTACATAGATTCAGGTTGTTCAAATCATGTGGCAGGAAATGTGGCACTCCTATCAGATTTAGAAGATCCAAGGAACAAGCATGAGGTACAAACAGGAGATGATACAAGACATCTTGTGGAGAAAATAGGAAATGTCAAAGCATGTGATGGAAACATCAACCTACTCAGTAAGGTACTCTATGTCCCTACCATTACAAAGAATTTGATAAGTGTTGGGCACATAGTAGAGAAAGGGTTGCAAGTCAGGTTCACAAAAACAGGAGCATTTGTTGAAGATCCAAGTCAAGGATTTAGAAGAATTGCAAAAGGTGAAAAGACAGGTAGATTGTTCACATTTGAATTACAAGACATAGAAACATTGCTCTCTTTAATTATGGTAGTGAGACACACAAAATTGGAAGTATGGCACAAAAGGTTAGCACATATTGGTGAAAGGTCATTAAAGCAAATTTGCAGGACCAAAGTGTACTTTGATTCCCTAATTTGTCAAAACAACATATGATTTATAAGTGTAGTGCATGTCAATTTGGAAAGTCTCACAGGTTACCATTCATGACGAAAGGTTATATGCATGGAGATCTCTTGGAGTTGGTTCATACAGATGTATGGGGACCTAGCAAGGAAGCTTCAATCTCTGGATCAAGGTATTATGTCTCCCTTATTGATGATTGCAGCAGATGGACTATCCTAGTCTTTATGAAACACAAAGATGAAGTTTTTTCATGTTTCAAAAGATATTTGGCTCTGGTGGAGAATCAAACAGGTAAATCACTTAAAAGGCTAAGGTCAGATGGAGGGGGAAAATACTTCTCCCATGAGTTTGATTCTTTTCTTCAAAAAAGAGGAATCAAAAGAGAGGTAACTACAAGGTACACTCCTGAGCAAAATGGAGTGGCATAAAGGAGGAATAGGACAATTGTTGAAGCTGCAAGGTCCATGTTAAATGAAAAGCATTTGCCTAATTATCTATGGGCTGAGGCTGTATCTAAAGCCACTTACTTGATTAACAGGTTGCCTTCAAAATCCCTTGATGGGATGACTCCATATGAGGCTTGGAATGGAAGAAGACCAACCTTAGATCATTGTAAAATTTTTGGATGTATTGCTTTTGCTCATGTTCCTTCACAAGTTAGAGGCAAGATGGATCCAAAGGCAGAAAGGTGTGTATTTATTGGATATGACAACAATCAAAAGGGTTACATGTTATACAACCCTACCAACAAAGGATTCTTGCTAAGGAGAGATGTAGTTTTTGATGAAAACAATTCATGGTATGAAGAAATTCATGCAGGAAGGTCAATTTACCATATGATCTTGAAGAAGATTTTCCAAACCTTGGTAGAGAACAACCAAAGATTGAAGAACAAGACACCTCAGAGGATGATGAAGAATCTCAGATGGAAAAGGTCAAAGCATGGAAGTCTAAAGGTAAAGCAAAATTGCAGGAACTTGGACATGAGGCAGAATCATCACATCATGGCCTAAGAAGTTCTATGACGGAAAAGAAAAAACCAAAAAGGTGTGGGTTTGACACCTCACTAGTAACTAAACATTCTATCTACATAGCACAGGACATAAACCAAGAGGAGCCATCATCATTTGAAGAGGCCAAATCAAAAATAGAATGGAAGCATGCAATGAGGGAAGAGATTGAAGCACTTGAGGAAAACAACACTTGGGATTTGGTGCCCAAGACTTCATCCATGAAGGTAATAGGCTCAAGCTGGGTCTATAAACTCAAGAAGAATTATGATGGTTCCATTAACAGGTATAAGGCAAGGCTTGTAGCAAAAGGCTTTGCACAAACTCAGGGAATTGATTATGAGGAGACCTTCTCTCCTGTGGAAAAGGTCCCTACTATTAGGGTTTTGCTTAGTATTGCCTCTTCCAAGAATTGGAAGATACTTCAACTAGATGTAAAGAATGCATACTTGAATGGTTGGATAACAGAAGAGGTATATATAGCACAACCATCTGGTTTTGAGAATCAAGTTTATCTTGATTATGTGTGTAAACTTAACAAAGCATTGTATGGTCTCAAGCAAGCTCCAAGAGCTTGGAATTTTAGGCTTGTTTTCATTCTTGCAGGACAAAGGCTTTCAACCAAGCAAGGGAGATCCTTCACTCTTTATCAAAAAGAGTAATTCTGAGATCATCTACCTATGTGTATATGTAGATGATATTATATTGACAGGAAATGATGCAGATGGTATGAAGAAGATCAAATATCAGATGAGAGAAGAGTTCAAGATAAGTGATTTGGGTTCACTTACCTACTTCCTAGGTTTGGAAGTTGTCTACAAAGATCATGGTTTGTTTCTCACTCAAAGAAACTACATTAATGACATGTTGGCAAAATTCAAGATGCAAGATTATAAGATTGTAGGTACTCCAATCGAGGTCAATCACAAATTGATCTCACATGAAGGTGAACTCATAGAGGACATCAATTCATATCAAAGTCTAGTGGGTAGTCTCAACTATGCCACATTGACAAGAGTAGATATATGTTAGAGTGTGAGTGTGTTAAGCCAATTTATGCACACACCAAGCAAACCACATATGGATGCTGCCAAAAGGATTCTCAAGTATCTCAAAGGAACCATAAATGAAGGACTTTATTATCCTTATGTATCTGATTTAGGGTTGAAGCTATTTTGTGATGCAGATTGGGCTGGCTCCAAAGAAGATAGAAGGAGCACTTCAGGTTATCTTACCTTTGCAGGTTCAAAGCTTATTTCATGGTCATCCAAGAAGCAACCCACAGTTGCTCTCTCTTCTACTGAAGCTGAATACAGAGGTCTTGCCATAGCTACACAAGAAGCTATATGGATGAAGACATTATGCAAAGATCTTGGATTGGAGTTTGGAACTCCAACTATTTATGGTGACAATATGAGTTCTATTCATTTGGCTGTTAATCCTATTTTTCATGCAAGGACTAAACATATTGAAGTTCATTATCACTATGTAAGAGAGAAGGTTCTAAGCAAAGAGAATCAAATAACATATGTGTCCACTCATCAACAATGTGCAGATATTCTAACCAAAGCATTCGGCGGTACAAAGCTTTGCAAATTCAAGGCTATGATTGGCTTACAGGTAATCTTGGAAGATTGAAGACCTCAAGCATACTTGGCTTGAGGGGGATCTATTGGAGCAAGTCTATGACAAGCCTAAGTATTGGCTTGAATCCCACAAAGTCATAGAAGAAGCCTTAAAATGAAGACAATGTAAAGTTCACTTGTGAACTACCTCTTGTAACTTTTGAAGACTTTACTTAATGTAAAAGTGAAAGATCTTAAGTGGTTGAGTCCACTTGATCAAAAAGGGAAAGAGGAGCCACGAATTCGTGATTTCTGGTAGATAGAGAATCAAATCAATCACTAATTGATTGGAGAGTGATTGAGGGAAGTTAGCCTCCCAAGATCAACTATAAATACATGGTAGTCTTAGTCGTGGTTATGTGAAGACCTCCAAGAGCTGAGCTTTATGCCATATCAAGGTGTGATTCCAAGGGACACATATGTATCAGTAAGTCCATTGTAATTTACAATAAATATACTTTCATTTTCATGATCATTTGAGTTCATATTTCCATGTTCTTGTGAAGTGTACTACTCACTGCCACATCTCTCAATTTTCTCAGTCAGATTGCAGAGATGGTTTCTCTAAGCTTGGTGCATCATTTTCAGTGATTTAACTTCGTAACGTTAGCTCTATATCTCTACTATATTCTCACCAATTTTCATTTCATTTGGGTGTTTCAATCTTCAGTTATGTTCAGTTGAAGTCAACACTCTCTGTTTATTTTCACTTCTCTGTCAGGTACCTGACTTTTTTACTCATCTTGTCAGAGCTATGTCTCAGTGTGTACTTATCCAAATTCAATGATTTAAACCTTGTTGGATTCAGCATACTGTCTAGTATCAGGATAAAAATATTCATAATCATTGGACTCTTAAATCTTGAGTTATGTTCATTTTTCTGCTCACTGGTCTCATTACAGTAGCAGCCCGTGAAAATCGGGATTATGTCATCAGTTGTTAAACATCATTCTCAGTGTGTGGTTCATTATTTTTTATGAGATTACTCTTGAAAGTTAACTCTTTAAGTGAACTAGATTTCCCCAAGAGGAATTAAGCTAATTGTTGTTGTGCTCAGAGAATTATGCATAACACTGGATAGGTGTATGAACCAAAATAGCAAGTTCCTCACCTCTGAGCTAACTCCAACTTATCTGTTTTGATCTATCTTTTTGAGAGTGATCTTCCAAGGTACATAGGGTGTCTAATACATCCATTAGCAAGCTACAAGGGCCCGCCATATACTCCTGGAGTTCATTTTGCTGGTGTAAGTCAAGGGTTTTGCAACACCTCTTCATCTTCAAGCACATACCTATCCATCTCTTCACAGTGGTATCAGAGCAAGGTTGGACAACATGGAAAATGGATTTCCTTCATTAATTGACAAATTGGATAGAGGTAATTACTCAACTTGGTCATTAAGGATGGAAGCTTATCTCCAAGGTAGAAGTTTATATGGTTATGTGGCTGGAGATGAAGTTATGCCAAGTTTCAGGAACAAAAGTCAACCAACACAAGAAGAGCAAGAAAGATTGAGCACATGGTGCTCCAAGGATGCACTTGCAAGGTCTTATCTCCTCAACTCTATCTCAGATTTTTTTGTTGCCTCACATTAGAAGTTGTAAGACATCTTAGGAAGTGTGGGATGCACTTGAAGCTTTCTTCTCTTCAAGTACTAAATCTAGGAAGCATCAACTATGGCTGAATTTCACAACTCTCAAGAAGGCTCCCAAACAAAATGTGATTGATTTTGTCACAAAGCTCAAGGACATAGCAGATCAGTTGGGAAGCATTGGAGAGGTAATAGATGAAGAGCAAATTGTAAGGAAGGTCATCAATGGCTTGAAGGCAGATGACGAGTGGGAAGCATTCACCACAGCTATGGATTTGTACATGGACATGCATGTACCTGATTTCAATACACTCATTGGACAACTACTTACTCAAGAGGCAAAGCTTATCAAAAATGGAGAAAGCTCTAAATGTAATCAATCTTTAGCTTTATACACTGATAAAAGCAAGTCCAAAGATAACAAAGGAAAGGCAAAGAAAGTGGATGATGAAGCAGGTACATATCAAGTTAACTATGCAGGTAGAGGAAGACATGGCAGAGGTAGAGGAAGAGGAGGTAGACAAGGCAGGGGGAGATCCCAAGACTCCAACCCATGTTCTATTTGTGGATTAACTAATCATACAACTGAAAAATGCTTTAGGAATTCCAAGAATCAAAGAGGCAGAGGATACAATAGAGAAAGTTATGGCTACTCAAGAGGAAGGTTCAATCATTATCATGGCAACTACAACAACTACAATCATTCAAACTATCAAGGAGGCTACAAAGGAAGGAGAGACTTCAATAACTACACAAAAGACTCAAACAAAGAGGATTCATTATTGATCATGAACATGGCTATGCCACAAGGTAAATCTGATGAGCATGTTTTCTACATAGATTCAGGTTGTTCAATTCATGTGGCAGGAAATGTGGCACTCCTATCAGATTTAGAAGATTCAAGGAACAAGCATGAGGTACAAACAGGAGATGATACAAGACATCTTGTGGAGAAAATAGGAAAAGTCAAAGCACCTGATGGAAACATCAACCTACTCAGTAAGGTACTCTATGTCCCTACCATTACAAAGAATTTGATAAGTGTTGGGCAGATAGTAGAGAAAGGGTTGCAAGTCAGGTTCACAAAAACAGGAGCATTTGTTGAAGATCCAAGTCAAGGATTTAGAAGAATTGCAAAAGGTGAAAAGACAGGTAGATTGTTCACATTTGAATTACAAGACACTAGAAACATTGCTCTCTTTAATTATGGTAGCCAGACACTCACAGAATTGGAAGTATGGCACAAAAGGTTAGCACATATTGGTGAAAGGTCATTAAAGCAAATTTGCAGGGACCAAAGTGTACTTGGATTCCCTAATTTGTCAAAACAACATATGATTTATAAGTGTAGTGCATGTCAATTTGGAAAGTCTCACAGGTTACCATTCATGAAGAAAGGTTATATGCATGGAGATCTCTTGGAGTTGGTTCATACAGATGTATGGGGACCTAGCAAGGAAGCTTCAATATCTGGATCAAGGTATTATGTCTCCTTTATTGATGATTGTAGCAGATGGACTATCCTATTCTTTATGAAACACAAAGATGAAGTTTTTTCATGTTTCAAAAGATATTTGACTCTTGTGGAGAATCAAACAGTTAAAGCACTTAAAAGGCTAAGGTCAGATGGAGGGGAAAAACACTTCTCCCATGAGTTTGATTCGTTTCTTCAAGAAAGAGGAATCAAAAGAGAGGTAACTACAAGGTACACTCCTGAGAAAAATGGAGTGGCAGAAAGGAGGAATAGGACAATTGTTGAAGCTGCAAGGTCCATGTTAAATGAAAAGCATTTGCCTAATTATCTATGGGTTGAGGCTGTATCTACAGCCACTTACTTGATTAACAGGTTGCCTTCAAAATCCCTTGATGGGATGACTCCATATGAGGCTTGGAATGGAAGAAGACAAAGCTTAGATCATTGTAAAGTTTTTGGATGTATTGCTTTTGCTCATGTTCCTTCACAAGTCAGAGGCAAGATGGATCCAAAGGCAGAAAGGTGTGTATTTATTGGATATGACAACAATCAAAAGGGTTACAGGTTATACAACCCTACCAACAAAGGATTCTTGGTAAGCAGAGATGTAGTTTTTGATGAAAACAATTCATGGTATGAAGATTCATGCAGGAGGGTCAATTTACCATATGATCTTGAAGAAGATTTTCCAAACCTTGGTAGAGAACAACCAAAGATTGAAGAACAAGACACCTCAGAGGATGATGAAGAATCTTAGATGGAAAAGGTCAAAACATGGAAGTCTAAAGGTAAAGCAAAATTGCAGGAACTTGGACATGAGGCAGAATCATCACATCATGGCCTAAGAAGATCTATGAGGGAAAAGAAAAAACCAGAAAGGTATGGGTTTGACACCTCATTAGTAACTAAACATTCTATCTACATAGCACGAGACATAAACCAAGAGGAGCCATCATCATTTGAAGATGCCAAAGCAAAAATAGAATGGAAGCATGCAATGAGGGAAGAGATTGAAGCGCTTGAGGAAAACAACACTTGGGATTTGGTGCCCAAGACTTCATCCATGAAGGTAATAGGCTCAAGCTGGGTCTATAAACTCAAGAAGAATTCTGATGGTTCCATTAACAGGTATAAGGCAAGGCTTGTAGCAAAAGGCTTTGCACAAACTCAGGGAATTGATTATGAGGAGACCTTCTCTCCTGTGGCAAAGATGCCTACTATTAGGGTTTTGCTTAGTATTGCCTCTTCCAAGAATTGGACGATACTTCAACTAGATGTAAAGAATGCATTCTTGAATGGTTGGATAACAGAAGAGGTATATATGGCACAACCACCAGGTTTTGATAATCAAGTTTATGCTGATTATGTGTAAACTTAACAAAGCATTGTATGGTCTCAAGCAAGCTCCAAGAGCTTGGAATTTCAGGCTTATTTCATTCTTGCAGGACAAAGGCTTTCAACCAAGCAAGGCAGATCCTTCACTCTTTATCAAAAAGAGTAATTCTGAGATCATCTACCTATGTGTATATGTAGATGATATTATATTGACAGGAAATGATGCAGATGGTATGAAGAAGATCAAAGATCATATGAGAGAAGAGTTCAAGATAAGTGATTTGGGTTCACTTACCTACTTCCTAGGTTTGGAAGTTGTCTACAAAGATCATGGTTTGTTTCTCACTTAAAGAAAGTACATTAAGGACATGTTGGCAAAATCAAGATGCAAGATTTTAAGATTGCAGGTACTCCAATCGAGGTCAATCACAAATTCAGCTCACATGAAGGTGAACTTATAGAGGACATCACATCATATCAAAGTCTAGTGGGTAGTCTCAACTATGCCACATTGACAAGAGTAGATATATGTTACAGTGTGAGTGTGCTAAGCCAATTTATGCACACACCAAGGAAACCACGTATGGATGTTGCCAAAAGGATTCTCAAGTATCTCAAAGGAACTATAAATGAAGAACTTTATTAGCCTTATGTATCTGATTTAGGGTTGAAGCTATTTTCTGATGCAGATTGGGCTGGCTCCAAAGAAGATAGAAGGAGCAGTTCAGGTTATCTTACCTTTGCAGGTTCAAAGCTTATTTCATGGTCATCCAAGAAGCAACCCACAGTTGCTCTCTCTTCTATTGAAGCTGAATACAGAGGTCTTGCCATAGCTACACAAGAAGCTATGTGGATGAAGACATTATTCAAAGATCTTGGATTGGAGTTTGGAACTCCAACTATTTATGGTGACAATATGAATTCTATTCATTTGGCTGTTAATCCTATTTTTCATGCAAGGACTAAACATATTGAAGTTCATTATCACTATGTAAGAGAGAAGGTTCTAAGCAAAGAGATTCAAATATCATATGTGTCCACTCATCAACAATGTGCAGATATTCTAACCAAAGCATTGGATGGTACAAAGCTTTGCAAATTCAAGGCTATGATTGGTTTACAAGTAATCTTGGAAGATTGAAGACCTCAAGCATACTTGCCTTGAGGGGGAGCTGTTGGAGCAAGTCTATGACAAGCCTAAGTATTGGCTTAAGTCCCACAAGTCATAGAAGAAGCCTTAAAATGAAGACAATGTAAAGTTCACTTGTGAACTACCTCTTGTAACTTTTGAGGACTTTACTTAATGTAAAAGTGAAAGAATCTTAAGTTGTTGAGTCCACTTGATCAAAAAGGGAAAGAGGAGCCACGAATTTGTGATTTGTGGTAGCTAGAGAATCAAATCAATCACTAATTGGTTGGAGAATGATTGAAGGAAGTTAGCCCCCAAGATCAACTATAAATACATGGTAGTCTTAGCCGTGGTTATGTGAAGACCTCCAAGAGCTGAGCTTTATGCCATATCAAGGTGTGATTCCAAGGCGCACATATGTATCAGTAAGTCCATTGTAATTTACAATAAATATACTTTATTTTCATGATCATTTGAGTTCATATTTCCATGTTCTTGTGAAGTGTACTACTCACTGCCATATCTCTCAGTTCTCTTAGTCAGATTACAGAGATGGTTTCTCTAAGCTTGGTGCATCATTTTCAGTGATTTAACTTATTAAGGTTAGCTCTATAGGTCTACTATATTCTCAGCAATTTTGGTTTCATTTGGATGTTGCAATCTGCAGTTATGTTCAGTTGAAGTCAACACTGTCTGTTCATTTTCACTTCTCTGTCAGGTACCCGACTTTTTTACTCATCATGTCAGAGCTGTTTCTCAGTGTGTACTTACCCAAATTCAATGATTTAAAGCTTGTTGGATTTAGCATACTGTCTAGTATAAGCCTAAGAATTTTCATAATCATTGGATTCTTAAATCTTGAGTTATGTTCATTTTTCTGCTCACTGGTCTCATTACTGTAGCAGCCGGTGAAAATCGGGATTATGTCATCACTTGTTAAACATCATTCTGAGTGTGTGGTTCATTACTTTTTATGAGATTACTCTTGAAAGTTGACTCTTTAAGTTAACTAGACTTCCCTAAGAGGAATTAACCTAATTGCTGCTGTGCTCAGAGAATTATGCAAAACACTGGACAGGTGTATTTACCAAAATAGCAAGTTCTTCACCTTTGAGCTAACTCCAACTTATCTGCTTTGATATATCTTTTTGAGATTGATCTTCCAAGGTACATAGGGTGTCTAATACATCCATTGGCAAGCTAAAAGGGCCCACCATATACTCCTGGAGGTCATTTGGTTGGTGTAGATCAAGGATTTTGCAACACCTCTTCATCTTCAAGCACATATCTATCCATCTCTTCATAGTGGTATCAGAGCAAGGTTGGACAACATGGAAAATGGATTTCCTTCATTAATTGACAAATTGGATAGAGGTAATTACTCAACTTGGTCATTAAGGATGGAAGCTTATCTCCAAGGTAGAATTTTATATGTTTATGTGGCTGGAGATGAAGTTATGCCAAGTTTCAGGAACAAAAGTCAACCAACACAAGAAGAGCAAGAAAGATTGAGCACATGGTGCTCCAAGGATGCACTTGCAAGGTCTTATCTCCTCAACTCTATCTCAGATTTTATGTTGCCTCACATTAGAAGTTGTAAGACATCTCAGGAAATGTGGGATGCACTTGAAGCTTTCTTCTCTTCAAGTACTAAAGTTAGGAAGCATCAACTATGGCTGGATTTCACAACTCTCAAGAAGGCCCCCAAACAAAATGTGACTGATTTTGTCACAAAGTTCAAGGACATAGCAGATCAGTTGGGAAGCATTGGAGAGGTAATAGATGAAGAGCAAATTGTAAGGCAGGTCATCAATGGCTTGAAGGTAGATGACAAGTGGGAAGCATTCACCACAGCTATGGATTTGTACATGGACATGCATGTACCTGATTTCAATACACTCATTGGACAACTACTTACTCAAGAGGCAAAGCTTATCAAAAATGGAGAAAGCTCTAAAGGTAATCAATCTTCAGCTTTATACACTGATAAAAGCAAGTCCAAAGATAACAAAGGAAAGGCAAAGAAAGTGGATGATGAAGCAGGTACATATCAAGTTAAGTATGTAGGTAGAGGAAGATATGGTTGAGGTAGAGGAAGAGGAGGTAGACAAGGTAGGGGGAGATCCCAAGACTCCAACCCATGTTCTATTTGTGGATTAACTAATCACACAACTGAAAATTGCTTTAGGAATTCCAGGAATCAAAGAGGCAGAGGATACAATAGAGGAACTTATGGCTACTCAAGAGGAAGCTTTAATCATTATCATGGCAACTACAACAACTACAATCATTCAAACTATCAAGGAGGCTACAAAGGAAGGAGAGACTTCCATAACTATGCAGAAGACTCAAACAAAGAGGATTCATTATTGATCATGAACATGGCTATGCCACAAGGTAAATGTGATGAGCATGTTTTCTACATAGATTCAGGTTGTTCAAATCATGTGGCAGGAAATGTGGCACTCCTATCAGATTTAGAAGATCCAAGGAACAAGCATGAGGTACAAATAGGAGATGATACAAGACATCTTGTGGAGAAAATAGGAAATGTCAAAGCACCTGATGGAAACATCAACCTACTCAGTAAGGTACTCTATGTCCCTACCATTACAAAGAATTTGATTAGTGTTGGGCAGATAGTACAGAAAGGGTTGCAAGTCAAGTTCACAAAAACAGGAGCATTTGTTGAAGATCCAAGTCAAGGATTTAGAAGAATTGCAAAAGGTGAAAAGACATGTAGATTGTTCACATTTGAATTACAAGACACTAGAAACATTGCTCTCTTTAATTATGGTAGTGAGACACTCACAGAATTGGAAGTATGGCACAAAACGTTAGCACATATTGGTGAAAGGTCATTAAATCAAATTTGGAGGGACCAAAGTGTACTTGGATTCCCTAATTTGTCAAAACAACATATGATTTATAAGTGTAGTGCATGTCAATTTGGAAAGTCTCACAGGTTACCATTCATGAAGAAAGGTTATATGCATGGAGATCTCTTGGAGTTGGTTCATACAGATGTATGGGGACCTAGCAAGGAAGCTTCAATATCTGGATCAATGTATTATGTCTCCTTTATTGATGATTGCAGCAAATGGACAATCCTATTCTTTATGAAACACAAAAATGAAGTTTCTTCATGTTTCAAAAGATATTTGGCTCTTGTGGAGAATCAAACAGGTAAATCACTTAAAAGGCTAAGGTCAGATGGAGGGGGAAAATACTGCTCCCATGAGTTTGATTCTTTTCTTCAATAAAGAGGAATCAAAAGAGAGGTAACTACAAGGTACACTCCTGAGCAAAATGGAGTGGCATAAAGGAGGAATAGGACAATTGTTGAAGCTGCAAGGTCCATGTTAAATGAAAAGCATTTGCCTAATTATCTATGGGCTGAGGCTGTATCTACAGCCACTTGATTAACAGGTTGCCTTCAAAATCCCTTGATGGGATGACTCCATATGAGGCTTGGAATGGAAGAAGACCAAGCTTAGATCATTGTAAAGTTTTTGGATGTATTGCTTTTGCTCATGTTCCTTCACAGGTTAGAGGCAAGATGGATCCAAAGGCAGAAAGGTGTGTATTTCTTGGATATGACAACAATCAAAAGGGTTACACGTTATACAACCCTACCAGCAAAGGATTCTTGGTAAGCAGAGATGTAGTTTTTTATGAAAACACTTCATGGTAGATTCATGCAGGAAGGTCAATTTACCATATGATCTTGAAGAAGATTTTCCAAACCTTGGTAGAGAACAACCAAAGATTGAAGAACAAGACACCTCAGAGGATGATGAAGAATCTCAGATGGAAAAGGTCAAAGCATGGAAGTCTAAAGGTAAAGCAAAATTGCAGGAACTTGGACATGAGGCAGAATCATCACATCATGGCCTAAGAAGATCTATGAGGGAAAAGAAAAAACCAGAAAGGTATGGGTTTTACACCTCATTAGTAACTAAACATTCTATCTACATAGCATAGGACATAAACCAAGAGGAGCCATCATCATTTGAAGAGGCCAAAGCAAAAATAGAATGGAAGCATGCAATGAGGGAAGATATTGAAGCACTTGAGGAAAACAACACTTGGGATTTGGTGCCCAAGACTTCATCCATGAAGGTAATAGGCTCAAGCTGGGTCTATAAACTCAAGAAGAATTATGATGGTTCCATTAACAGGTATAAGGCAAGGCTTGTAGCAAAAGGCTTTGCACAAACTCAGGGAATTGATTATGAGGAGACCTTCTCTCCTGTGGCAAAGATGCCTACTATTAGGGTTTTGCTTAGTATTGCCTCTTCCAAGAATTGGAAGATACTTCAACTAGATGTAAAGAATGCATTCTTGAATGGTTGGATAATAGAAGAGGTATATATGGCACAACCACCTGGTTTTGAGAATCAAGTTTATGTTGATTATGTGTGTAAACTTAACAAAGCATTGTATGGTCTCAAGCAAGCTCCAAGAGCTTGGAATTTCAGGCTTATTTCATTCTTGTAGGACAAAGGCTTTCAACAAAGCAAGGCAGATCCTTCACTCTTTATCAAAAAGAGTAATTCTGAGATCATCTACCTATGTGTATATGTAGATGATATTATATTGACAGGAACTGATGCAGATGGTATGAAGAAGATCAAAGATCAGATGAGAGAAGAGTTCAAGATAAGTGATTTGGGTTCACTTACCTACTTCCTAGGTTTGGAAGTTGTCTACATAGATCACGGTTTGTTTCTCACTCAAAGAAAGTACATTAAGGACATGTTGGTAAAATTCAAGATGCAAGATTGTAAGATTGCGGGTACTCCAATCGAGGTCAATCACAAATTGAGCTCACATGAAGGTGAATTCATAGAGGACATCACATCATATCAAAGTCTAGTGGGTAGTCTCAACTATGCCACATTGACAAGAGTAAATATATGTTAGAGTGTGAGTGTGCTAAGCGAATTTATGCACACACCAAGGAAACCACATACGGATGCTGCCAAAAGGATTCTCAAGTATCTCAAAGGAACCATAAATTAAAGACTTTATTATCCTTATGTATCTGATTTAGGGTTGAAGCTATTTTCTGATGCGGATTGGGCTGGCTCCAAAGAAGATAGAAGGAGCACTTCAGGTTATCTTACCTTTGCAGGTTCAAAGCTTATTTCATGGTCATCCAAGAAGCAACCCACAGTTGATCTCTCTTCTACTGAAGCTGAATACAGAGGTCTTGCCGTAGCTACACAAGAAGCTACGTGGATGAAGACATTATTCAAAGATCTTGGATTGGAGTTTGGAACTCCAACTATTTATGGTGACAATATGAGTTCTATTGATTTGGCTGCTAATCCTATTTTTCATGCAAGGACTAAACATATTGAAGTTCATTATCATTATGTAAGAGAGAAGGTTCTAAGCAAAGAGATTCAAATATCATATGTGTCCACTCATCAACAATGTGCATATATTCTAACCAAAGCATTGGATGGTACAAAGCTTTGCAAATTCAAGGGTATGATTGGTTTACAGGTAATCTTGGAAGATTGAAGACCTCAAGCATACTTGGCTTGAGGGGGAGCTGTTGGAGCAAGTCTATGACAAGCCTAAGTATTGGCCTTAGTCCCACAAAGTCATAGAAGAAGCCTTAAAATGAAGACAATGTAAAGTTCACTTGTGAACTACCTCTTGTAACTTTTGAAGACTTTACTTAATGTAAAAGTGAAAGAATCTTAAGTGGTTGAGTCCACTTGATCAAAAAGGGAAAGAGAAGCCACGAATTCGTGATTTGTGGTAGATAGAGAATCAAATCAATCACTAATTGATTGGAGAGTGATTGAGGGAAGTTAGCCTCCCAAGATCAACTATAAATACATGGTAGTCTTAGTCGTGGTTATGTGAAGACCTCCAAGAGCTGAGCTTTATGCCATATCAAGGTGTGATTCCAAGGGACACATATGTATCAGTAAGTCCATTTCAGTGTACAATAAATATACTTTCATTTTCATGATCATTTGAGTTCATATTTCCATGTTCTTGCGAAGTGTACTACTCACCGCCATATCTCTCAGCTTTCTCAGTCAGATTGCAGAGATGGTTTCTTTGAGCTTGGTTCATCATTTTCAGTGATTTAACTTGGTAAAGTTAGCTCTATAAGTCTACTATATTCTCACCAATTTTCATTTCATTTGGGTGTTGCAATCTTCAGTTATGTTCAATTGAAGTCAACACTATCTGTTCATTTTCAAGTCTCTGTCAGGTACCTGACTTTTTTACTCATCTTGTCAGAGCTATTTCTCAGTGTATACTTATCCAAATTCAATGATTTAAAGGTTGTTGGATTAAAATACTGTCTAGTATAAGCATGAAAATTTTCATAATCATTGGATTCTTAAATCTTGAGTTATGATCATTTTTCGGCTCACTGGTCTCATTACTATAGCAGCCCATGAAAATCGGGATGATGTCATCACTTGTTAAACATCATTCTCAATGTGTGGTTCCTTATTTTTTATGAGATTAATCTTGAAAGTTAGCTCTTTAAGTTAACTAGATTTCCCCAAGAGGAAGTAAGCTAATTGCTGCTGTGCTTAGAGAATTATGCAAAACACTGGACGTGCAAAGTGAATCTTATACTTCTGACTTAAACTCCAAGCCCCATGGCCGACACCAGTGTTAAAATCTTTCTTTATCCCCCTTGGACTATTTCTAGTAAGATAGGATTAACAGAGATATTTCCTACAAGTTTCTAGGGTTGGACAAGGGTCTATTGGAACAGAGGCCCTATAATGATTTTCTTGTACTTATTTAATCTTCTTCACTATTATCCCTCACAGAATACTATCTTTTGGACAAGGCTCTGTTGGAACAGAGGCCCTATAATGATTTTCACGCACTTACTTAATCTTCTTCATTGTTATCCCTCACAGAATACTATCTTTATCTTTACTGAAATCGAGTAAAAGCTTACACAATCATATTCAATCCTTTGAACACATTCACTTATATACTATCAAATTCCTGGATGCTCATCCAGCAACCACAATTTACTTATAGCAGGATATATATATATATATATATATATATATATATATATATATATATATATATATATATATATATATATATATATATATATATATATATATATATATACATGACAATGATCATTATTATCATTTAGAAGACTACAACGTTCCTCAACGTCTTAACCAAACTTACTATATGAATAATTCCTTCAATTAGAATCAAACACTTAACTGATGCAAATGAATACAGCACCAAGTCAGGTTTGAATCCATAGTAAGAATCAACATAGAGCACGTTCGGCCGCCCTGCCACATGCAGTCTGGCAAGGACCTGCGGTGCATCTCCTTCACTACTAAGCAATGCGAACACAACTCCCTTTTATATTAATCAACCACAAGTTACATCGCTTCAACATTTTACGGCGCTTCACAAAAATAATTGCAAAAATATCATGAATAATACATAAGACCATCCCGCGGCCTACCATATACAAGCTAGGGGGAAAAACCTCCTAAAGATGGAAAAAAGTGCCCCGGTGGTCCTAGTGTGCTCACACAAACCACTACCTAAATATATCAACAAATCCCCCTGGGAGTGGTGCGGTGAACGAGGAGTTGGCACCATGTATAAGGAAGTGCCAAGCTATGTGGAATCAATCCACAAAAGGAAGTAAGACCAAAGCTTTGCGAAAATCTTTAAACTTCTCCTTAGGTAGAGCCTTTGTGAAAAGGTCTACAATGTTTTCTTGTGTCGGCACATATGCCAAGCTGATCTCTCTAGTAGAGAACCTCTCCTTGACATAGTGATATAGCACCTCAATGTGCTTGTTGCAAGCATGGAACACAGGGTTCCTTGCAACTGTCGTGCACTTTGACTAACAGTGAAGATGGTGGTGGCATAAGACTGACCAACACCCAACTCAACCATAAGGCATCTGAGCCACACACACTTAAGAGTTGCTATGAAAGCTTCCCTATACTCATCCTCACAACTAGAAAAGGCCACAACAGGCTGCTTCTTGCTCAACCAAGATATGCATGATCTCACAAGCATGAAGCAAAAACCACTAGTGGAGACACATGGCATAGCGTCCAACCTAATTAGAGTAAAAAAAAGCATGTAAATCTGGTGGTAGTGGTCTCCCCTTGGGATAAAACAATCCAAGTAGCCAGGTACCACTCAAGTAGTGAAAGATGCACTTAACCTCCTACCAATGCTTGACACCTATGCAATGCATAAAATTGCTCATCTGTGAGACAACAAACTAAATATCTAGCTGACTAATGCATAAATAAATCAAGCATCCAACAACCTACTGATAGAGAACAACATCAAATGCATCTCCAGCATCATGAAGACTCAACCATAAACTTGTTTCCATAGGAGTGGCAATATGTTTGCAGTCGAAGGCCAAAATACTGCAACAATGTGTCAATATATTTTGTTTGATAGAAAGCTATTCTGCCATCAACTTGCATAAACTGAATGCCCAAATAATGACACAAATGCCCCAAATCTAACATCTCAAATGAGGCATGCAAATTAGCCTTAAAATCAACAATATGCTTCTCATGAGGACCAATGAGAAGCATGTCATCAACATATACAACAATGATCAAAAGCACATCATTTGCACGTGTAACATATAAGGTGCTCTTAGTTGGACTTTTCTCAAAACCATGTGCAATGAGGTAGGCATGTATCTTTTCATGCCAAGCACATGGTGCTTGCTTCAAACCATATAATGCCTTTTCCAACATGCACACTTTGTTTTCATGCCCATTCTTCACAAAACCATGGGGCTAAAAAGCATACACTTCTTAATGCAAGTGACCATTCATAAATGCAGTTTTAATGTCCAACTGATGTATGTTCCAACCATGATGAGTTGTAAGTGCACAGATGCTACGAACAATAGTCATTCCACATGTAGGAGCAAATGTCTCATCAAAATCAATGCCTTTTTCTTGAGCATAAACCTTTGCAACAAGCTTAGCCTTATACCTGTCAATGATTCCATCAGACTTACACTTCAACTTGTATACCCACTTAGTGTCAATGGCCTTGTTGCAAGGAGGAAAGTCACATAAAGACCAGGTACCATTCCTCATAATAGAATCATATTCTGATTGCATAACGGCCATCCAATTTAATGAATTTTGTGCTTCATCAAATGAATATAGGCTCATTCTAGAGGCATCCATAACATAGAAATCTGATGCAAAACAAGCACTATGAGATCTGAATGAGTATAATATGATAGAGGTGCATCTAATTTGCTATCACGCAAAGTCTACACCAATCATTTTGGCATAGTTTTTGCCTCCTCAATATCATCTCTCTCATCAACAAGTACATCATGTAAATCTTCATCAGAAATGGAATGATCAACATCATCACATGAAACCTATAAAGGTTGAGAAATTGCCTCATTTGAACTAGCACTAGATTGTCCACCTGTAAAAAGAGGCAGCAAAGTGTCATACATATCTTTGGAGCTAACCGATGTCTCCTTAGTATATGAAAGCAATGGATGAATAGCATCCTCCACAAAAAAACATCATAGCTAACCAAAATGTGTTTAGTCTACGGATGATACTGACGATAGCCATTACTTTTAGAACTGTATCTAACAAAAATACATTTCGTTGCTTTATCATCTAATTTCCTACATTGTTGTCCAGCCACTAATGCATATCATGGACAACCAAAAACATGGAGGTGAGCAACAGATGGCTTGTGACCATGCCAAGCTCATATGGAGTGATAGACTGCAATGCTTTAGTGGGACACGTGTTAAGTACATATGTTGCACACATAACAACCTCAAGCCAAAAACTATGTGGTAAAGCTTGACTCTTGACCATACAACTTGCCATCTCCATGAGTAACTTGTTCTTCCTTTTAACATCTCCATTATATTGAGGTGTATACGGCACTATCCACTAATGTTTTACCCACCTTCAGCCAAAAATGCATTAAAGTTAGAAGACATATATTCCCCCTCTTGATCAAAATGGAGGGTGCCCATCTTACATGCTGATAAATTTTCAACCAAAACCAATTTTTTTTTGAAGCACATAAACACTTCGGATTTTGCTTTCAGTGGATACACCTATGCATACCTAGAAAAATCATCAATGAAAGTCATGAACTAAAAGTAGTTCCCAAAAGAGGATGTCTACATAGAACCACAGACATCACTATGAACAAGCTGCAATTTCTGAGTAGCTCAAACTGAACCATCTTTCAAACATGAGGTGTTGGTGCAATTCACAAGCCTACACATTTGGCTTGTAGTTCATACACATATGAAGATGCATAGGAATCAATGCTAGGGATTAATTACCACTTTATCCTTTTGTAAAAGTCATATTTGACTTGGAATCTTTGTAAACACCTACCAAAAAGAACTCGTGGAAAAGTTAGCTTTGATTGATGGAATATCTCCTATAATGGAGGATCACTTTTTAGAGAGAGCCAAAAATTTGAATTCAAATTCAAATTGGAATCTATATAAACCTCTAAGAAAAGAGTCGCGGTATGTAGACTCATCATTCCGAGCTTTCATTGTACTTTTGAGGCCTACACTCTAGCCCACACCTGTCTACACCATTAGGCAATGATCTTCATGCCTATGGCATTGTACAACAGTGTTCATTAATACATATATCTACATTGTTCATTTTCTGAGTTCTCTGTCATAGTATCTGAAAGACTGTCAACTTGTGGAGATCATATCTCACTCATCTCTCGACCAAATTCAAACATCTATAGCTTGTTGGAACCATCTCAAAGTTTTCTACATGCTATCAAAATTTGAAGGATTTATATTCAGCCATTTCATAGAAAAGTTTGTCGAAGTGATCACTGGTCAAAGTCTGCAATAGTCCTAAAATATCAAGGGTAAAGGTTTACTTGCTAAATTAATTTCTCTGAGCATAGTTAATCTTTTTAAGTGATTCCACTTGGAATAGTTAGCTTGCTAAGCTAATTAGATATTCCTAAAAGGAATTTTTCCAATTCCTATTGTGTTGGTCATACTGAGCAAAAGATACAGCAAGTGTCTAGCCAAAAATAGAAGGTTTTCTTGAAGACTTGAAGTTCAAAGTTGTTTGTTTTGATTCAACTTTTTCATACATCATTTCCAAAGTACATAGGCCAATTTATGGTGTCATTGGAAAGCTAAGAAGGTCCATTTATCAACTTTGAAGCATAAAAGGGCTGGTACAAAGCAGGATTTGGCAGTACCTGCTCATTCTCTTGAAGTGTTCATCCATCATTCCCAACGGTGGTATCAGAGCAAGTTAAGGTAAAATGGGAGATGGTTTTCCTTCATTTATTGATAAATTGGACATGAACAACTATTAGGCATGGTCTCTAAGGATGAAGACATACCTACAAGGAAGGAGTCTTTATGGATACATCTGAGGAGATGAGGAATTGCCCTCATTCAAAACCAGAGGACTACCAACAAAGGAAGAACATGAGAAGCTCAACACATGGTGTTCCAAGGATGCATTAGCAAGGTCTTACTTACTCAAATCCATCTCTGATTTTCTTTTGCCACATATTAGAAACTGTAAGACATCCCAAGAGACTTGGGAAACCTTGTCATCCTACTTCTCTTCCAAAATAAGGGCCAGAAAAAACCAATTGTGGATTGAATTCACCACACTAAGGAAGCAACCTAAGCAGGCTATTTTAGAGTTTGTGACTAAGATTAAATATGTAGCAGATCAGTTAGCAAGCATAGGATAAGAGATTGAAGAAGAGCAGATATTAAGCCAAGTGATCAATGGGATTAAAGTTGATGACAAGTGGGAAAGCTTCACCACTGCCATGGACCTATACATGGACATGCAAATTCCAGATCTTACCACTCTCATGGGGCAATTTTTCACTCATGAAGCCAAGCTCAACAAGAATGGAGACAGATCCAAAGGTAATAGCTCCTCTGCCCTATACACTAATAAAAGTAAGTCTAAAGATAAAGGCAAGAACAAGAAGATAGAAGATGAAGGCACTACCTCCCAATCCAACTATGCAAGGAGAGGTAGATCATCAAGATGAAGGGGCAGAGGAGGTAAGCAAGGTAGGGGGAGATCTTATAACTCCTCACCATGCAACATTTGTGGTTTATCAAATCACACTACAGATGAGTGTTTCAGGAACTACAAGAATCAGAGAGGAAGAGGATATCAAAGAGGTGGATACTCACAGTCAAGAGGCAGATTCAATCATCATCAAGGGTACAACAACAACTACAATGACAACTACCAAGGAAGATTCAAATCCAGAAAGGACTACAACAACTATACAGAAGAGTAGGATGATTCTCTTCTGATTATGAACATGACTTCAAAACCAGGTACAAATGATGACCATTTCTTCTACATTGACTCATGATGCTCAAATCATGTGGGTGGCAATGTAGCTCTACTCTCTGACCTTGAAGAACCAAGAGGTAAGCATCAAGTACAAACAGGTGATGACACCAAGTACTCAGTAGTTAAAGTTGGAAATGTTAAGACTTGTGATGGAAATCAAAACTTGTTGAGTAGGGTACTATATGTACCAACCATTACAAAAAACTTGATAAGTGTTGGATAGATTGTGGAAAAAGGTTTGCAGGTCAGATTCAACCAATTTGGAGCATTTGTGGAGGATCCAAGGCATGGGTTCAAGAGAATAGCTAAAGGAGAAAAATCAGGTAGACTTTTTATATTTGAGCTAGAAGATACAAAGAATATTGCACTATACAATTATAAAGATCAAACACTTTTAGAGCTTGAGATTTGGCACAAGAGATTAGGGCATGTAGGAGAAAGCACCTTGAAGCAAATATGTAGGGATCAATGTGTAATTGGAATACCCAATGTTTCCAAACAACACATGATATATAAATGTGGTGCTTGTCAGTTTGGGAAGTCACACAGGTTACCCTTCTCAAGGAAAGGCTACATGCATGAGGACTACCTAGAACTTGTCCATACAGATGTATGGGGACCAAGCAAAGACCCTTCAATTTCAGGATCAAGGTACTATGTATCTTTTATTGATGATTATAGCAGGTGGACTATATTGTACTTTATGAAGCACAAAGATGGTGTTCAACTGTTTTAAAAGGTATCTTGCACTTGTTGAGAATCAAACAGGGAAGAATCTAAAGAGGCTAAGGTCAGATGGAGGAGGTGAGTACTTCTCCAATGAGTTTGAAGCTTTCTTGCAGGACAGAGGAATCAAGAGAGAAATCACCACAAGGTATACTCCTAAACAGAATGGGGTAGCTGAGAGAAGAAATAGGTTGATTGTTGAAACAGCTAGGTCAATGTTAAATGAAAAGAAATTACCTAACTACCTATGGGGAGAGAGTGTATCTACTGCCACTTACCTCATAAATAGGTTACCATCTAAGTCCCTTGATGGGATGACTCTTTATGAAGCATGGCATGGGAAGAGACCCTCACTTGATCATTGCAGGATATTTGGATGTGTAGCATATGTACACATTCCTTCTCAGATAAGAGGTAAGCTAGATCCTAAGGCTAAGAAGTGTATCTTTATTGGATATGATCTAAATCAGAAGGGGTACAGGTTCTACAACCCTTCAAATAAAGGATTCATGGTTAGTAGAGATGTTGTCTTTGATGAAATTCATTCTTGCAGAATGAAGAAACCACTTCAGATGATAAAGACATTATCAATCTTGAGGAATTCAAGGCATGGAAGTCCAAAGGCAAAGTCAAGATGAAGAAACTTGAAGACATACCTAAATCTTCAAATCAATCAATCAAAAGATCACAAAGGGAGAGCAAAAAACCTATCAGATATGGGTATGATACCTCTCTTGTTACTAAACATTCTGTATCTTGCCAAAGGCTTGTCAATTGAAGAAGCATGATCATATGAAGAAGCAAAAACTCAAATAGAATGGAAAGAAGCTATGGATGAGGAGATTGAAGCACTCAAAGAAAGTGACACATGGGAACTAGTACCAAAGAAAGAGTCCATGAAGGTAATTGGATCCAGATGGATCTATAAACTCAAAAGAAATTCTGATGGGTCAATAAACAGGTACAAAGCCAGATTGGTGGCCAAGGGTTTTGCATAAACCCAAGGCATTGACTATGAAGAAACATTCTCACCTGTAGCCAAGATGCCAACCATCAGGGTGTTGGTGAGTGTGGCTGCATCTAAAAATTGGAACATGTATCAATTGGATGTAAAAAATGCATTTTTGAATGGATGGATTTCAGAGGAGGTATATTTGTCACAACCTCCTGGCTATGAGGATCCAAACAAGGTAACATATGTGTGCAAATTGAATAAAGCTCTTTATGGATTAAAGTAGGCACCTAGGGCATGGAATCACTGGTTGACCACTTACCTTCAAGACCAAGGTTTTGTTATGAGCAAGGCAGACACTTCTCTATTCATGAAGAGAAGTAATTCAGAGGTAATATACCTATGTGTATATGTTGCTGATATCATACTTACAGGTAATGATGTCAATGGAATCAGACAAATCAAGAACCAGATGATGAAGGAGTTCAAGATCAGTGATCTTGAATTACTAAAGTATTTTCTTGGACTTGAGTTAGTCTATACTAACTCTAGAATCTATATTAATCAGAAAAAATACATACAGGATATGTTGAAGAAGTTTAAATTGCAGGATGCCAAAGTTGCAAGTACTCCAATGGAGGTAAACCTAAAACTAAGTGCCCATGAAGGTGATGAACTTGATGATATTACAGGTTACCATGGGAAGCTTGAACTATGCTACCTTAACAAGGATAGATATTGCATATGGAGTTAGTGTGCTAAGTCAGTTTACGCACAAGCTAAGAGTACCTCACTTAGAAGCTACCAAAAGAATTCTAAGGTATCTCAAAGGCACTCAACATCATGGTTTGTATTTCCCATAAACTTCAGACTTGGATATCAAGATTTATTCAGATGCAGATTGGGCAGGATGTAAGGATGATAGGAGGAGCACTTCTGGATACATTTCATTTACAGGTGATAAACCAATATCATGGTCTTCAAAGAAGCAACCTACTGTTGCTTTATCTTCTACAGAGGCAGAGTATAGAGGATTGGCAAATGCCACTGAAGAAGCCATATGGATCAAGTTATTGTATACAGAATTGGCTTTGTATACTATCTCACCATTGATCTTTAGAGATAATACAAGCTCACTTCACCTTGCAGCTAATCCTATTTATCATGCTAGGACCAAGCATATAGAGGTCCATTACCATTATGTGAGAGAGAAGCTATTAAGCAAGGACATTCAACTAACATATGTATCAACCAACATGCAGTGTGCAGATTTGTTAACTAAAGCATTGGATGGAACCAAACTTTGCAGGTTCAAATCAATGATTGGATTGCAGGATATACATGAAGACTGAAGATGAAGACCAAGCCAAAATGTTTGGCTTGAGGGGGAGTTGTTGGTGCAATTCACAAGCCTACACATTTGTCTTGTAGTTCATACACATATGAAGATGCATAGGAATCAATGCTAGAGATTAATTACCACTTTATCCTTTTGTAAAAGTCATATTTGACTTGGAATATTTGTAAACACCTACCAAAAAGAACTCGTGGAAAAGTTAGCTTTGATTGATGGAATATCTCCTATAATGGAGGATCACTTTTTAGAGAGAGCCAACAATTTGAATTCAAAAATCAAATTGGAAGTGAACATCTATATAAACCTCTAAGAAAAAAGTCGCGGTATGTAGACTCATCATTCCGAGCTTTCATTGTACTTTTTGAGTGTGTGTGAGGCCTACACTCTAGCCCACACCTGTCTACACCATTAGGCAATGATCTTCATGTCTATGGCATTGTACAACAGTGTTGATTAATACATATATCTACATTGTTCATTTTTTGAGTTCTCTGTCATAGTGTCTGAAAGACTGTCAACTTGTGGAGATCATATCTCACTCATCTCTCTAACAAATTCAAAGATCTATAGCTTATTGGAACCAGCTCAAAGTTGTCTAAATGCTATCAAAATTTGAAGGATTTCTATCCAGCCATTTCAGAGAAAAGTTTGTCGAAGTGATCACTGGTCAAAGTCTGCAACAGTCCTAAAATATCAAGGGTAAAGGTTTACTTGCTAAATTAATTTCTCTGAGCATAGTTAATATTTTCAAGTTATTCCACTTGTAATAGTTAGCTTGCTAAGCTAATTAGATACTCCTAAAAGGAATTTTTCCAATTCCTACTGTGCTGGTCATACTGAGCAAAAGATACAGTAGGTATCTAGCTAAAAATAGAAGGTTTTCTTGAAGACTTGAAGTTCAAAGTTGTCTGTTTTGATTCAACTTTTTCGTACATCATTTCCAAAGTACATAGGCAATTTTATGGTGTCATTGGAAAGCTAAGAAGATCCATTTATCAACTCTGAAGCATCAAAGGGCTGGTACAAAGCAAGATTTGGTAGTACCTACTCATTCTCTTGAAGTGTCAATTCATCATTCCCAACATGAGGAACACTGCATTTTGCCCAAAATATAGCCTTCATAAACATGTTTACCAAGTGCCTCAAGTTTAGGGAGAGAGGACACCCTTTCAGATTTCTACAGACCTAGTAAATTAGCAAAATTTAGATGACCAAAGTGTGCATGCCAAAGCTTTGTATCTGACATAGCATGAGAATCATGTATTGCACATGCTGAATTACTCACATATTTTTCATAGTCTATGAGCTTATACAACCATGACATAAAATTCTAGAAGCAATAATGACATCACCATTTGATAGATCATGAACTCTACATCTATCATCAATAATTTTCACAACCAGACTGATCTTGGCTAATGTTGAAACTGATAACATATTTTTCTTGATCCCTGGCACAAATAAAGCATCTGACAATGTAAAAGAACTACCACCAACAATAGTAAGAAAGATCTTACCAACTCCCATGACAAGATAAGAGGATTTGTTGGCATATGTGATAGTATTTCCTATAGGGGCAGGTGCAAGTGAAGTGAAGAAATTGCAATGTGAGGTAATATGTTTGGTTGTCCCACTATCAAAGTACCAAACATCTGAGTCTACTACAAACATACACTATTCATGTGAAGATGGGTCATAACTGCAAACATTAGTAAATGCCCATTCTTAATTTGCACAAGATTAGCAGACTCTATTTTGGGTGTAGAGGTCTTTACAACAACCATCCGAGCCTCTTTCTTCTTTGCCTCTTTTGCAGCCAATTTTGGACAACTCTTTATGAGATGATCATTTCCTTTATAGTATTTACAAAATAATTTTTGCTTTTTTGTTTTCTTCTCATCTCTGTCATCCTTCTTTGATTGTGCAGAATTAGTAGATTTCTGCTTACTACTTGAAGAGCTCCATTTACCTTTGCCCTTCTAACTATCCAAGAAAGCTTGATCTGCAACACACATGATGGACCTCTTCTACCTAGACTGATCTTCGTACAATAGAACAGAGACTAACTCCTCAATTGTTAAGGCATTTGGACTGCCTTTCATCATCAATTGAAGAGTAGAAGCAACACTTTGATATGAATATGGAAGACCATTCAGAATAGTATACACAAGTGAACTCTAAGGCAAGACTTCATCAGCAGAGATCAACTGCTCCTTCAAATCTCTGATCTTTGTCAAAAAATTGTCCATGGAATCTCCTTCATTCATGTGCTCACTGTCCAAATGTTTTCAAAGGTAAGCAACACGAGCCTCATTCCTTGCTTGGTATAAAGTGGTTAGTGTATCCCAAGCATCCTTTACTGTTTTGTAGGAGCGAATGTGGGGAATAATGGCATTTTTGATAGACAAGGCTATCAATGCATGTGCCTGAGCATCTCTACCATCCCAACAAATTTTCTTTACAGTAGGTGCAATAGGAACCGTAGTAAGAATATGAATATGAAGAATATCACCATCTTCAATGCCATCTGCATCACCTTCAACAACTATATTTGCAAGTGTAATAGGATGTTTTTCAACAACCTGCACAATATTCCATAGTCCTTGTGCAATCAATACATGTCGCATCATATAAGCCCATAATGGGTAATTGGTACCATCCAACTTATCCTCTATAGCTAACATACAAAATACATCACTGCTTTGAGCCATGGCGAGTGACTAAAATACCATGATGCAGAAAAATGATTGTATCTCAAAAAGCTTAACAAAATTACCTTGTTGATTTTTGCTAAACCTGTAGCAGGCTTTGAGATGCTTATACTAGCGAATTGAAACTTGTATATATCTTTGGCACAAAAAGATAAAATTGCCTACACAAGCACTCTCATAGTGCATTTGGAGGCATAAACAAGTTGAGATCGCAATTTCGACACCAGAGAGCAAAGCAATTTCGAACTCCTAATCGCTTTGAGTATGCTCACCAAATTTCATGCGCTTTTGAGACTGTGACTTGAGGGGTGTCGACGATGCCCTAGAGCATGCTTGAAGGAACTTTTTGATGATGGTTTAAGCATGTTAAACTCAAAACTCTATACACGTGCTCTCCATTTATCATGTGCATCTTCACATGATGCATTTGAGAGAATCGGGAATAAAGGAGACCATCCTCAAATGAATGCATCATGGATTTTCAAATTTTTTAAGAGCTATGTATGTCAATCAAGCCTCCAAGGGCAGATGAAGTGGCTTGTACACATATGTAATTTGTTTAAGAATGCTTCTAGGATTGATGTGATTCAGAGGTGGCTTCTTTGCAAACATAGCTTCTTTGGTGAGCATATATCAAAAGAGGTGGCTAAAAGGGAGAACCCTAATCAATAATATTTGACAAAGCTTGAAAATGATTTTGTAAATAAAAATGTATATAACTTATGTTTTTTGCTTTAATTGTAAGGAAGAAACAAGAAACCCTTATTAGCAAGTGAAGAATAAGGACTTAGAATGAAGATTTAGAGATGATCAAGGATGCAGAATCAGAAGGGCTACTGACTCCACACAGATGATATGTTATTGTTCTAGTTTCCTTTTCCTCTTGTATATCTGTGTGTAAAAAGACTTCATGATTTGAGCATGTGATATATGAAGAGATGCATAAATACTAAGAGAATTAAGTAGATTAAAGATTTCATATATCTATTGGGATTACATGCGATATATGAAGGATCGAAATTATGTGGGTAGAATTGGGAAGCAGACTAGAGCTTTCGGGAGCAAAGACATGGGCAAGTGAAGGAAAGGCTTAAACTGAGTACTGAGATAGATTATGATTTAGATAGGGCTTCATATACCCACCAGCTATATATGTACATGTACGTGTTATCAGTGCGCTACGACGGGCTAGTAGGTGGGTGGAACTACCCTGGTCGGGTGATCAGGGCCATGAACCAATGCTTGTTTAATCATACGGCCTGACCTTTGTGTTGCCATGTGCCTATATGGGTCGATAGGCAAGTGGAGTCACTCTGGTTGGGTGGTCCGAGCCACGAGTTGACGTCAATTTCATATGGGGCTGATGTGTGTCGTGTGCTATGTTGGGTCAGTAGACAAGTGGGGTAAACCTGGTCGGGCGGATAGGTCTATGAGTCACACCCGATTTTGGCATAGGCTGACTTGTGTAAATAAAAGAGTAAATCAATAAAAATAAAAGAAAAAAGACTCAGCTCGGATGAGGTGCAAAGAAAAATAAAAATAAAGCAAAAATAAAAGTAAAACGAGAAAAAGATATGATGCGGGTTTGGAGGGCGAGAGATCAACTGAGAAACCAAATTGTAGTTCCATAAATTAAGTTCGTAGGAATTAGTATATGCAGTTAGTAGGAATTAGTATATGAGTGTGCTTGGGTAAGCTACTGTATGTGAATAGGTTAAGCAAACGAGAGAGCTAAGAAGTTTACAATTCATTCATATGGTCTCTAGTATGATTGTATTGACTGTGTCATGATATGTTGTATGCGATGCTTGTTTCTACTTCTTTCTCTAATTTTATGCAAAGTTTAATATATTTTCAAATTCATGTCTTTAATTAAATTTTCTTTAAGATTGAAATTTATCCACCCATGACTATTTGATGCTTGTTTGAGTTTGATGTTATGTATGCAAGATGGGACATCAAGAGGATACACAAGTTCAGAGGGGGTGGTTGTGGACATGATTTGAAACCAAGCTAAATAATCAAGCATGAAACACCAATTTAAAGCTCTACTAAAAGTCTCATGGTATGCGTCAAATACCCTGACTAAAGATGCTAGAAGTTGCTCAACATGTCAATGGATTTGCACTATTTGTTGCATTGAAGGACTATGTGAAGAAGGGTGCTTTGAAAGAAGGTAGATTATTACATGATCATGCAGTCTGAAGCGACAACGATGCAAATGCAATTGTGGGAACATCCATTGTTAACATGTATGTAAGGTGTGGAAGCTTTGAAGAGGCAAGTAAATCTTTTAATACCTTCTCATATCATGATGTGGTGTCTTGGAATGCCTTCATCTCAGCTTGTATTGAGCACCACAGGATGATACGTGGCATGGTCAGCTGATTCATGAACACATCATAATGAGTGGAAGGATCATTGATGAAACATGTGGTAGTTCATTTATTGACATGTATGCCAAATGTGGTGAATTCACTATTGTAAACAAAGTCCTTTGTATGGTTCCTGTTCAAAATGAATGGTCAAATGGGGCCATCATTGGAGGCTATATTCAACAGGGCCACCCTTGTTTAGCACTCCATTTGTTTATAAAAATCCAATCTAGGGATGTAAATCCTAATCAAGTTATCTATTCATCTGTTTTGATATCTTGAGTCGCTTAAGAGACTCAGATAAAGGCAGAGTCCTACATCATTGCGTTCTAGCAGACTCTATGGAATCAAGTGAAACAATTAGCCAAAGTCTTTTCACTATGTACTCGAGCTTTAGCAGTCTAGCAGAGGCACACAAAGTTTATGGAAATATTCGTGGATTTAACCAATCACTTGTGATCCAATGATTGTTGGGTACATCAAGCATGAGGAGAACAAATTGGCCATAAAATTCTTTCAAAAATACAGTATGAAGGAATCAAGCCTAGTGAGACTATGTTTTCATGTGCTTTGAAAGCATATGGAGAAATCAGAGATTTAATTAGAGGTAGGTCAGTCCATGCACACATCATTATCAACCTATTCAAACTAGATGTGGTTATCATCAACAACATTACTGATATGTATTGTTGATATATTTAGGTAGTGATGTGTGTGAGCACTCTAGGACCGCCAGGGCACTTTTTTCCCTGTTTAGGAGGTGTTTTCCCCCGACTTGTATATATGCCTATTGCCCTAATGGGCTACTTATCTTTGTACATTCTAGTGGTAATAGATTTAGTATTGTGTGTTTTGCTCCAAGCTTCTTCTTCTTCCTTGTGCTATTTGCATGCTTCCACAGACATCTAACTCCAACAGCTGGTATCAAAGCAGGTCACCACTTCACCAAGGGCATCGTCAACCTCTCTAGTTGTAGTCTCAGAATCACACGAAATTTGGTGAGCATACTCAGGGTGTTTCAAATATCAAAAGAGCTTCGCTATGACGTGCCAAAATTGTTATCTGAGCTCGTTTTGGCCTCCGAACACACCCTTGTAGTGCTTGTGCAGACTATTTTGTCTTTCAGTGCCAAAGATATATACCAGTTTTGGTTTGCCAGTATAAGCATCTAGAAGTCTGCTATAGGTTTAGCATAACTTGCCAAGGTAGTTTTGTTCAACTTTTTCAGATGCAGTCATTTTTCTGCATTAGGGCATTTTAGTTAGTGGCCATGGTTGAAAGCAGTGATGTATTTCATACGTTGGATGTTGAGGATAAGTTGGATGGTACAAATTACCCATTGTGGGCTTATATGATGCATCATGTATTGGTCGCAAAAGGACTATGAAATATTTTTGAGGGTGTTGAAAGACGTCCTATTACACCTACGAATACAGGTACTACAAATATAGGTATTGAAGCTGATGCAGATGGTGTCAAAGATGGTGATATTCTGCAAATTCCTGTTCGTGCTGTTGTTTCTGTTGCACCTACTGTAGAGAAAAATCATTGGGATGGTAGAGATGCTTAGGCACATGCATTGATAGCTTTGTCTATCAAACGTGCCATTATTCCTCACATTCGCTCTTGCAAAACAGCTAAGGATGCTTGGGATACACTTAGCACATTGTACCAAGCTAGGAATGAGGCTCGTGTTGCTTACCTCCAAAAACAGTTGGAGAGTGAGCACATGAATGAAGGTGATTCTATGGACAATTTTCTAACAAAGATCAAGGATTTGAAGGAACAATTGATTTCTATAGATGAAGTCCTTCTAGACAATTCACTTGTGCAAACTGTTCTAAATGGTCTTCCCGACTCATATCAAAGTTTTGCTTCTACTCTTCGTTTGATGATGAAAGGCAATCCAAATGCCTTAACATTTGAAGAGTTAGTTTATGTTTTGTTGCACGAAGACTAGTCTAGGCAGAACAGGTCTATTATGCGTGTTACAGATCAAGCTTTCCTGGCTACTCAGAAGCGCAAAGGAAAATGGAGCTCTTCAACTACTAAGCAAAAATCTACAAATGTTGCACATTCGAAGAAGGAAGACAAAGATGAGAAGAAATCAGAAAAGCAGAAATTGTTTTGAAAATACTATAAAGCAAATGATCATGTCATTAAGAGCTGTGCAAATCTGGTTGCTAAAGAGGCAAAGAAGAAAGAGGTCAGAATGGTTGTTTCAGAGGCCTCTACACCAAAAACAAAGTTTGCTAATCTTGTGCAGGATGAAGAATGGGCACTTACTACTATTTGCAATTTTGACCCATCTTCTCATGAGTAGTGCATGTCTACAATCGACTCAGATGTTTCGTACTTTGATAGTGGGGTGACCAAACATATTACCTCACAGCGCAGTTTCTTCTCTTCACTCAAGCCTGCCCCTACACGGAATACTGTTACATGTGCCAACAACTCCTCTTATCTTGTTATGGAAGTTGGTAAGATCATTTTGACTACTGCTGATGGTAGTTCTTTCACTTTCTTAGATGCTTTGTTTGTGCCAAGGATCTTACTGATGACAGATGTATAGTTCATGATCTACCAAATGGCGACGACATTATTGCTTATGGCATTTTATGTCATGGGCTATATAATCTTGTAAACTATGAAAGATTTGTAAATGATTTGGCATGTGCAGTACATGATTCTCAAGATATGTCCGATGCAAAGCTTTGGCATGCATGCTTTGGTCATTTGAATTTTGCTAGTTTGCTACACCTGCAGAAATATGAAATGGTGTCCTCTTTGCCAAAACTTGAGGCACCTAGAAAACATGTTCGTGAAGGTTGTATTTTGGGCAAAATGTAGTCTTCCTCCTTTCCAGAAGATGGTTCAATTGAGGCTACTCAGAAATTGTAGCTTGTACATAGTGATGTCTGTGGTCCTATGCAAACACCTTCTTTTGGGAACTATCTTTACTTTGTGACTTTCATCGATGATTTTTCCAGGCATGCATGGGTATATCCATTGAAGGCAGAGTCCGAAGTGTTTATGTGCTTAAAATAATTTTTGGTTTTGGCTGAAAATCTGTTAGCATGTAAAATGGCTCTGTTCTGATCAAGGGGGAATATATATCTTTGGACTTTAATGCATTTTTGGCGGAATGTGGGATAAAACATCAATGTAAAGTGTCATATACACCTCGAATGGATTTGCTAAAAAAAAGAAGAGGTCACTCATGGAGATGGCGAGGTGTATGGTCAAGATTCAGGCTTTACCACATAATTTTTGGCTTGAGGTTGTCATGTGTGCAGCATATGTACTTAACAGGTGTCCCACTAAAGCGCTATAGTCTATCACTTAATATGAGGCTTGGCATGGTCGCAAGCCATCTGTTGCTCATCTGCGTGTTTTTGGTTGTTTGGCATATGCATTAGTGCCTGAACAACATCGCAAAAAATTAGATGATAAAGCAGTAAGATGTATTTTTGTTGGGTACAATTCTAAAAGCAAAGGCTTCGTCTGTATCATCCACAGACTAAACGCATTATGGTTAGCCGTGATGTTGTTTTTGTGGAAGATGCTATTCAGCCCTTTCTTTCATGTACTAAGGAGACATATGTTAGCTCCAAAGACATGTATGATACTTTGCTGCCTCTTTTTATAGGTGGACAGTCTAGTGTTGGTCCTAATGAGGCAACTTCTCAGCCTTTGCAAGTTTCATGTGATGATGCAGATCGATTCATTTTTTATGCAGATTTACATGATGCACTTGTTGATGAGAGAGCTGATATTGAGCAAGCAAAAGCTATGCCAAAATGGCTGGTGCAGACTTTGCATGAGATCAAATTAGATGCACCTCTATCATATCATACTTGTTCAGGCTCTCATAGTTCCTCCTTTGCATCAAGTTGCTATGCTATGGCTGCCTCCTGTCTCTGTGATGAGACTGAACCTGTTTTGTTTGATGAAGCACAAAATTCTGAACCTTGGATGGCTACAATGCAATCTGAATATTATGCTATCATGAAAAATGGTACCTGGTCTTTATGTGACTTGCCTCCTGGCAAGAAGGCCATTGGCACTAAGTGGGTATACAAGCTAAAGCGTAAACCTCATGGAATAGTTGACAGGTATAAGGCTAGGCTTGTTGCAAAGGGTTATGCGCAGGAAAGACTCATTGATTTTGATAAAACCTTTGCTCCTACTTGCCGAATGACTATTGTTCGTAGCATTTATGCACTTGCAGCTCATCATGGTTGGAATGTACATCAGTTGGACATTAAAACAACATTTCTGCATGCTGACTTGCATGAAGAAGTGTATGTTTTTCAGCCTCGTGGCTTTGTGTAGAAAGGGCATGAAAACCAGATGTGCAGGTTAAAGAAGGCATTATATGGTCTAAAGCAAGCACCACATGCTTGGTATGAAAAGATACATGCCTATCTAATTGCACATGGTTTTGAGAACATTCCAATTGAAAGCACCTTATATGTTTAGTGTGCTAGTGATCTGCTTCTGATCATTGTGGTGTATGTTGATGACATGCTGCTCACTCGTCCTCATGACATGCATATTTTTTATTTTAAGGCTGATTTGCATGCCTCATTTGAGATGTCTGATTTGGGGCATTTGCATCACTATTTGGGCATTCAGTTTATGCAAGTTGATGGTGTAATGGCTTTGTGTCAAATGAAATATATTGATAGATTATTGTAGCATTTTGGCCTTGAAGACTGTAAGCCTATTGCCACTCCTATGGAGACACGTTTACGGTTTAGTCTTCATGATGTTGGAGATGCATTTGATGTTGTTCTCTATCAGCAGGCTGTTGGATGCTTGATTTACTTATGCATTACTTGACCAGATATTCAGTTTGTTGTTTCACAGATGAGCAGTTTTATGCATTGCCCAGGTGTTAAGGATTGGCAGGCAGTTAAGCGCATCTTTCGCTACTTGAGTGGTACCAGCTACTTGGATTGTTTTATCCCAAGGGGGACCACTACCACCAAACTTGCATGCTTTTTTAGACAGAGATTGGGCTGGTTGCTATGACACTCATGTGTCCACCAATGGTTTTTGCTTCAGGCTTGGTAGCTCATGTATATCTTGGTTGAGCAAGAAGGAACCTATTGTGGCCACTTCTAGTTGTGAGGCTAAGTATAGGGTAGCTTTCACATTGACTATTGAGTGGTTGTGGCTCAGAAGACTTATGGTTGATTTGGGTGTTGGTCAGTCTTCTGTCACCACCATCTTCACTAACAGTCATAGCACATTGGCAATTGTGAGGAGACCTGTGTTCCATGCTTACACTAAGCACATTAAGGTGCATTATCATTATGTTAGGGAGAGGTTCTCTGCTAGGCAGATCAGCTTGGCATATGTGCCCACGTAGGAGAACATTGCAGACCTCTTTACGAAGGCTCTGCCTAGGGAGAAGTTTGAAGCTTTTCACAAAGCTTTGGGCTTACTTCCTTTTGTGGATTGATTCCACACAGCTTGACACTTCCTTATACATGAGTGCCAGATCCTTGTTCACCACATCACTCCTAGGGGGGATTTGTTGATATATTTAGGTAGTGATGTGTGTGAGAACTCTAGGACCACCGAGGCACTTTTTTCCCTCTTTAGGAAGTTTTTTCCCCCGGCTTGTATATATGCCTATTCCCCTAACGAGCTACTTATCTTTGTACATTCTAGTGGTAATAGATTGAGTATTGTGTGTTGTGCTCCAAGCTTCTTCTTCTTCCTTGTGTTGTTCACATGCTTCGAGAGATGTCTAACTCCAACATGTACCTCAGTTGTGGTAGTCTAAAAGAATCCAAAAGGGCGTTTGAAACATCAAGGGATTGTGATGTAATGTCATGGAACTCACTTCTTGCGGGAATACATACATAGGAATGGTGCTAATCTCTGCCAACCTCAGCTCTTGGAGGTTCTTCACAAATGGAAGGCGAAGGGGGGCTTAGGTATCTCAGAAGGGTGTGTGCCATAGGGGATCGATCAAGAAGAGAGGACACATGGTATTTGATTCTAAAAGGGGGAAGCTCGAGGGCATATAGGGAGGAGGAGGGCTTTGTCTACTCTCTAGTTGTTTTTTTCAGGAGAGCACACATTTACGGGGTGCACTTGGGTGCAGAAAGGAAGTGAGCAAAAAGATAATAAGTAGAACAATGCTCTTCGCCCCATCAGTGGTATCAGAGCATTTTGGAGGCTTGGAGACATCCGTTGTCGTCGAGATTTTCTCTCCTCTCTCACTTATGAAGGCCTACAAAAAACATATTTGGTGAAGGTAGCCAGAATTCCCCGAGAAGTCCAGGATGCATCAAGGATGTCAAAGGAAGGTCACATACAAAGTTTCAAAGAAATCAAGAAAGTCCATGGTAGCGGTCAAAGCTGGTCAAAGCTGGTCAAAGTTGGGAAATTAGGGCAAAAATTTCATTGTCACCAAATTAGATGAAAATCCATATACTTGTAAAGATTGTCAAAGGCAGTCTATAGCCCAAATTTCAGCAGAAAATGGATTTTGTAGCACATTGATATGCTATGTTCATTTTGTAAAAATGTATTTTTTCTAGTTTGACCCTACAAATTCTTGTATAGAAATTTATGTTAGCCATATGGTTTGGCATGTATAAAGACCATATGTGGCTACATATTTGTATAAAGTTTCAAGGCTATCCGAGCTTCCTAGACACCTTAATGCCACCTTGCAAGCTTCCAAATGTAGTCAAACTTGTACAAGTTAGATTCAGATGGGAGTTTTTTCTGCATATTCCTGAAGGAGATCTTTGGAAACATAGTCCTACAATGTTTCATCTTCATCAAAGCCTATTTGGAGGGTCAAAGAGTACAAAGTCCAGTTTTCAGGATCACCGCAGTTTTCTAGTTTAAGAAAATTGAAGGCTTGAATGTCTGCCACATGTCAAAATATGATTGAACCATGCTGTACGGTCAAGATGAGCTCATATTCAAGGGTGGAGGTGCACTAAAGCATAAAGGAAGGAGGATCCACGAATTTTTTCCATAAAAGAAGACCTTTTTTACAATCAAAGATCAATAATGCAGCATTTCTCCAAAAATAGTGGCTTATCTTATCCGAATTGATGTCAGCACTGATCCGACGGTCCAGATCATCCCCAGATCCAATGGTGGAGAATGAGGGCGCCTAAATTTCACTCCTTTACACTAGATTTGATAGAAAGAACAATTCCAAGCCATTGATTTGATTAATCAAATGGTTGTAATCGAAAGTAGTGATCCTAGAGTTGAGAGTTGATTTCTCTAGATCCAAGGGCCCAAATTCATTCAAAAAACTATATAAACCCCCCTCCAAACTCCTAGAGCATCATTGTTAGGCATCCATAGGGCTCATGCTAGCTTACGGTTTCCTTGAGACGATCACCCTCAGTTGAGCGAGTGAGGATCCAAGGTGAGCTAGTATGAGTATAGAACCTAGTTTCAAATTTAAGTTAGAACTCCAATCTAGGATAGGCTCTTGAAACCAGCATCTCTATCTTGACTCACCCTCGGTGGAGCGTGTGAGTGAGTTAGAGCTGATTTTAATGAGTCTTAGACTTCTTTAGTTACACGTTACGAGCCTAGACAGACATAGGGTCACTGGAGTGGAACTCACCTTCTTACGTGTGACATTCGGTTGAACTGTCATGGTTTGAGGGTCGGAACCACCTTTGATCAGTAGACTGCTTAGCATGACGTACCACGACGATATTTTACATGTAACTTAATTCAAATCCTTTTAATTCATGTCACTTGTCACTTGTCTCTTGTCTCCTCTCTCAGTCTCTTAAGTATTTTTACATGTCTTCTATTTCTTCTATGTGTGAGAAGGCTCCGCAGTATTGCGTTGAACCAGTGAGGATGTTTCTTTGAGCTTGTGAGTAAACTCTATCATCATAATTCACTTGCATGCATATAATCCAAACATACCCATACATATTGATTAGTTTCTGAAAGTGTATAAGAAGCTCCAATATTGGACCATTCTTCCTTTCGAAACTGGTTTATGTGTAAGGGTTCCATCTATTCTCGTCATGCATACATATCATCCAAAGAAGACTATGCATATGGATTGGAATTAGGAAGTGTTTAAGAAGCTCCTTCAATGGACCATTCTTCCTTCCAAATTTCATTCGTATGTATGGTTCTCTTTCATTCTTATCATTCATGTTCATAAATCTAACTTGCACTCCTACATTCCTATTCCCATAATCATTTCAACATCTCTCTCTTCTCCATACTCAACATTAATTTCACCTTCACATCTTTAAACCTTCCAACATTCATTAGCTTCATACACCCTGTGTGTGCCACGACTGGACCCGATCCACCCGGATTGCGATCACCTCCACATTTGAACCTGACGTGAAACGCTTCGTGGCATTTGCTTCTGATCTTGTTGGGAGGTTGTGATCCATATCCTTTGTTTCATATTTTTCATCCTCATCATATCATCATCATCAGTCTTGAGTGTTGCACTGGATTTCTCACAGTATCGTGCACATCTTCGTCGTGAAGTAAACGCATTTGTGAGAGATCTAGAGCATCGTGCATCACTTGCTTATTCACATAAGATGGAGGAAGGATTCAAATCCCTTATTGTTGAGAAACAAGGCCAAAGAATAGTCTCTTCTATGTTGAGAGAGAAGGGAAAATTCAATGGCATCAACATCACAAGCTACTTAGATTTGTTTGAAGAGCAATCTATGATTTTTGGTCTTCCCGAAGATCTTTTGATATCATTCTTTGAACGAATTGTTGATAGCTCTATCATAAACCGTGTCACTCAATATGATAGTCTTCCTTGGAGTGATTTTAGAAAGGAGATGCTCAAAGAATTCTATCTTGAAGATTATAGCCAACATAATCGAGATGGATTCTTACGATGGGTCAATTCTCCAAAGCCTAGTAGCTCTATTACTCACTTACAAAATGAGTATATTAGACGCTATGAACAACTTCCTAATGAGGATAAGATAACTTTGGAACCTGATCTTGTGATCAATTTTCTTAAGCTTCTTCATCCTGAAACTCGTAGGGAAGTTGAACGGCGATTAGAAGAACCAGATAAGCGCTATGGTCTTACTGACAATTGGCAAAAAGTGCGTAAAGTAGTAGAGGCTGTAGCCCATAGACATCAAAGACAATCCATGCTTTATGAGCAAACTAGTCTTCCTCAAGCTAGCCTTCCACAAATTAAGGAGCAATTTAGAGAACAATCCCATGCTATGCTTTTTGACTCTACTCCTATTCCTCAAATGATGGAGCCTACTCAAGGTTTTAAAGTAGAGCCAAATAAAAGTGTAGTTGAACAATCTCAAGTGGATATTCTCACTAAGCAAATGGAAAGTCTTATTGCTACACAATCCAATTTGGCCAAGACTATAGATGCTTTACAATCTAGTTACACCAAAACTTTCCAAAATCAAATGAACCCAATGACTTTTCAAGAGCCTAATCAACATGTTATAGCTACCAATCAAAATCCACAAATAGCTCCTACTCAAGCATATCAAGTTCCTCCAATGCATAATCCTTCAATGCAAAATCCTCATCCTCATGTGCAAAATCCTCAAATGTATCAAAACATGTATCCTCAAGCTTCTCAAATAGCTTTTCAAAATCCTCAAAATCAAAATTTTCAAAATCATCAACCGTATAATATGGAAGCTCCTCTTGCACCTCAAGTACCACATGTTGCTCCCCAAGCTCCTCAAATACATCAATTGCATTTTCAAAATCCTAATTATCCTGTTCAAGCAATACCTTATCAACAAAATCCTCAATTTCAAAATTTCCCACCACAAGTTAATCAAAATCCTCAAAATCAAAATGGTTTTGTGCGTGGCCCTCGTAGGTGTCCTTGGTGTGATTCGTTAGAGCACTTTTTGAGAGATTGTGAATTATTGAAGGCTGCTAAGGAGCAACGACTAGTAATAGACATAGACAAGAAAATCTGTGACTATCGATCTAGGCTACCTTTGCAAGGAAATTATGGTAAGGGAGGAATGAAAAAACATTATGAAAATATAACCATAATGGACGTAGGAACTAGAGGAGTGAAACTAGAAGCTCTTGATGAACAACAAGTAGAATCAAGTAAACCCACAAAGGAAGGTGATTTTTCCATAGAGGCTTTAGTAAGAGCACGGGATGAGATTAGGAGAATAACGGCTTGGGAGTCACCAATAGAAGATCAATCTCTTATTTCTCACATATCCAATGTAGAAGAAAAACGAAAAAGAGATGAAGCTGAGCCTAGTGAAAGAAGAGTGACTCGAAAACAAACCTCAGAGGGAATAGAAACAATCATAGAGCAAGGAGAAACATCACAATCTAAAGATAAAAAACAAGAATCAGAACCCAATGAACAAAAACAAGAGAAACAAAAAGGGAAGAAGACAAAGCAAAGAAAAGCAGAACCAAAACCTTTAGATAAACCAGAACAATCAAAACAAACTGAAGACCAAACACGAGAACATGAACAAAAACAAGATCCTGAGCAAAAACAAAAGAAACCAAAGAGAAAACCTAAAGCCATCTTGATTTCAGAAATTGAGAGAAAAATAGATCCTATGGAGATTTTAGATGACATTTTGCTTAAGAGTCAAGTGACTATGTCTTTAGAACAAGTTTTCTCTATTGCAAAGCCTGTTTTTAAAGATAACTTTATCGGCCTAATTAAAAGGAAGAGATTTCCGCTTAATCTAGATATTGATATGCAAGATTCTCTAGATCAAGATCAAGCTATGAATGAAGCCTTAAACTTTGATGAATCTGATGAAGAGGACTTTGATGATGATGAAGTAAATGTTAATAAAAATTTCTTAGGACCTATTCAACCTGACCATGAAAATCATGAAAACAATCCTGAAAGTCACTTTAAAAGAACATTTTGGTCTAGAGGTACATCAGAGATGCATGTTAAAATAGGAAATGATAAGAACACTATCACTGTAAATGCATTAGTAGATTCCGGCTCTGAAATCAATGTGATTTCAAGAGAAGTCTATGATAAGTTTCGATGGCCCATAGATAAAGATTGTGGATGGCGTATGAGAACTGCAGATAATGGTGTAGGTACCCTGTATGGAGCTTGTGCTAGTGTGCCCATATCCATAGGAGGAATCACAGAAGAGTTTCACTTTTTTATTCAAGATAATTGCTCCTATGAAGTTCTCTTAGGTCAACCCTTTATTTGTGAGAGTCGTATGGAAACTAAAGCCATGGATGATGGGTCTACCTATGCTAGATTTAAGTCTAAGGATGGAATGCAATCACTTCAAGTCATGACAGTAGGAGTGAATCATCCTAGGAATCGATTGTCAATTAGAAAGAAACCTATTGTTACTCAGGGTCATGAGCATGCTTGTAGTGATTGTGCACCTCGATTCATGTTTGGAGCTACATATGATCAAAATTTCGGATAGAATCCATTGTTGAGCGGGACAACAGTGGATATTGGTTTGACATCTCGCATCCAACCAACATGTACAATAGTTTGTCACTTTGTTTTCCACATTCTAGATTAGATTTTCTTCATAAGAGTCAATTGTCCAAGTCTTTTATCCAAAAAACCCAAAAAAATTATAAAAACAACAAAATCATGGAACATGATGAGAACATGATGAGAACATTGAGCATGTGATTGAGACATCTCATTGTTTCTCTACTCTTGAGGAGTTAGAGTTATGTCTTCAACAAAATTCTAATTCCCATATTATTCTGATTTCTTCCCTTGATGAGTATGCTCTAATCCAAGAGTATGCTCTCAATGTTGACAAGTGCTCAAAATTTAACCAAACACATGATGCCTTAGTTGAAACAAAGTACAAAACTGCAGACAAAAAAATCAAACCCATAGCTCAACCATTACCTCAAGAAAGTAATGAAAAAATTATTGATGTGAAAAATGATCCAATTCTTCGGGATAAGAAAAACATAGGACATACATTCACGGATGAGACAATCAAACAAGTGAAAATTGGTAGAGATGATGAATTTCTTTTGCCAGAAGAGAGAGATAAATTTGAGAGAGTCATACGTAGCCATGGAAAATCCTTTACTATGTATCCTCATGAGATTGGTTGTGTAGATCCTAAGCTAGTTGCACCCATGATAATCTTTACTATTCCACATATTCCATGGAATCTTTGTCCTATACCTGTTCCAAAGGCTCACTTACCTGAGCTAATGAAACTACTTAAGGAGAAGATAAACATGAGAATTTTAGAGCCATCTTTTGCACCTTACTCAAACAGATGGTTCACTGTGCCTAAAAAGAATGGGAAACTACGTTTTATTCAAAATCTCCAACCCGTCAATAAAGTCACCATAAGGAATGTAGGAACAGGACCCATTGTAGATGAGTTTGCTGAATCATTTTCAGGACATTCTATCTATTCAATGGGTGATTTATATTCTGGATATGACCAATTCCAATTAGCAATTGATAGTCGTGACATAACCACAATGAAAACTCCTTTAGGCTTAGTGCGAATGTGTACTTTACCTCAAGGAGCGACTAATTCTGTGGCTCATATGATGAGTGCTATGAATATGGTCTTACATGACTTTATCCCTCATATAACTATGCCATTCATTGATGATATTCCAATTAAAGGGAGTGAGGAACATGTAAAGGACATTACTTTAGATTCATCGGGATGTCGTAAATTTGTTCTTGACCATATCTCTGATTGTGAAAGAATATTTCAACGATTTGAAGAGGTAGGTCTCACATTTTCCATAGAGAAATCTGTTTTTGGTGTCAACGAGGTACTTATTGTTGGACATTTATGTGGCCATTATGGTCGAAAGCCATATCCACAAAAAGTTGATGCCATTAGCAAGATTTCTGAAACATGTAACAACGTGAGTGAGGTACGTAGATTTCTTGGTGCTTGCATCTTTTATGTTATTTGGATCCCTCACTTTGCTCATGTTGCTGATTGTCTTTCTGACTTGTTGAGGAAGAAACGAAAATTTATTTGGACTGACAAACACACTCAAGCTATGCGTAAATTGAAGACATTATTGCTTAAAGCTCCCATCCTTAAGCGTGTAGACTATTCTGCTAACAAACCTATTATATTGACTGTTGATACTAGTCCTATTGGCATAGGTTGGGTCATAAGTCAAGATGATAGTGAAGGGAATAGATATGCAATTAGGTTTGGTGCCAAAATTCTACATGAAACACAACGAAAATATCCACAGATCAAACGAGAACTATGGGGTATGGTAACAGCTTTGAAAACAGACAAAGAATATTTCATTGGTGCAAATGTCAAAGTTGAGACTGATTGTTTGCCTCTCATTGGAATGATAGCCAATTGTTCATCTCCTGATATAGCCATGCTTAGATGGATCTCATATATTAAGTTCATAAATCCTGAGTTAGTTCATATTTCAGGTAAGTCAAACTCAGTTGTTGATATGTTATCGAGAGCTAGATTTGATGATGATCTTGAAAGTGATCTAATAAAGAATGTGAATTTAGTTGACTATGTTCCACATATATATGAGTATGAGAAATTTCATGAGTCTGAGTACGAAGATGAATGGAGAGACATAGGAAAGTATCTCAGTACACTACAACCATTACCTAGCTGGACTACGAATAGATTCCGTAACATTAGGAAACGAGCTTATAACTTTTTCCTATGTAATGGTTATCTTTGGAGACATGCTAAGGGTAAGGTTAAGAATCCACAACGAGTCCTAGGAAAGAGAGGTCTTCAATTGCAAGTAATGAAGGAAATGCATGAGACATTATGGGCAGGTCATAAAGGATTTTTTGGAACATATGAAAAAATTAGAAGTACCTATTATTGGCCTAGGATGTATGTTGACATTAGTAGCTATGTTTCTACATGTTCTACTTGTCAACTTCATTCATCAGTCAAACATAGAGATCCGTTGCATCCTACTTATCCACCTTGTATTCACTACAAGTGGGTAGTAGATCTTGTAACTATGCCTAAAGGTATCGACAAAATGCGTTACATTGTACTTGCAAGAGAAGACTTAACTAATCATGTAGAGGGACGTGCACTACGATCTAAGACCAGTTACAATGTTTGCAAATTCTTGCTTGAAGATGTCATAAGTCGCTTTGGGTACATAGAGAAAGTAGTTGCCGATCGTGGAGAGTTAAATGCGAGAGAAGCTAAAGAGTTCTTTGAGCGTCACGGTATTCGTTTGTCTCTCACTACTGCATATAATCCAGAGGCCATGGTAAAATAGAGAGAGGGCATCCACCTATTGTGAAAGCCATATCTAAAGCATGTAACGGTGACATCAAACAATGGCCTAGATTCTTACCTTTTGCACTTTGGGCAGATAGAATGACATGCACACGTACTACTGGATATATGCCTGCTGAACTCATGTACTGTCAAAAACCATTGTTTCCAATTCAGTCTCATATTTCTGCATGGTCAAATTTGCCTTGGTCTGAAAACATGTCTACTGATGATTTTTTGAGTTTGCGTATTAAACAGTTAGAACAAGGTAAATTAAGACTTGATGATGCTGTTGAAAAATTAAGAGAATCTAGAATGAAGAATAAGCATTATTTTGATAAAACTCATCGACTGCGTCCTAAGCCAATTGAAGTAGGAGATTGGGTGCTCATTTATGATAGTACATTTGACTCTCAATATGATGCACGCAAAAAGCTCACTCAACGGTGGTTTGGGCCATACATAGTATCAAAAGTCAACAACAATGGTACGTATGCTCTTTGTGAATTAAATGGTGTTGCACTAAAAACTTTGATTGCAGGTAAAAGGATAAAGTTATTCAAGAAGCGTGATAATGACGAGTACATTTTGGATGAGGACATTGAAGAAGATGACAACAATGAGGCCGATTCATAAACAGGAGTATCCATGTTATTAAAAATATATATATATATATATATATCATTAATTTTCAAGTTCATGTTGCTTTGTTTTTTTTCAAGTTCATTCTATTTTTTTTCCATGCTTGTTTCATGCATGTTTTTTTCAGTCTTTGCATTGCATTGCATATCCACATCACTTGAGTCAAAAAGGGCAAATGATGATTTCTCTACTTGTGTAAAATTGTATCTTAAGTAGTAACTTATCTACTAAGGAATTGATTATAATCTAGGATGTGTGGAAAGATAGGGCATGTAGATTTGGAGGTTTATTTTGGTGACATGACTTTCATATATAAACATGCATATGTATCCTGTATCGAAAGCATAATTGTTGAAATCCTAGCTCCTGCTATTGCATGTTTCTACATCTTTAGTCCACCTCACAGCACTTGTATCGGAGTTTAAACGACTGTTCTCCGTCATCAAAAATGGTTGTACCTTGTATCGGGGTTTAATTTTTCCCCGTCATCAAAAAAAAAAAAAAAAAAAAAAAGTTGCTACATGTTACCAAGAAGTTTACACTTTCTTCCACCCCAAAAAAGTGATCGTAACCATAAAGTTGCCGAATCATCATCATCAAAAAAAAAAAAAAAAAAAAAAAAAGAGCAAGCCAAAGGAGGATAAAGAGGCATAGTAGAATAAATCACGGGCTATATAGGCAGATTTATGCATTAGTGGAGTTTAGTTAGATGTCCTTGCATGTTATTAGAGAAAGAGCATATTCATATTTATGTAGGAAAGGAGTTGATCTAAAATAAGCTAAAGATGAAAGATGTCTCTTGAAAATCCTAAATCTTTGTTTATAATCATATTTAAGGTAGATTGCTTTATGAAAAAGGTACAAAATTTTGTTCAAGATGAGAGGAACTGATGCTTAAAACGACTCAATACATCCACTTCCACTTCATATTGATGCTTGTTTTTTTTCTTTCTTGTTTCCAATGTTGCTTGTTCATTTGCATATATGTTGCCTATTTGTTCATGCATATTCATGTTGTCTGTTTCAATTCTTTCTTTCATGCAAATTTTGCTTCATGTCGCGTTACCTACTTATTCATGCATATAATCAATTTTCCTTCCATGTTTCTTATGTTGCCTATAAAAGAATTTGATGCCTGGAACATTTTATTTTTCAGAGATGCTAGAGTGGCGCTTCCGGAGGAATCGCAGGTTTAGTGGGGGCGAATGTCGTCGAGATTTTCTCTCCTCTCTCACTTATGAAGGCCTACAAAAAACATATTTGGTGAAGGTAGCCAGAATTCCCCGAGAAGTCCAGGATGCATCAAGGATGTCAAAGGAAGGTCACATACAAAGTTTCAAAGAAATCAAGAAAGTCCATGGTAGCGGTCAAAGCTGGTCAAAGCTGGTCAAAGTTGGGAAATTAGGGCAAAAATTTCATTGTCACCAAATTAGATGAAAATCCATATACTTGTAAAGATTGTCAAAGGCAGTCTATAGCCCAAATTTCAGCAGAAAATGGATTTTGTAGCACATTGATATGCTATGTTCATTTTGTAAAAATGTATTTTTTCTAGTTTCACCCTACAAATTCTTGTATAGAAATTTATGTTAGCCATATGGTTTGGCATGTATAAAGACCATATGTGGCTACATATTTGTATAAAGTTTCAAGGCTATCCGAGCTTCCTAGACACCTTAATGCCACCTTGCAAGCTTCCAAATGTAGTCAAACTTGTACAAGTTAGATTCAGATGGGAGTTTTTTCTGCATATTCCTGAAGGAGATCTTTGGAAACATAGTCCTACAATGTTTCATCTTCATCAAAGCCTATTTGGAGGGTCAAAGAGTACAAAGTCCAGTTTTCAGGATCACCGCAGTTTTCTAGTTTAAGAAAATTGAAGGCTTGAATGTCTGCCACATGTCAAAATATGATTGAACCATGCTGTACGGTCAAGATGAGCTCATATTCAAGGGTGGAGATGCACTAAAGCATAAAGGAAGGAGGATCCACGAATTTTTTCCATAAAAGAAGACCTTTTTTACAATCAAAGATCAATAATGCAGCATTTCTCCAAAAATAGTGGCTTATCTTATCCGAATTGATGTCAGCACTGATCCGACGGTCCAGATCATCCCCAGATCCAATGGTGGAGAATGAGGGCGCCTAAATTTCACTCCTTTACACTAGATTTGATAGAAAGAACAATTCCAAGCCATTGATTTGATTAATCAAATGGTTGTAATCGAAAGTAGTGATCCTAGAGTTGAGAGTTGATTTCTCTAGATCCAAGGGCCCAAATTCATTCAAAAAACTATATAAACCCCCCTCCAAACTCCTAGAGCATCATTGTTAGGCATCCATAGGGCTCATGCTAGCTTACGGTTTCCTTGAGACGATCACCCTCGGTTGAGCGAGTGAGGATCCAAGGTGAGCTAGTATGAGTATAGAACCTAGTTTCAAATTTAAGTTAGAACTCCAATCTAGGATAGGCTCTTGAAACCAGCATCTCTATCTTGACTCACCCTCGGTGGAGCGTGTGAGTGAGTTAGAGCTGATTTTAATGAGTCTTAGACTTCTTTAGTTAGACGTTACGAGCCTAGACAGACATAGGGTCACTGGAGTGGAACTCACCTTCTTACGTGTGACATTCGGTTGAACTGTCATGGTTTGAGGGTCGGAACCACCTTTGATCAGTAGACTGCTTAGCATGACGTACCACGACGATATTTTACATGTAACTTAATTCAAATCCTTTTAATTCATGTCACTTGTCACTTGTCTCTTGTCTCCTCTCTCAGTCTCTTAAGTATTTTTACATGTCTTCTATTTCTTCTATGTGTGAGAAGGCTCCGCAGTATTGCGTTGAACCAGTGAGGATGTTTCTTTGAGCTTGTGAGTAAACTCTATCATTATAATTCACTTGCATGCATATAATCCAAACATACCCATACATATTGATTAGTTTCTGAAAGTGTATAAGAAGCTCCAATATTGGACCATTCTTCCTTTCGAAACTGGTTTATGTGTAAGGGTTCCATCTATTCTCGTCATGCATACATATCATCCAAAGAAGACTATGCATATGGATTGGAATTAGGAAGTGTTTAAGAAGCTCCTTCAATGGACCATTCTTCCTTCCAAATTTCATTCGTATGTATGGTTCTCTTTCATTCTTATCATTCATGTTCATAAATCTAACTTGCACTCCTACATTCCTATTCCCATAATCATTTCAACATCTCTCTCTTCTCCATACTCAACATTAATTTCACCTTCACATCTTTAAACCTTCCAACATTCATTAGCTTCATACACCCTGTGTGTGCCACGATTGGACCCGATCCACCCGGATTGCGATCACCTCCACACCGTCCACATCATATTGAACATTTGAAGGGATGAAGACAATTCGTGGAAACACAAGGAGGACTTATCAAAGCAAGAAGATATAAAAATGGGGCTACATCGATCGAGAGCTCAAATAGTTGAAGGTTAGCAAGGGAGAAGCTATCAAAAGGTAAAGTCCAAACCTTCCAAAGCATACAAAAACTTGAGGAGAAGCTAAAGGAATATCTTAGAGCTTAGTATGTCTGAGTATAATGCACAAATAGAGAAGTTAAAGGCAATTATCAACCATGGAATGGATAGAAAGGGTAGGTCAAGGCACTTAATGAATGGATAGAAAGGGATAGGAGAGTCATATTCATTCTATCCTAAGACATAAGCAACAACATGATAGGGCATATACAAGACTTGGAAACATCCAAGAAGGTTTGGGAGACCTTGGAGAGATTGTACTCTTCATCAACCAAGGCAAGGAAGATTCAACTCAAGAATTAGCTAAATAGTCTTAGGAAAGCACCAAGCACTAACATAAATGAGTAAATTTTGAAGGTTAAGGAGCTTTCAGATGCCTAGGCTCAATTGGGAGCCCAATCAAAGATGATAGTCTTGTTGTGCACACTCTCAATGGCTTGAGGGAGGATGAAAGGTGGAAAGCATTCACCATATTAGTGTATGTGAGAGATTCCCTACCAAAATTTGATCAATTAGTCACATTGATGTTGATTGAGGAGATGAACCAAGGAGGTTCACATTCAAAAGGGTAATCAAGCACAAGTTTTCTATGCAGGTAGAGGAAAAGGCAAAATAGCTGGACAAAACTCCCAAGGCAAAGGGAAAGGAAGGTCAAACTCAAGCTCAGTCAACCAAGAAGGCTCCAACCAAAGCTATGGATCAGGGGGAAGAGGAAGGAGGCACCCGAATGCATGAGCTCTTAGGGTCTACCATCATAGACCACTTGGGTATCCAAATTTGTTAAATTATTCATGATTGATTTCCTTCATTCATTGTCGGTTTTTGCAATTGGGTTGGCTTGTGCTTCTGTTGTGTTGGCACTAGCTTAGGTGTAAAATTCCATTGTTCACCTTTCTTCCACCACATCTACTCCATGCTTGGAATAAGTTGTTGTCTTCATTGGTTGATTGGTAGGGTTGTAGGTGATCACCGTTTCTTATGTTCATTGTATGGTTGTTTCTTATCGTGCTACAAATGAGTCATATTTATCAAACTCATCTTGGGGCTCTATGACTTGCATGATCTATCCATCAGGAAGGGAGGCATTCTTCACAATAGACTTAGGGGTATTTGCACAGTGAGTGGACTTTGAACTAGAGAATCATGGGTCCCCAATTCGACTATGACACATTGCTTACCAACCCAAACCTAAAGAAGCCGTTTGCGATGGTTCATATCAATGGCATGGTCATAGATCCAATCTTGGCCCAATATCAAAGGTTTTGTGAGTTGTTCATCATGGAAAACTAATAGCTTTACTATTAAGGGGACATCTTGGATGACGATGGGAACTTTTGCCTCACCATGCAAGGGGTTTCCACATCTCCTAATCCTATAAGGTATGCCTCAATTGGATTCACTTGTAGTTTCATGTCTTGATAGCATGAATACCTAATGGCACTAGTGGTAGATCCTAAATCAATCAAGGCTTTGATAATCTTGATTGTAGTGCCCTATCCTAGCTTTACAAAAATGAATGGTCTTCGATCCACTATGCTAAGAGAGTCATTCTTTCTAGTTTGGCACATTGACATGTGTTATCTGGGGGCATCTGACTGAGAATCGACAATCACGAGGTGGGCTCTTGAACATTGGCATTCCTATGATGACCTAAGCCATGTCATCTCAACTTCATGCATTCAATGCATTCTAGGTCTTTAGCCTAGGCTTCTTCTCAAATTCTTTTCTCTTCCTCTTTATACTTCTTAATCACATTTAGTTATGTAAGCATCTCTTCCATCAATGGTTCTTGGTAAAGCTTGACTCTGCATCCACTAATGTACTTTGGCCTTACATCTCCTTCTAAAGTGGTTAATTGTACTACATTGCTAACCGAAACTCTATTGATAATCATAGGTCCATAACTGTATTTTTGTATCTTATGAGCATATTGTTTCAAAAAGTGTATGCCAATACTAAATTGCCAAATTTTAAGCCTTTGCCTTTTATGTGCACATCAAAATAATCCTTATGTCTGCTGTTACTTTCCATTTATTCTCTCCTAGAAGTTCTAAATCCATTATCCTCAAAGATAGCTCGTGGCCCATCCATTGATGTTCTTGTGCATGGGTATTAGGAAATCCAATGGCATCTCGGAATTTTGGTTGAATACCATCTGAAGGGGAGCTGCATTGAGTATTGTCTTATAGCCCTCTCGATATGCCCAAACAACATGGTGTAGATTTTTATCCCAATTAGAGTGTTTGTTATCCACTAACTTCATTAACATGTTACATAAAATTTTGTTAGTACTTTTTGCTTATCCCTTCACTTGTGGGTGATATGGCGCTAATTTCTTATGAATCACCATGAAATCATGTAATAGATATTCAGTCACTTCATTCAAAAAATGGGTTCCTCTATCACTCACCAATTGTATTGGAAGTCCATATCTTGTGAACACATTCTCAAATAGAAATCTAGCAACCATTTGTGCATCATTCTTTCTTGTGGTTTTCACTTCTATCCAAGAGAACTTTTAGTTAAAGTAGCCAGATGAAAACTAGAAGCTATGTCTAAGAGAGATAAAAAGAATGATTTTAGAACATCTAATTATGAATGATGGCAAAGAAATAATTATCTTAAAAGATACCATAAGAGTTCATGATTTAAGTTAGCATACTAACTCTACCATTCTATGCTTTATATAGTTTTAGAGCACAAGAATAAGAGACTAAGTGTGTGTGTCTAGTTATTAAACACACAATAACTCAAAAGTTAGAGTATAAGGTGTAAAATGGATTTTTTAAATTTAAGAGATAAAAAAGTAAAAATAATTTAGAAAGGTTAACTTATTCATCAAGGCTTGCATGTGAGAACTTTGGAAAAGCTCTAGAAGACTTCAAGTAAGGATGAGGTAAGATATAAAAGTATCATAGATAAAGTAGAAGTTTAACCATTGCCAAAATGATTCTTGATGTGAAAGAAGGAACAATAGTGCTCATAGTTATTCTTTCAAGACATTATAAGAACTTAGGAGCTGATGTAACATACTCTTATGATTGGGGTGATGTCTAAAACAAGGGCAAAGTAATGCCAAATTTAAGAAATAAGAAAGTCAAGAGGTATGAGTCCTAAGATCTTATGATGATGTGAATGAATGGATCTTAGAAAGAACCTTAAGATGCCTATAGACAAACGATTTGAGGTGAGAGCTCTAAGATCTTAGGATTCTATGAGTCAAGAAGATCTTAGAAAGAACTCTAGAGCACCCAAAGCTATATGATGTAAAATGAATAGTGATCAATATAAATGATTAGTAGCATTCTCATCAAAGAAAAGTACACTCTATTGAATATCATAGTAAAATAGTAGGTACTGCATGTATAGTATCATTGAATGGATTTCTTGGATTAAGAAAATTAATTCAAGAATAAGGCCAAGGGGGGTCTTAAGACAAGGGCAAGTGTTGCCAAGGTCATTCGAAGAAACTTAGTAGTTTCATCGCTAAGAGTTCTAGGGTGTTTACTCAAAAATTAGAATAAAGGGTAGTCTATAATCAAAGATTCCATGATCTAGAAGAATGCGAGTGCATTTTGATCAAAAGGAATAAAAGAGAAAGATTTAAAGTAATACATATAGAAAGAGATGAGGATATGGAGAAACCTCAAATAAGTTTACTAAACAAAATTGCCCTTTTGTAGAAAGGACAAATTGAGATAGGGCTAGTTTTACCAAGGTCTCATGAGTTAGAAACTTAGAGGTAAGAGGTCTCAAGGTATTTTAAAACCTTAGAAGAGAAATCTAAAAATACCTACAAGTTAAGGATATTGGTAAATGAAGTATTTATCTAAGAGCTAGTTATCATAACTACATAACCATGAGTACTAGTGCACATTTCCATGTGTATATAACAAAGAAATTTATTCCACAAGAAGTTTAGACTTTGGATTTGTGGAATAAAAAGGTCAAATCAAGTTTGATTAGAATGCCATAGATAGAAATAGTAAAAGCAAAGCCATGCAAGAACTTCCTAGATCTGGAAGTTGAGACATAGAATTCAGAGTTACTAGCTCTATAAAAGGAATCATATTTTGAATCCATAGTAGTTTAATATTGGAAGATGGGATAGTTCCATCTATCTCTCTACCTAAGAATGAAGAATAGAGATCTTATGTGGAATCATCTTCATTGAGCAACCAAGGCAATTATGTAGGCCAAGTACTCAAGAGGGGATTGCCAAGATACACAAAAAGGCAAGGTTTCCATAGAGCAAACAAGGAAAGTCTGTAGGTCAAATACTCAAGAGAGAATGTCCAAGATATACAGAAAGGCAAGGTTTGCAAAGAGCAAACAAGGCAAGGTTATGGTCTAAATCCCTAGTAGGAGAGACAAGGTTAAATGGCAAGGCAAGGCTTGCATTAAGCAGACAAGGCAAGGTTGTGTTCAAGATTCTAAACAAGGAGTGACTACACAACAAGGCAAGGTTTGCATTTGCTAGAAAAGTCAAGGTTGTTCTCCAGCATGGAGTGAATATACAACAATGCAAGGTCTACAAGCAAGAAGCTTAGTTCCAAATGGAAAACAACTTGAGAAACAAGTTTGATGTTTATATCCATAGGACATCATAAAAAGGTGACCAAGTAGCTCAAAGAGAATAAAATGGTCAAGTGGACCAAATTTATATGTTTAAGTACAAAAAGAGTAAAAGGTGCCAAGTCTGTTGAAAGTTTATACAGAAAGGGTACGCACACCAAGTTTATAAGTAATTATGGTAGGTTCATAAGTTTAGAGACATCATTGATGAATCTATTGAAGGAGAGACAAATGATTTTACCTCTAAATCAAACAAGTCAAGTCCATTTTCCAATATAGATTGGAAAAGATAAATGGAAAGGAAAAGTTTGGAAGCAAGATATTTCAAGAAATTGGAGTAGTAAACATGATTGACAAGGACACAAGTTAGTAAGAAGAATTTTGGGAATTCATAAGTATAGCTATGTGTCAAGATCAAAAAGCAAAAAGAAGGAATTAGGACATAAGCTCCAATACATCCTGAAAAAGGATATAGCGTGCCTCAAGATTCAAAGGAATCAATAATAGAAAATATTAAAAGGGATGACTTCTATTTATCAAGAAGATAATATATTTTAAAGAATCTATCAAGGGCAAATATGTAGAGAAGAAGATAGAATGGAATAGATGTACCTATAATGCATGAGGAGATACTCAGTTCACTTCCTCCTAAGATGGATTATAGCATACATCCCATAACTCACAGTTGCATATATGCCACATAACTATCCTAGACATATGTAGAAGGCAAGGTAATTATTTGCACACAATTAGCACGTTCACATAGAATGTCTTTAAATTACATGTGTCTTGTTGGAGTTAGACATCTGTGGAAGCATGCGAACAGAAGAAGGAAGAAGAAGAAGCTTGAAGCACAACACACAATATTGAATGTATTACTAGAGAATGTACAAAGATAAGTAGCCCATTAGGGCAATAAGCGTATATACAAGCTGGGGGAAAAAAACCTCCTAAAGAGGGAAAAAAGTGCCCCGATGGTCCTAGTGTGTTCACACACATCACTACCTAAATATATCAATAGATCCCCCCTGGGAGTGATGCAGTGAACAAGGAGCTGGCACTTGTGTATAAGGAAGTGTCAAGCCATGTGGAAATCACTCCACAAAAGGAAGTAAGCCCAAAGCTTTGCGGAAAGCTTCAAACTTCTCCCTAGGCAGAGCCTTCGTGAAAAGGTCTACAATGTTCTCCTGGGTGGGCACAAATGCCAAGCTGATCTCCCCAGCAGAGAACCTCTCCCTGACATAATGATAATGCACCTCAATGTGCTTAGTGCGAGTATGGAACACAAGGTTCTTCGCAACTGCCAATGCGCTCTGACTGTCAGTGAAGATGGTGGTGGAAGAAGACTGACCAACACCAAAATCAGCCATAAGGCGTCTGAGCCACACACACTCAACAGTCACTATGAAAGCTGCCCTATACTCATCCTCATAATTGGAAGTGGCCATAGTAGGCTGCTTCTTGCTCAACCAAGATATACATGAGCTACCAAGCATGAAGCAAAAACCACTAGTGGACACACGAGTATCATAGCAACCATCCCAATCAGAGTCAGAAAAAGCATGCAAATCTGGTGGTAATGATCCCCCCTTGGGATAAGACAACCCAAGTAGGCGGGTACCACTCAAGTAGCAAAAGATGCACTTAACCGCCTGCCAATGCTTGACACCTAGGCAATGCATAAACCTTCTCATCTATGAGACAGCAAATTGAATATCTCGCCGAGTAATGCATAAGTAAATCAAGCATCCAACAGCCTGCTGATAGAGAACAACATCAAATGCATCTCCAGCATCCTGAAGACTCAATTGTAAACCTGTCTCCATAAAAGTGGCAATAGGCTTACAATCATCAAGGCCGAAATGCTGCAATAATGTGTCAATATATTTCGTTTGACACAAAGACATTCCACCATAACTTGCATAAACTGAATGCCCAAATAGTGATGCAAATGCCCCAAATCAAACATCTCAAATGATGCATGTAAATCAGCCTTAAAATCAGCAATATGCTTCTCATGAGGACCTGTGAGCAGCATGTCATCAACATGAACTAGAATGATCAAAAGTACATCATTAGCATGCTTAACATATAAGGTGCTTTCAGTTGGACTGTTCTCAAAACCATTTCAATCAGATAGGCATGTATCTTTTCATACCAAGCATGTGGTGCTTACTTTAAGCCATATAATGCCTTCTTTAACCTGCACACTTGGTTCTCATTTCCTTTCTGCACAAAGCCATGGGGCTGAAAAACATACACTTCTTCATGCAAGTCACCATTCAAAAATGTTGTTTTGATATCCAACTGATGTACATTCCAACCATGATGAGTTGCAAGTGCACAAATGCTACGAACAATAGTCATTCGGCAAGTAGGTGCAAAGGTCTCATCAAAATCAATGCCTCTTTCCTGTGCATAAACCTTTGCAACAAGCCTAGCCTTATACCTGTCAACGTACCATCAAGTTTACACTTCAGCTTGTATACCCACTTAGTGCCAATGGCCTTCTTGCCAGGAGGCAAGTCACATAAAGAGCAAGTACCATTCTTCATTATAGCATCAAATTCAGATTGCATAGAAGCCATCCAATTTTCTGAATTTTGTGCAAAAGAAGGTGTCTCCATAGGACCATAGACATCATTATGTACAAGCTGCAATTTCTGAGTAGCCCGAACTGAACCATCTTTTGGAAATGAGGAACACTGCATTTTTCCCAAAATAAAGCCTTCACAAATATGTTTTCTAGGTGCCTCAAGTTTGGGCAAAGAGGACACCATTTCATATTTCTGTAGGCGTAGCAAACTAGCAAAATTCAGATGACCAAAGCGTGCATGCCAAAGCTTTGCATTTGGCATAGCCTGAGAATCATGTACTACACATGCCAAATCATTCACCGATTTTTCATAGTCTATGAGCTTACAGAGCCCATGACATAAAAGGCTAGAAGCAATAATCATGTCGCCATTTGACAGATCATGAATTGTACATCTTTCACCAACAAATTTCACAACCAAGCCAATCTTGGCTAATGTAGAAACTGATAACAGATTTTTCTTGATCCCTGGCACAAACAAAGCATATGAAAAAGTGAAAGAACTACCATCAACAATAGTCAAAATGATCTTACCAACTCCCATAATAGGATAGGAGGAGTTGTTGGTGCATGTAACAATATTCCCTGTAGGGGCAAGCTCGAGTGAAGAGAAGAAACTGCACTTTGAGGTAATATGTTTGGTCGCCCCACTGTCAAAGTACCAAACATCTGAGTCTACTACAGACATGCACTGCTCATGAGAAGATGGATCAAAACTACAAACAGTAGTAAACACCCATTCTTCTTCCTTCATAAGATTAACAGACTCTGTTTTTTGGTGTAGAGGCCTTTGCAACAACCATTCCAGCCTCTTTTTTCTTTGCCTTTTTTGTAGTGAGTTTATGACATTTCTTTATGATATGATCATTTCCTTTATAGTACTTGCAGAACAATTTCTGCTTTTCTGATTTCTTTTCATCTTTGTCTTCCCTCTTCGATTGTGCACAATTAGCAGATTTTTGCTTACTAGTTGAAGAGCTCCATTTTCCTTTGCCCTTCTGACTAGCCAGGAAACCTTGATCTGCAACAGGCATAATGGACTTGTTATGCCTGGACTGATCTTCCTGCAATAGAATAGAGACTAACTCCTCTGATGATAAGGCATTTGGATTGCCTTTCATCATTAACCGAAGAGTAGAAGCAAAACTCTGATATGAATCAGGAAGGCCATTCAGAACGGTCTGCACAAGTGAGCTATCTGATATAACCTCATCAGCAAAAATCAATTGTTCCTTCAAGTCTTTGGTCTTTGTTAGAAAACTGTCCATGGAATCACCTTCATTCATGTGCTCACCCTTCAACTGTTTTCGGAGGTAAGCAACACGAGCCTCATTCCTAGCTTGATACAATGTGGTAAGTGTATCCCAAGCATCCCTAGCTGTTCTACAAGAGGGAATGTGAGAAATAATGGCATGTTTGACAGAGAAACTATCAATGCATGTGCCTGAGCATCTCTGCCATCCCAACAAATTTGCTCTGCAGTAGGTGCAGCACGAGCAGGAATATGCAGAATATCATCATCTTCAACACCTTCTGGATTGGCTTCAGTACCTGCAGTTGTAACAGTTGCAGGTGTGATAGGACGTTTTTCAACACCCTAGACAATGTTCCACGGTCCTTTTGCAACCAATACATGTCGTATCATATAAGACCATAACGGGTAATTGGTACCATCCAACTTATCCTCAATAGCCAACATACAGAATACATCACTGCTTTCAGCCATGGCCAGTGACTAAAATACCTTGATGTAGAAAATTGATTGTATCTCAAAAAGTTGAATGGAACTTCCCAGACAAATTTAGCTAGACCTGTAGCAGACTTCAAGACGCTTATATTGGTGAACCAAAACTGGTATATACCTTTGACACAAAAAGACAAAATAGCCTACACAAGTGCTATGATAGTGCGTTCAGAGGCCGAAACGAGCTCAGGTCGCGATTTTGGCACCACAGAGCAAAGCCCTTTTGATCTTGAAAACACCTTGAGTATGCTCACCAAAATTCGTGTGATTCTGAGACTGCAATTGGAGAGGTGTCAATGACACCCTAGATGAAGCGGCGACCTACTCTGATACCAATTGTTGGAGTTAGACGTCTGGGGAAGCATGCGAACAACAGAAGGAAGAAGAAGAAGCTTGGAGCACAACACACAATACTGAATCTATTACTAGAGAATGTACAAAGATAAGTAGCCCGTTAGGGAAATAAGTGTATATACAAGGGGGGACCTCATAAAGAGGGAAAAAGTGCCCCAACGGTCCTAGTGTGTTCACACACATCAGTACCTAAATATATCAACATGTCTTAGGTGGAAGATCCACATAGTTTATAGAATTTGAAGCAAGGTCCAAGAATTAGCAAGGTTTGCTAAGGCCAAGGCTAGACTTCTCAAAATTTCCCATCATCAGAAAGAGGTGGCACTAGATAATCCAAAAGAGATGCTAAATCGGAGAATTTCATGTAGAACTAGTTCATTCCAGAGTATCTGGTATCCTGGAAGGGTGTCCACTCTCAGTCTCCTCTTATATCATTGGTTTTAGAAGGGGAGAGAATGTTAGACATAGATACAAGCTTGATCATATATCAGTGTGTGTTGGAATAAGAGCATGAGTTGCTAAGCTTCCTAGCTCGGGGGTTATCCTAAGGTTCCACCTTAGAAAGTTGAGTGATTGTGCATGATGGCCACATGTCACACTAGAGCAGTCTAGAAGCTTTCTAATCTTGGATCAGCAGTGCAATTTCTTCTCTTCACTCAAGCCTGCCCCTACAGGGAATACTATTACATGTGCCAACAACTCCTTCTATCCTATTATGGGAGTTGGTAAGATCATTTTGACTTCTGCTGATGGTAGTTCTTTCACTTTGTCATATGCTTTATTTGTGCCACGGATGAAGAAAAATCTGTTATCAGTTTCTACATTAGCCAAGATTGGCTTACTTGTGAAATTTGTTGATGACAGATGTACAGTTCATGATTTGTCAAATGGCGACATGATTATTCTTTCTGGCATTTTATGCCGTGGGTTGTATAAGCTCATAGACTATGAAAGATCTATAAATGATTTGGCATGTGCAATACATGATTCTCAGGCTATGTCAGATGCAAATCTTTGGCATGCACGCTTTGGTCATCTGAATTTTGCTAGTTTGCTATGCCTGCAAAAATCTCAAATGGTGTCTTATTTGCCCAAACTTGAGGCACTCGGTAAACACGTATGTGAAGGGTGTATTTTGGGCAAAATGCAATGTTCTTCCTTTCCAAAAGATGGTTCAGTTCGGGCTACTCAAAAATTGTAGCTTGTACATAGTGATGTATGGGGTCCTATGCAGACACCTTCTTTTGGGAACTATCTTTACTCTGTAACTTTCATCGATGATTTTTCCAGGCATGCATGGGTATATCCATTGAAGGCAAAGTCTGAAGTGTTTATGTGCTTCAAATAGTTTCTGGTTTTGGTTGAAAATCTGTCAGCATGTAAAATGGGCACCCTCCATTCTAATTAAGGGGGAACATATGTCTTCTGATTTTAATGCATTTTCTGGCTGAACGTGGGATAAAACATCAGTGTATAGTGCCGTATACACCTCAACAGAATGGAGTTACTGAACGAAAGAGCAGGTCACTCATGGAGATGGCGAGGTGTATGGTCAAGAGTCAGGCTTTACCACATAGTTTCTAGCTTGAGGCTGTTATGTGTGCAGCATATGTATTGAACAAGTGTCCCACTAAAGCGCTACAATCTATCACTCCATATGAGGCTTGGCATGGTCCCAAGTCATATGTTGCTCATCAACGTGTTTTTTATTGTCTGGCATATGCATTAGTGCCTGAACAACATCACAGAAAATTGGATGATAAAGGAGTAAAATGTATTTTTGTTGGGTAGAGTTCTAAAAGTAAAGGCTATCGTCTGTATCATCCACAGACTAAACGCATTCTGGTTAGCCCTGATGTTATTTTTGTGGAAGATGCTATTCAGCCATTGCTTTCATGTACTAAGGACACATCTATTAGCTCCAAAGACATGTATGATACTTTGCTGCCTCTTTTTATAGGTGGATAATCTAGTGCTAGTCCTAATGAGGCAACTTCTCAACCTTTGCAGGTTTCATGTGATGATGCAGATCATTCCATTTTTGATGCAAATTTAATGATGCATTTGCTGATGAGAGAGTTGACATTGAGCAGACAAAAACTATGCCAAAATGGCTGGTGTAGACCTTGCATGATAGAAAATTAGATGCACCTCTGTCATATCGTACTCGATGAGGCTCTCATAGTGCCTCTTTTGCATCAGATTGCTATGCTATGGCTGCCTCTAGTCTCTGTGATGACACTGAACTTGTTTCGTTTGATGATGCACTCTGGCACTAAGTGGGTATACAAGCTGAAGTGTAAACCTGATGGAACAGTTGACAGGTATAAAGCTAGGCTTGTTGCAAAGGGTTATGCGTAGGAAAGAGACGTTGATTTTGATGAAACCTTTGCTCCTTCTGGCCAAATGGCTACTGCTCATAGCATTTGTACACTTGCCGCTCATCATCGTTGGAATGTACATCAGTTGGACATTAAAACAACATTTCTGAATGGTGACTTACATGAAGAAGTGTACGTTTTTTAGCCCCGTGGCTTTGTGCAGAAAGGGCATGAAAACCAGGTACGCAGGTTAAAAAAGGCATTATATGGTTTAAAGCAAGCACCACGTGCCAGGTGTTATAAGATACATGCCTATCTTATTGCACATGGTTTTGAGAACTGTCCAACGGAAAGCACCTTATATGTTAAGCGTGCTAATGATGTGCTTCTGATCATTGTGGTGTATGTGGATGACATGCTGCTCATTGGTCCTCATGATATTTTGGCCTTGAAGACTATAAGCCTATTGCCACTCCTATGGAGATAGGTTTACGATTGAGTCTTTATGATGCTAGAGATGCATTTGATGTTGTTCTCTGTCAGTAGGCTGTTGGATGCTTGATTTACTTATGCATTAATCGACCAGATATTCAGAACTTTGCTGTCTCACAGATGAGCAGGTTTATGCATTGCCCAGGTGTCAAGCATTGGCAGGCGGTTAAGCGCATCTTTCGATACTTGAGTGGTACTCGATTAATTGGATTGTTTTATCCCAAGGGGAGATCACTGCCGCCATATTTGCATGCTTTTTCATATAGTGATTGGGCTAGTTGCTATGACACTCGTGTGTCCACCAGTGGCTTTTGCTTCATGCTTGGTAGCTCATGTATATCTTGGTTGAGCAAGAAGCAACCTACTGTGGCCACTTCCAGTTGTGAGGCTGAGTATAGAGCTTTCACAATGATTGTTGAGCGTGTGTGGCTCAAATGCCTTATGGCTGATTTGGGTGTTGGTCAATCTTCTGCCACCATCATCTTCACTAACAATCAGAGTGCATTGGAAGTTGCGAGGAATTGTGTGTTCCATGCTCGCACTAAGCACATTGAGGTGCATTATCATTATGATAGGGAAGAGGTTCTCTACTGGGGAGATCAGCTTGGCATATGTGCCCACACAGGAGAACATTGCAGACCTCTTTATGAAGGCTCTGCCTAGGGAGAAGTTTGAAGCTTTTTGCAAAGGTTTGGGAATTTGTTGATATATTTAGGTAGTGATGTGTGTGAACACTCTAGGACCGCTAGGGCACTTTTTTCCCTCTTTAGGAGGTTTTTTTTCCCTGGCTTGTATATACATCTATTGCCCTAATGGGCTACTTATCTTTGTACATTCTAGTGGTAATACATTAAGCATTGTGTGTTGTGCTCCAAGCTTCTTCTTCTTCCTTATGTTGTTCGCATGCTTTCGTAGATGTCTAACTCCAACAAACTTGGCCAAATTCAAATATATGAATGATAATTTATCAAAGAAATCATTGCATACAATTTATTATATGATGAAAGTAGACAATTGATGTCGTATGTTGAACATTAATCCCGTTTTCAGACTATGGAATGATATTCAACTCATAATTTCATTTATAGGCAACCCTCAATCCCTACTCCAAAATGTTTGCACTTGATCATCCTTCAATGTGTTCAATGATTGCGACCTCATAACTTAGCTTAGGAACTTTACTACTACGCGGAATCAGCACATGTATATTGATACTACATTCGACTATTGGAAACTTTTGTCCAAAAAAGAAACACATATCTTTTGTCCAAATAGCTCTTGACAACTATGGCTGGGATCAACTACCTTCCTGTCAAACATTCATCTATAATCAATATCCTCATCTAGACCTTCGTAATTATCTTTAGCCGAACACTCATCTGCTATCAATGGCATTGAGTACATAGAATAAGACCGAACTATTTATCCTAGCCTACCTTATGAGCAATGATAGTTCAATCAATACACAAGACTAAAGACTAAACAACAATAGTGTAGAATAACTCAAGAGTTTAGGAACCACAATATTAAATTATAAGCCATAGATTACAATAGAGATCCATGCCACTTAGGCTACAAGATTACATTCAAAATATCTACTCTTGCCCCTTCTCCTCTCAGAATTCAATCTCACTCCCTCAAACTCTCTAAGTCCTCTTCCCCCTACCACACTAACTTCGCTTATAGGAAAGTTGAATCATGTAAGGTGCCAAGCAATCATCCTTGGTACTACTTTTGTCGATAGTGACAATGCAAAGAGTACTACTTCATCTAATGACTAATGTAGCTATTGATACTTCTAAGAATTTTAAAAATAATTTAATGGTTCCGAATGTGAAATATTTTATAAAAATTCCAAATCATCTTGATTTGCAAAAAATAGGTATCGGATATACAACTGGCAATCAACCTTTTACACAACTTTGGCAATATCCTAACAATTGCTCGAGGAGCGGCCTAATAGTTCTAATATGAGGGGTGAATGCCTATGCAGGTACCACCAAAACCAAGGGAATGCTTAGTAATGAAACATTTGTAATGTGAGACAAAGATATCCAAATTCCATAGGAGCCTTTGCCCCTCTATTTTGATTCCTTACAAGCATAGGATGAGATTGATACTTTAAGGGCATAATTTAATGCCATAACCTTGGAGAGATCAGTGAAGCCCTTATTGTTGAAGGACAAGAAAGAGAGAAACATGATGCAAGTAAAAAATAGGAAAGAGACACTTTAAGATTCATGGTCCCCAACAACCTCATTGCCCCGATCAATACCATCAAAATGAAGAACTTGTTTTCGTGACTAGTCTTTCTTTCCTCTTATTTCTACTATCCATGTGGATATCTTCATCCGCAACCTATGTAGGGGTTGGAGGGATGCCTCTACATCCATATCATATTTATCTATTTTATCCGAGATTTTTTGAGTATCTCTAACTATTTGAATACTTAGGCCATCGTCTAGCTGAACAGATCCATATCTATTAGATTTCGCCTAAACACGAGGGCAATTAATACCTTTAATGATAGTATTTCAATTTCTCCTTGTCATAGTGATAAAAAGCCATCACCATTTGGGATTTTGTGGGAACTTCCTTTATACTATCCTTTCTGACAATGCCATCTTTGGCAAAATGACCCTTTTCATGGTAATAAAAACAAGAGTTGGGTAGGTAATTTCCTAGATATGGTCAATCGTCCCACACTCATCAGTAAGTTCGATTTTGATGTCAATTTCTTCTTCTAAATTGAGCTCAACAAGGACCTCATGGTTCCACCTAGGATTAATCCTAGGGGCTTCCTTAATTTTACACATCTTACCAATCTGTTTTGCTGCAGACGAGTTGGAAGGAGCTTTCTTCGATTGTTTACTTAGTCGTCGATGGTATTATGGAAGATTTCAAAGGCTCATGAGGTAAAAAGCCCAAGGGCCAAACAACGAATGCATTGGTCATGCTCACCTTGCAATCATACCCAAATTGATTGTTGAACATCATGGATATTGCATGCATGCATGCATGCAATAGGGGGAAATGATAGAGAATGTGGCATTAAACCCTAGGACAACCTCATTGCATGTTCGATGATACTATGCTCTCCAAATTTTCTTTGTTTTGTCTTATAGAGTTTCTACTTAACACTTTTATGGTACTAGGGTAGTTGAAATATGTAATCCTACATAGAGGATGGGGTCCGTTGTCTCCCTAAACTTCAAAGATGGAGGATGTAAGAAATGCCCTAAACTCCAAACTAAATACTCTTCGTGCCCATGAGGCTCTTGAGATGACAACCTAGTCACGGTTTGATCTCTTGTAGTCAAGCCATGTGAAGGTTTGCCCTTTGACCTCAAGCACAAATCCTAGATCCTACCTGAGGGCTTTCACTATGTTATCCTTACATCATTTAAATATGAATTTGTACTTGAAAAAGATCCGGAGACTGAAAAGCTGGAGACGTAGTCAAGCTTTATAATAAAATAGATTTATTGTAATACACTTTATTAAAGTAACTCATTAATTATAACCCACCGAAGGAAGATTCTTCGGGCATCTCGCATTATCTTCTTTCACAGAAGTAATGAGAGACGCAATGCAAACCTACGTGGAAGGGCCAATAAGTGGAGATTTTTATAGTGCTGAGTCATACCACTTCTATCATTCCATTATATTGCTAAGATTATTTCTTCCTTGGAAGAAAAAATATTTTCTAAACTTAAATTTTTACATTTAAATTTATCAGGGAGAAAAGAAACTGATATTTGATAGTCAAACAGCCATGTTTCTCTCTCTCTCTCTCTCTCTCTCTCTCTCTCTCATCAGTACACTCCCGACACCAGAATACTTCCTCACATAGCTCACTTTTCGTTCGCAATGAGTGTCCGACATTCCCCATCGCCTGAACAGTGCGACTCCCCGTGAAAACGCGAGCTCCTTCTCGAGTCTCTCTCACCTCCATATCAGTCGACCTCTGCAAACCTTCACTTCCATTTCATCGGAGGACAGCGCGATCTTCATTTTCATCGTCTCTGTATTCGTCGACATCTGTAGAACTTCACGCAGCAGGATCTTCTTCGCTCTCAACTTTCCGAAGTCTAGTTTCCTTACTGTTTGTCGCCCTTCCCAGCCTCTTTCACGCATTTTCCTTTCCCAGCCTCTCTTTTTCACTGGAACCTCTTCACACCGGGGCTCCTCATCTTTGTGTCCAAGAAATCCGTGCGATTTTTAACGTTTCTTCTGTATTTGTGTATCCTTGCCTCTGATCTGCGCAAGCATCTGTAAATTATTTGAAGTATTACGATACGAAAAGTTCGCGATCCAGGTGATATACGCCGCTTCTTACACGGATTTCTATCACGTATTACTCCATCGAACAGTAAATGACATTTTCAACATATTGAAAAAGCTTTGCTACTCCGAGTTGCAGTTGTTTATAAGCTTGGGGGACCTCCTTGATGCGAGGTTCACCTCTTGGGAGAAGGAGAAACCAAACTAGGACATCAAGATCCTGGATATTAACAGGTGGATTCTTTTTCTACTCGCGACCTCGTAAATCTGTACGTTTAGGCGTGGATGCAGCCGTTTATTGTGTAGCGTATGCTGTCGAACTGCGCAGCGAGTTCATTAAAATCGCTTCTATCCCTTGAACTGTTGGAAAATTTTTGTGAAGGTGACCTAGGTTGTGGTCTGACGACTGTACTGTTTCTGTAGTAACACCTAATGAGAATTGCATATGTTCCCCAGCTCAGCCATGCTCAAAGCTGTAGCGTAGCATTTAGGTCATCTTGACCGCTAAACCTTATTTCTGAAGGTTTTCTGAGATTGTTTGAAGGACTCATGCTCAGGGGGTATATGATTTTGCTGTTTCTAGCCTCTTCGGATCCTAGTTGTTGTTGTCCTTTACCCCTCAATCCAAGGACTACACACACGGATCTCACTTGGTTGCGATAGTTTTTAGGGACGTGCGAAGCCCCTACATGCCAAGTTTATTTTTACGCGTAATAGATTGAGGTTCTTATGACATTTATTTTCTTTATCCTGCTTGCCAGCAATGAAAGCAATTAACCTCAATTTAAACTGTATAACTTCTACGATGAACTTTGTACAGTTCTATTCTATAAATAGCTACCGAGAGTTCTACATATGAGACGAAAGATACGATTTGAGTATTGTCGTACATGCGTCTTATTATTCCGATACGTAATGACATTTTGGAAGTCTTGTTTTGAGCTACAAGCCCTCCCTGTATGTGCATTTCGTTCTCGATCAGTTCTTTTTGTGTACTGACTTGCAATGTCATATTTTCTATTGCAGAAATGGATTACGGTATTTCTAGCAGGCCTCGATCTCAGTTAGCTGTGAAAGTAGTAGTTGTCTGCTCCCTCACATTAGTCTTCATGTTTATGTTGAGGCAATCATCCACAGCTCCTGAACGTGTGATGGTACCAGTCTACTAATGACAATAAATAAGTCAGTCTGCTGTTACAACCGTAGCGATATGTGTGTGCATAATTTATTGCTTGCAATGCTCTTTCGCAGTTCTCTAGGCATGATGGCATTACGCATGTGCTAGTGACCGGTGGAGCAGGCTATATTGGATCCCATGCTGTGCTTCGGCTTTTGGAGGACAAATATCGAGTCACCATAGTGGTACACTCGATTACTTTCGCAGCTTAATTTCATGATGTGATTGAGGGATGCTCTTTCTAACTTGTGTCCAATGCAGGATAATCTCTCCCGTGGTAATCTAGGAGCAGTAAAAACACTTCAACAATTATTCCCAGGACATGATAGACTGCAGTTCATACTTGCTGATTTGGGTGACACTGAGGCTGTATCCATTTGATCAATATTGCTTTTAACTTTGGATCTATCAGACATGTTTTTGGGGCATGAGTGAGTTTGCCAGATGAATTTGTAACATGATGTGGGCTTTTCTCGTGTGAAATTACTAGGACTGATGATGCATTAAAGGCTTTTCCGAACTTATGTTAAGTCCACCTGGACTCGCATGATGTTACAGGGGAAGGCCATTTTAAGTACTTACCATGGTTTGTCCTAATCTTCTATTCTGACTAATTACATGCTGGATAAGTTTTGTAGCACCCTCACATTTTCAGGCGTGCATCACTTACTGCATTTGTAATTCATTGGGATGAATCGTTTCAGAACCAGGATCTCAAGAAGACCCTTGTAGATGGTGTTTTCCACCTGTTCAAGTAGCTTTTGTCATTGGGTTGATTCTTCATAAGGAAATGTCAACCCACACTCTCTCTTAAATAATGACCAAACCTGAAGGAAGATGGTCTTCGATCAAACATTCTGCTTGAATTTTGAGGGAAGACTTTCAACAACATCAGTGAGTGCTTTCGGCGATATGACCTTTTGTATCATTGTTTTTGATTGGCAGATGCAAAAGAAATCTGCTATGTTAATCCACTAGTATTCCCCCCTGTGTTCAAGCATGATTGGCCAACAAATATTAGCCTATGCCAAACCACAACGTTTGGATGGCACATGGAATACTGAACTTTCAAACATGCTTTGTGCATTCCTGAAATGTGTCATTTTTATAAATTGTAAAGACAAGCTTCCAATGCAACTGCACATGCCGCTGGGGTTGTCCTTGTATGAGTTCTTTCAGGAATCATAATACTAAAACATGTGAAGCCCATAGCCGATGAAGAGCATCCCCAATTAATTTTTCTGTGGCCTTTCCTTTACGATTAATCAGGTAGATCATATTTTTTCAAGCAATGCAATAGATGCTGTCATGCATTTCGCCGCAGTTGCATACGTTGAGGAGAGTGTGGAGGAGCCCCTTCGGTATGTTTTCTCTTCTTCTTATATACAGGAATTATCAGGCAAATTTTGTGATCAGTATCTTGATATGCATGCAAAACAGTTATTACAAAAACATTACCTCAAATACATTGATACTTCTTGAAGCAATGAAGAAACATAATGTAAAAAAGCTTATATATTCAAGTACATGTGCCACATATGGGGAGCCTGACAAAATGCCTATCACAGAGGAGACACCCCAGGTGATCTGCTAGACTTTTCTAGTTTCAATACCTGTAGGGCTAGGGTTATGAGCACAGTATTTAAGGCTGTATTTTTTTGATGTGTTTTTTATTTTGATCAAAGAAACCTATCAATCCTTATGGGAAGGCAAAAAAGATGTCGGAGGATATTATAAAAGACCATGCAAAGACAACTGACTTGGCTGCTACTATCTTGAGGTGTTACTTATTTTTCAAGTTCTTGATTGTGTCTCACTTTCAAAATCTCTCCTGATGCATAGTACGTATGTAATCGACACCAGATATTTTAATGTTATCGGATCTGATCCAAAAGGAATACTTGGTGAAGCACCACCACCAGAGTTCAGGCAACATGGCCGTATATCTAGTGCATGCTTTGATGCTGCTTTGAAGATCACTCCAGGCCTCAAGGTGTGTGGCAACTATGGCTTACTGCATTCCCACTTCCCCTCTTTTGGCAGCTTGTGTGTTATGTTTTGAGCATTGTAGTTTACTCATCTTTTAGTTTTCTTTTTTATTTTGGTTTTTTCTTTTGTGTTGCTTTACTGTTATAACTTAGATCCTGGAACTGCCACAAAATGGTATTACTGCTGAAAGATTGCTCTATGAATGACATTGTCATTTTCATGTCAGGTGAAGGGCACAGACTATAAAACAAAAGATGGCACTTGCATCCGAGATTACATCCATGTGACTGACCTAGTTGATGCTCATGTGAAAGCATTAGAGAAGCTCAGGTCTTCTGGAGTATCAATTTATAATGTTGGTACTGGCGAAGGTGACATTTGAAGTTTTCTCAACTTGTATAAAATGTGTTGACCTGTTCTTTTTAAGCATCTTTTTTTATAAGTATTGTATGGTGCCTTGTCTCGTACAGGGAAATCCGTGAAGGAGTTCGTTGATGCTTGTAAGGCAGCAACAGGTGTGAATATTCCTGTGACATACTTGGGTAGGAGGCCAGGGGATTATGCAGAGGTTTGGAGTGACCCAACAAAGATCAAAGTGGAGCTTAATTGGAGTGCAACCTATCTTGATCTGAAAGAAACACTGGCAATGGCTTGGAAGTGGCAGCAAGCACATCCTAAAGGGTATCAGTCTGCAGCCTTATAGCTCATGGCCTTGAAGCTACTTGAATTCAAGTGGGGGACAAATAGATCTTTTTCCCAGGAAGATCTTGCACAATAGTCCAATCATTCAATATTTTATATGGAATATTTTAAGATTGCATGCCAAGAGGCTGCATTGGCTTCCTCATGCTGACTTGCAAGATGGATGATAAGAACTGGTTACTGGGTTATATAAAGGCATGTCAACATTGTGTTTTAAAACATGCCTTTATGGATGTAATTACATGTCCGATATCAGGTCCTTGTTTATACCGTGCAGTATGCACATTCTTTCTATTTGTAATTGGATTCTTGGACTTGCTTTAGGTCTTCTGCATTTAATGTCATTTAATACATCTGTAAACAACCATAGCCAAAAGCAGTCACAATCAGAATGTCCAAAAGGATGACATTTTCAATTCTTGTGACTATCTTATGGGTCCAAAGTGACAGGAAGTATCTGAGTTCTTATTATGATTTTTGTTTTGGTCCCAAATATGAAGAAATCATTTATGCAGCACAGGCTCGTATTGGTTTTTCCAACAGTCAAATTTTTGGTCTTGGGGAGGGGTATCCAGATTTCCTTTGTACATCTACTTAGTGTCATCAATCGATGTGGATGGCTTCATTGTGCGTGAAGAATTCCAGGATTTGGGTGGATGCAACTGGCACTAAAAAGAACAAAAACATTGTCTGGAAAACTGAAGCAATTGTTGCACGTCACTTTCTGAACGGTGAAAGTCAAGGACTGCAAAGCAATGTGTTCCAGCTATCAAATGCACAATTTCATACTGAAATGAACAGAAGACAGCCACTGTATCATATATGATCACCTGTGCAAATAGGGGCTGCTATTCTCTCTCTCTTTCACACACACACACAAGGGGGGGAGAGGTAGGTGGGAGAGAGAGAGAGAGAGAGAGAGAGAGAGAGAGAGAGAGAGAGAGAGAGAGAGAGAGAGAGAGAGAGAGAGAGAGAGAGAGAGAGAGAGAGAGAGAGAGAGAGAGAGAGAGAGAGAGAGAGAGAGAGAGAGAGAGAGAGAGAGAGAGAGGTGGGGGAGGTCTGATAGTCCTCTCCAAGGGGAGGCCTTCTTTGCCTAACCCGCAAGGAGGGGGACAGCCACAGAGTTAAAGGGGCAATCCCCTTAAGCAACTCGGGGGTGAGCGGGACTAAGTGTTGGTTGGCTCGAAGGCGAGTTGCGTAGCAAAAGCGGGACTTAACCCGGAAGATAGAAGGGACGACCGTCAAAGGCGGGCTTGCCCAACGGTGCGTTGCCGTCAAGTCCAAGGTTTCCGTTTGCTAAGAGGCATAGTGGCTCTCCATTGCCACACACGTTCAAAGCCCCTTTGAGTGAGTGGGCAAGATGAGGGAGGGGCCGGCCCGGTGTCTGCCCACCTTCCCATCAAGGTACGAGACCCGCCAAGGATTGACGGGGGGCACTCTTGATGCTAGACATCTACCCACGATGCAAGGGACAACCGATGTTCCCATGAAACGTGAGGAAGGGAAGGTTGAACACTTATGCCCTTGGCGCTTCGTCGCCTGGACGTTGCGAGCATTCCTAGCCAGTTTGTCGTCCAGAGGCATGCACGGTTACCACTCCTCTTATAGTTGCGCACAATTCGTTGCAACAGGGCAAACCACCCAAGCACCATAAGGGGTTGGATAGAAAACCAGGGAGGAGGCAAAGGGGCATGACATCCACCCCCTCTCCGACAGACTTCTCGTCCTCGAGAAGTTCACGTACGGGCAATTAGAATGATTCTCGTTTGCGGTGAAGCCGAAAGGGTGAAAATTGTGATGGCTTGTGAGGCTCTACATTGTGTTCTTACCCTCTAAATTTGTGAGTGTCTTTAGTACCATGGGTTGACGTGTGACAGCATATCTACGGGAAACTTTAACTTATGCAAGTGAGGTGCGAACTTAACACCGCTGGTTTGGCTTGGAGCAAAGGGACTAAGAATTTACAGGGATAGCATACCCCACTCCGACTACCTCGGGACATGTGGCTCCACATGAGCCGGATTTTGCATAAGTGTGGACCTCACAGTTTGGGTCATGGCATTTTGCCTCTTATTAGGCTGAATGTGCCCATTCCGATCAAGGACTTCCAAGAAGATCTTATCGTCAAAAAGATGGCGAGTTCCTCCACGTCAATTCACGACATGGTCATCCATGTACCCTTCGTTGTCAAAATGGTAGATTGGGCCATTCCGCACAAGGCACACGAGCCAAAGTGGAACACTAAGGCCCCAAGCCAGTTCTAAGTTAAAATTGTCCGCTTCCGAGAAGATATAGTGATAAGGGTCCAAGCCCATTTTGTAATGGGAGAGGCGTCATTGCCACTCCATGCATACCCTTTGGGTCCATGCCACATTCCATAATTATCAAGGCACAGCGAAGCCCTTACTGCAAGTGCAGACCAAGGTAATTCCCACCAAGGAAAACGGGCCTATTGATGACCCACATCCTTACATTCCAAAAACGGCACGGACATGCCATGCATCATAGTGATTGACAGCGCGTGCGGCTTACGACGGTCAACACAGCTTATGACATATATTTTTGTGTGACTTATGGTGCTACGGCTTACCGCACATTCATGCGACTTATTGCACGATGTGATTTATGCATGCCGGTCGGACTTAACCCTTAGGACAAACCCCGGTCATGAAGGAACCCACGGACGTCCCCATCCTCAGGCACGAATGAGACGGCGCTTGCCAGCTCACAACTTACGAAGATGTGGTGTCACGACTTAGATACTCGCCAGTCACCCTAAAAACGGGCCTATCGGCGGCCCAAGCGGCAATTAGTACAAGGCACGGACGTGCGGCGCATGGTGCAACTTATGTTCACATCGGATGATTCCCTTGAAAATTCGCCACGGCCACAAAGGTACTTGCGGGAGGCACACATAGGGCATGTATGGGAGGGCAAGGCCACGAACCTGCCGGCCACATGAAAACGGGCCCATCAGCGGCCCATGTTCTGTCTTAGCTCAAGGCATGGACATGTGGCACATTGTGCGACTTATGTTCATGCGAGCCGATTTACTTGAAAACTCATCCCGACGACGAAGGGACCTGCGAGCGGCATCACATAGGGTGCGGACAGGAGGCCAAAGCCACGAATCCGTCGGCCACCATTTTTCACATAGTGCATACCTCCGCCCCGTGCGGCCCGACGGATAGGAGGGCACTTCACTTTGCATAACTCTTGGCACGCCGGCACAAGAGTAAAAGATTTGGGACTTTATTCCATCCGTAAAAATTTTAGGCATGAGGGCCCTTACTACCCCAACCGATGTGATACCCTCTGAGGAGAACACAATTAGGTGACCTTTTGCTTCCATATTTTTGCTTAGCTATGGGGAGACTCAAACAAATGATCTTGTAATAATTTCAAAGGGGCATGTCTGAAAGTCGATAAGCAGGTTGAGTGAACGTTACGTTTCGGCACACGACAGCATCACCGTTTTTCCAACCACTCTACCCTACCAGCCCACCAAGGATGGCGCATGGAAGGACTGCTCTGTGTTGCTCCCCCGGCTTAAGTCTCGCGGACAGAGCCTCTGCCCCCCAAAGGGACGTGACTTACGGCATGTCGGAGCATCTTACAACGCCATCCCGGCCTAGAGAACAAGGCGGCCTTGCCGGCATATGGAGGATGTTACCTCCCTCCTCACGGTGTTGCCGTGGAATCGTCGACGCGGGTCTAGCCAATGAGGGAATGAGCATATGGGAGTGGGCCGACAAGAAGGTCAAACCCATAAACACATTGACGGGCGATCATTGTGCCTTACATAGGATCATAAAAGATCTCCACCGACCGAGAGCCGAAGCTCTGATACCAAATGTGACGGTCCGCTCCAAGAGGAGACCTTCTTTGCTTGACCCGCACGGAGATGGACGACCATGGACTTAAAGGGGGAATCCCCTCAAGCAATCTGAGGGAGAGCGGGACTGAGTGTTGGTTGACCTCATAGTTGCAGCGGTTCGCGAACCGGATGGGTTTTCCCGTTCGGTTCATAAGGTACCATTCGGTTCGAACCTTACGATCCGGTTCATTTTGGATGGCTAACTGAATTTCTAGGTATTTCAAGGATATAATACATTGGCCATATTAAATCTTTTCATGTGTAATGCTTCCAATGGATATACATATACATATATACATATATATTGCACGTATGTGGTATATAGCATATGTATATATATGTGTAACTTTTACATGTATGTTGAAACCCTAGCGTATCTTACTAACCTTAACTCGGAGGTATGATTCGGTTCACTTACCTTACCTGTACCGAACCTTACGAACTCAACCACCTTGGTTGACCTGGAGGCCGGTTGCATAGCGAAAGTGGGACTTAACCCGAAAGATAGAAGAGACATCCCAGGCGGTGCGTAGCCGTCAAGTCGAAGGTTGCCATTTGCCTTGGGGCATAGTGGCTCTCCATTGGAAGACACGTCCAAAGCCCCTTTGAGTGCGTAGGCAAGATGAGGGATGGGCCGGCTCAGCGTCCGCCCGCCTGACCATCAAGGTACGAGACCCGTCAAGGATTGACGGGGGGTGCTCCCGTTGCCAGACATCTACCCACAATGCAAGGGACAACCGACGTTCCCATGAAACATGAAGAAGGGAAGGCTCAACATTTACGCCCTTGGTGCTTCGTTGCCCGGACATTGGGGGCATTCCTAGCCGTCCGTTGTCCAGAGGCATGCATGGTTACCACTCCTGTTATGGTTGTGCACAATTTGGTGCAGCAAAGAAAACCACCCAAGCACCACGATGCGTTGGAAACCACCCAAGCACAGAGAGAGTCATATTAACATCTTCTGGAGGCCAAACTTGGCCTATGAGACAAAGGCCATATACAAGTGTAGTAACCCTGTGTAGAAGATGAAATGAAAGAAAAAGTATATCGCTACACAAAGCTATATAGGGCTGGAAGAGGCTGGGAAGACGTGGCTCTAACTTTGCAGATAGTGACCACCTAATACATGGGGGATCCATAATGTGAGTAAAAACACCCTAGCTATCGGTGATGGGTGGAGGTGGATGTAGTATGTGGTACATCGGTGGTGGTCTGAGTGCCTCCTGAAGGAAGACAACCCAGGGGGTGGTGGTACGTCGATGCTCCATCATGTGGTCGTAGGCTGTCCTAAAGCGTGAGATATCCTCTTGATATAGTCGTGGTCGACGATATCCGCCCATGCGTGGTCGGCGCCATGCTCTCTGTGCTGCTTCCTGGTGGAGCGTGAGCCCTATAGATGGAGCTCTTTGATGTAGCTCAGCTCGCTGAAAGAACTGGGTAATGGTCAGCTGGGTACTCACCCGTGGCTGATGTGTGGGCTGTAGTGACCGCTCTCGCCTCTCGTATGCTGCTGTGAGAAAGTGTCCCAAGCGTCGCTGGTCTCCCATAGTCATGCACAACTGGAGTGACTCCTCTATCTGGAAGTGTGCTCGTAGGTCTAATTATGCTGGGCATCTGATAACAAAATGCTCCTCACTCTCTACCTCTGTCTCGCATACTGGGCACCACCTCTCCTCACGGGGGACTCCCCTAGACTGACCCCTCTCAATCTCGAGATGATGTGATGAAATCCAGAGCTGCCCAATGACTACTCGAAGGTGGTGGGGTAGGTATGTCCGCATGTATCTCGGAATCTCGATGAAGCCCTCGTCCGATATATGTAGAAAATGCTCACGGTAATAGAGCATTTTCGGAGGCAATGTAGCCCTAGGGCTCACCCATGTCCTCCGTATGTATGTATGCCATATCTCCTGACGAATGACCCTATTCCTCTCCTGATGAGAGAGCGAGTAGGTGGGTGCATGTGAGTCGTACTGTAGTGGTGGTAGCCTGTCTATGTCAAAGCCATGGTGGGCCAGCCAGTCTCGTATCTGTGCATACCATGAGGAGGTGTCGCAAGCTAATGCCATATCACGTGATGCCTAGAAAGCACGATAGGCAATGCGCTCTGTATCCATGCTCCAGAGTCTGTGTAATAGGCATACTGTCTGGAATAGTGCCTCAACTAGCATCGGTGGTGCAGCTAGCTCCGCTCTAATGATATCATGTGGTACGGAAGGCTTGCTACGAATAAGTCCTGGCAATCATGAGGATCTGTGGCCTCTCTAATGCTGTCCATATTGGTGTAGCTAAGCTTGGTCCCCATATGGCTGCCCCATACATGAGTGCTGGCATAACCAAAGTGTCGAAGAGCCACCCCTTTGTGCGGGGCTCTTGAAAATATGCCCGGTGGCACTGTCTCTCCATCAAAGCTAGTGCTGCATACCCACGTGTGATGCGGTCACGGGCTGCCTGAGACATAGAGAAGACCCCTGATGCTGCTGTAAATGTCACCCCCAAGTAAACATATGATCCGACCACCTCAATCGGTCCACCTGCTCCTGTGAACAAACTATGTCTGCGTGCCTGTGCTGATGTATGGAAGATCATGACCTTGGTTTTACCAAGGTTCAGAGATAACCCTCTGCGTCTGCAAAAGTCATCTAGGCCATGTAGATGATGCTGTAAACTTTCTGCAAACTCTGAAACCAGTACAATATCATCAGCGTATAAAAGAATATGGACCGTGGACCCACGTACCTCAATGCCATCACCCCCCTGCTGTTGTATGTAGTCCACTATCTCATCAATGTAGATACCAAAGAGGGTGGGTGAAAGAGGGCATCCTTGCTTCACCCCGATAGTGCTAGCAAGTGGATGAGATAAGCCGCCCCGGCATCTGACTCTATCAGATACTCTCTCATATAAGGCATAGATCCCCCATATCATCTCTTTCGGAGCTCCGATATCAAGTAGTCGTATGAAGAGTCGTTCCCTGGGAACAGTGTCAAATGCTTTGCGGAAGTCCACAAAGCAACAATATAATCTCCTCTTCCTCACCCTTGCCTGGTCGATCAGGCATCTCAGAGTGAAGATGTGGTCAATGGTAGAGTAATCGCGTCTGAAACCTGCCTGTCCTGGAGCCCTGATACCCTTCCTATCAGAGAGAGTACTCAACTCTATCTCTAGTACTGCCCCGTATAACTTGGCCGGTATAGGGCCAATCATGATCGTCCGGTATGTACCTGGATCCATAGTATCACCTGACTTATGAATGGGCACAATGGTGTGCTCAGTCCATGAGTCAGGGAACCCTTCAACCAATGCACGGTTGAAGAGGTGGGCAATGAGCGGTGCAAGGGTCGTGCCTCCGTAGATGAGGTGCTCTGCCTGTAAACCGAAATGGTCATGGGCCCTACCATGTTGTAGTCGGGCAATAGCGCATCCCACCATAGTGGGTATGAAGAAGTCAGAGGAAGTAGGACGTGAGCTCTGTGGTCTCGGAATGGGGGGCTGGTATGGGATTTCGTATAGGCTCCGTGCATAGCTATGCCAAGTGCTCGGATCTCGAATGGGTGTTTGCTGTCTCCTCTCTCTCAAATGTCGCCATGCCACTACACTGTCTCGACTCATGAGCAAATGATAAATATCCGAGTATTGTCTCTCCTCCCAATCTCGCCGTTTGCGGCGAGTAAGGCTCTGCATGCGACGCTGTGCCTCTGTGTGTGTAATATCCCCTCTATGCTCTAAAATCCGTAGGTGCTTCCGTAGCTCCGACAATCTGCATCATACCAGCGGTTCTGGGGTATGGAACCTATGCGTGGAGGGTGAATATGTGTGCAGTGTGGGAAGCTGCAGAGAGCTGAGTCCTGTAGGATGGTGGTGAACTTTGATGTAAGTGTGTCCAGGGGTGAGAGTGGATCGAGGGAGAGTAGGCGGGTGTGTAAATGGTGTGCATAGACGTGTGAAAGCTCGTGTGTGAAGTGTATCGTGGTGTGTGTCTGAGTAGGTGAGGGAGGGTCTAATGGAATAGGAGATGAGTGTGAATGTGATAAATGTATGGTCAGCACCAAGTGGGCGTCGTCCAATACTAAGTGAGGGGATGAGTGAAGCTTCAGAGGTGGTACCTAAAATGTAGTCGACTGTGCTCTCACCTCCTCCGTGAGGGAAGCAAGTAAGTCCGCTCGAACCCGGCCAGCGATTCATCCCGTAATATATAATGAGCTGATGTCGGCTGCCTAGCTCAAGTAGATGTCTGCCATACCCGGTGGTGTCCTTCCCCATATCCACCAATACTCTACTGGTGCTCATCTCATCTAGAGCTCTGGTCCTCATGAGATGTGGGTGATCCATGTCGTATGCCTCGCTTTGATGTGACTGAGTGCGGCCATTGAAGTCCCCCATACGGAAGACTTCAATGGCTAAAAAGAACAAAAACATTGTCTGGAAAACTGAAGCAATTGTTGCACGTCACTTTCTGAACGGTGAAAGTCAAGGACTGCAAAGCAATGTGTTCCAGCTATCAAATGCACAATTTCATACTGAAATGAACAGAAGACAGCCACTGTATCATATATGATCACCTGTGCAAATAGGGGCTGCTATTCTCTCTCTCTTTCACACACACACAAGGGGGGGAGAGGTAGGTGAGAGAGAGAGAGAGAGAGAGAGAGAGAGAGAGAGAGAGAGAGAGAGAGAGAGAGAGAGAGAGAGAGAGAGAGAGAGAGAGAGAGAGAGAGAGAGAGAGAGAGAGAGAGAGAGAGAGAGAGAGAGAGAGAGAGAGAGAGAGAGAGAGAGAGAGAGAGAGAGAGAGAGAGAGAGAGAGGTGGGGGAGGTCTGATAGTCCTCTCCAAGGGGAGGCCTTCTTTGCCTAACCCGCAAGGAGGGGGACAGCCACAGAGTTAAAGGGGCAATCCCCTTAAGCAACTCGGGGGTGAGCGGGACTAAGTGTTGGTTGGCCCGAAGGCGAGTTGCGTAGCAAAAGCGGAACTTAACCCGGAAGATAGAAGGGACGACCGTCAAAGGCGGGCTTGCCCAACGGTGCGTTGCCGTCAAGTCCAAGGTTTCCGTTTGCTAAGAGGCATAGTGGCTCTCCATTGCCACACACGTTCAAAGCCCCTTTGAGTGAGTGGGCAAGATGAGGGAGGGGCCGGCCCGGTGTCTGCCCACCTTCCCATCAAGGTACGAGACCCGCCAAGGATTGACGGGGGGCACTCTTGATGCTAGACATCTACCCACGATGCAAGGGACAACCGATGCTCCCATGAAACGTGAGGAAGGGAAGGTTGAACACTTATGCCCTTGGCGCTTCGTCGCCTGGACGTTGCGGGCATTCCTAGCCAGTTCGTCGTCCAGAGGCATGCACGGTTACCACTCCTCTTATAGTTGCGCACAATTCGTTGCAACAGGGCAAACCACCCAAGCACCATAAGGGGTTGGATAGAAAACCAGGGAGGAGGCAAAGGGGCATGACATCCACCCCCTCTCCGACAGACTTCTCGTCCTCGAGAAGTTCACGTACGGGCAATTAGAATGATTCTCGTTTGCGGTGAAGCCGAAAGGGTGAAAATTGTGATGGCTTGTGAGGCTCTACATTGTGTTCTTACCCTCTAAATTTGTGAGTGTCTTTAGTACCATGGGTTGACGTGTGACAGCATATCTACGGGAAACTTTAACTTATGCAAGTGAGGTGCGAACTTAACACCGCTGGTTTGGCTTGGAGCAAAGGGACTAAGAATTTACAGGGATAGCATACCCCACTCCGACTACCTCGGGACATGTGGCTCCACATGAGCCAGATTTTGCATAAGTGTGGACCTCACAGTTTGGGTCATGGCATTTTGCCTCTTATTAGGCTGAATGTGCCCATTCCGATCAAGGACTTCCAAGAAGATCTTATCGTCAAAAAGATGGCGAGTTCCTCCATGTCAATTCACGACATGGTCATCCATGTACCCTTCGCTGTCAAAATGGTAGATTGGGCCATTCCGCACAAGGCACACGAGCCAAAGTGGAACACTAAGGCCCCAAGCCAGTTCTAAGTTAAAATTGTCCGCTTCCGAGAAGATATAGCGATAAGGGTCCAAGCCCGTTTTGTAATGGGAGAGGCCTCATTGCCACTCCATGCATACCCTTTGGGTCCATGCCACATTCCATAATTATCAAGGCACAGCGAAGCCCTTACTGCAAGTGCAGACCAAGGTAATTCCCACCAAGGAAAACGGGCCTATTGATGACCCACATCCTTACATTCCAAAAATGGCACGGACATGCCATGCATCATAGTGATTGACAGCGCGTGCGGCTTACAACGGTCAACACAGCTTATGACGTATATTTTTGTGTGACTTATGGTGCTACGGCTTACCGCACATTCATGCGACTTATTGCACGATGTGATTTATGCATGCCGGTCGGACTTATTGCGAGCTCATCTTAAGGATGAGTGCTCGCAAACGCGATGTATCCCTCCCAACCCTCCATGCGCATGTGAAGGGCATGCTCTCGTATCCAAGTCGGTGGCTAATGTCAGTGGCGTCTGCCTCCTGTGATGCCCCTTCGGGTAGGCCTGTAATCAGAATGTGAAGTCTTCGAGTATGTCGAAGCCTCTCCTCCTCCAATGTATCCTGGACTCGTGCGAGCTCTTCTTTCTAAACGTCTTCCCTAACTTCCTTCTTAACCCTTTTGTGTACTACTTCCACCCACGACTCTCGAGTAGATTCTACCTCCGTTTTGATTTCCTTCTTTATTTCTTCTTTGAGGGTGTCCACGTTGGAGATCTCCCCCTCTTCTTTCATGTGCTCATAAGCTTCCCTCCAATTGTCTCGTTCTTCTGTGAGAGTCTTCACTTGTTCTTCGAGTCCTTCGACTTTATCCATTACTTGTTCTTCGAGTCCCTTGAACTTTTCCATCATTTTTCGTATCTCCATATTGAGGTTGCGGTCTGCTTCCTTTTTGGCCTCTTTGAGGGCTTTAGCAATAAGTTCGTCGACTTCCCTCCGGTCCATGGGGGCCATTTCAGAGATTTAGGGTTTCGGATTTTTTTTTTTTTTTTAGGTTAAGGGCTAGAGAGAGAGAGAGAGAGAGAGAGGGGGGGGAGAGAGGTTGGGGTTTCTTAGGGTTTGAGATTAGGGGTAGGTTTAGGGTTGGGTTCTAGGGTTAGGGTTTGGGTTCAGGTTCAGGTTAGGGTTAGGGTCAGGGTTGCACATATCTTGGATGTGGGTGTAGCAAGGTGGGGTTGGGCCGGGCATGGGATGGGTCTAACAACCCTAAAATCGTGCTGTACCCGCTTCAGGGTCGATGGGAGCTGCTGTATCCGACCTGCTGTGTAGAGGTCGAGGCCGAGGGCTGGGAGCAGAGCCAAGCACAAGGGGGGGGAGAGAGAGAGAGAGAGAGAGAGAGAGAGAGAGAGAGAGAGAGAGAGAGAGAGAGAGAGAGAGAGAGCTTTTTCTTGGGATTAATGTTTGAATCTTGGTTTATGCTTGTAGCTGGGTGATGATTCTTCAAATACATAGTTCATGCTTGGCAGTTTGTAGAGGTTGTCATACTCATCGCAGACAGTAGGCATTTTTTTCTGGTCACAAGACTTCCGCATTTCTTGTTGGTTTTATCGTAGGTGTAGCGTGTCAGTTATAGAATCCCTTTTTTAAACAGTCATAACACAATGCAGGGCTTCTAGTAAGAGTCTATCCAGCAAGGACAAGGCATGACTACCTCGCATGTGTTGCATGTTCAAGAGTTGAATAGACTTCCCATTGCTTATGGTTTTGCATGCACTCTACTTTTCTGTGGCAATATGTGTTCCTCCTTATGAGCTGTTGTGGGCTTACGTAAGGTTATTTGGAGCTCAATATTTTGTCTTTTCTTGAGGCTGGATTTCCTGCAGCTACATGACAGGCAACATGCTAGTCTACAGGATGTCTCATAGACGATTTGGTTCAAATGGATCATTTAACACTTCTATCAGGAACATGTGATATCCATTCTTGCTTTTACAGTGCTTCTGTGGATACACTATGTAACATGCCACCATCCTACATGTAAACGCTGTAGAGACATTGAGTTCATTCTATTACATAATTGGATGAAGCTGACTACAAGTTTTCAGAGAGAATGAGAGAGTTTGTGTGGAACATCTTGCATAGCACCTTATTGTTGACATCACATTTCTATAGTGGGGGGTTTCATGAGTTATTTGTCCATATTTATAAGATATTTGAACGCAGGTATTATTCTCCAACTTCATGCTTTAATGTGCACACTTCACATTGCCCACCATAGACCAGCTGCATACAATCTTTTAAATGATTTTGTGACAATGACCACACAATTGTGGACTGCACTAAGTACTACCATTAGCCATGCTTTAATTGATAGATAGATGGATGGATGGATGGATGAATATATATATATATATATATATATATATATATATATATATATATATATATATATATATATATATATATATATATATATATATATATATATATATATATATATATAGAGAGAGAGAGAGAGAGAGAGAGAGAGAGAGAGAGAGAGAGAGAGAGAGAGAGAGAGAGAGAGAGAGAGAGAGAGAGAGAGAGAGAGAGAGAGAGAGAGAGAGAGAGAGAGAGAGAGAGAGAGAGAGAGAGAGAGAGAGAGAGAGAGAGAGAGAGAGAGAGAGAGAGAGAGAGAGAGAGAGAGAGAGAGAGAGAGAGAGAGAGAGAGAGAGAGATAAATAGAGAGAGAGAGAGAGAGAGAGAGAGAGAGAGAGAGAGAGAGAGAGAGAGAGAGAGAGAGAGAGAGAGAGAGAGAGAGAGAGAGAGAGAGAGAGAGAGAGAGAGAGAGAGAGAGAGAGAGAGAGAGAGAGAGAGAGAGAGAGAGAGAGAGAGAGAGAGAGAGAGAAATGAAATACAAAGACAGATACATAGGCACACTGAGAGAGATAGAGATGGAGAGACAGACAGAGAGATGTAGAGATGAGATAGACAGACAGAGAGATGAGATATGTAGACAGACAAATGAGATACGAAGACAGATATATAGGCATATAGAGAGAGATAGACAAAGAGGTAGACAGACAGAGAGATGTAGAGATGAGATAGACAGACAGAGAGATGAGATAGATAGACAGACAAATGAGATACACAGATAGATAGATAGACATACAGAGAGAGATAGACAAAGTGGTAGACAGACAGAGAGAGATGGACAGAGAGAGAGAGATAGTGATAGAGAGACAGAGACACAGACAGAGAGAAAGACAAAGGACAAATAGAAAATACTAAGCCTTGCCTTGGCAGTTGAGAAGTTGTTCCATGACCAGAACTTGATACTTAATCTTGATTGTATTCTTGTTGAGGACTTGATAGTAGACGCATAGACATAGGGAGCCATCTTTCTTCTTCACAAATAAAACTGGTGCACTGTAAGGGAGTTATTGGACAGATTATACCCTTGATCCTCCAAGTATTGAAGTTGTCACTTGAGCTAATGGAGGTCTGAGTCATTCATATGATAGGGTGCCCTGGATTGGGGAGCCTGACTGGGTAGTGTATCGATGCAATGTTGTATATTCTGAGTTAATGGGAGCCTTGGAGAGGTAGGTTTGGGGTTAGGACAACTGCATATTCTTGAAGCAGGAGGTGAAAGCTAGGATCCACATTCTTTGACTCATCCAAAATGTTGTTTTTGACCCTTAACTCAGTTGTTCAAAGCGCACACATAACTTGGTGATCCCACCTTGATAGAGAACTTTGTGAATTTGCTTATCAAAAAACGTTTAGTGGCATGATTTGATGAAGTTGCTCAAGCATGTGGGATGGGTTCTGATCTGGACTTGCATTTTTGCTTATCCTTGACATGATTGTGATCTGAAGGGGCACTGAGCCACTGGCAGTCCATGACAGCTTGTCCATTGAGATCCATAAGCATCTTGTCGACCCCTTTACTAAAGAAACTGAAGACATGTTTATCCATGAATGATAGGCTGACTATGACTTTGAAACAATCCATGGGAACAATGAGAGAATGCAAGTAACTAATTTTTGGCTCATTGGCGCATGGGCCCCCCCCGCGTGTCTGCTCTCTGAGTCCCTGCCAATCTTCCCAAGCCCCTCCCTTGCTCTGCAGCCAGCCCCCTCTTCTCCTCCCTCAGCCGTGGCGTTCCGTCCCCTCTCCCGGTTCCTCCCCCTTTGCCCCCCGGCCCTTCCCCTTCTCCCGCCTTTCTTTCTTCGCCCCCCTCCCCTCCCCTCCCTTCCTCGCACCCCTCCTTGTGGTCTTGGCCTCTTCTCGCCCGTCTAGGTGGGTGTCGATGAGGTCCTCCCGCAGGGCCATCCTTCTCCTCTCTTTGCGGGCGTCAGACACAAATGGCCCCGGAGTCCTCCCCACAAAGGGACTCACATGAAACCCCCTCGCCCACATCCACTCTGTCACCTATTTGACTCTCCCTTACCGACGAGGGTAGAGGGAGCTTAACCTCATAGGTTGAGTGCCTCCAAGCGTCCTCAGTCATTTGTAAGGTCATCGGATTGTGCCCCGGTCATGGCAAACTTAGGGACCTTCAGAGCAGCTTGCTTGTTTAGGTTGGCGAGTTAGTTGATATTCAGACCCTGGTTTGCAGCTTTTACCGGGTGGAGCTTGAATCTTTAGAGGAAGTTGCTCGGATGGTTGTTTTATGCCCTATAGCAGTTCGGGCCGGTTGAGAGTATGTATGTCCTTGGACACATGGTTTTCATCCCTCAATAGCTTTTTCAACTTTCATTCCTTGGGAAGCACGTTGTCGGTGGGATGTCGGTCGCGGTGGCAGAATGATCGATCGGGGTTGGATCAAGCCCTGTAGGTGCATCACATCGCCCCCGTCCGGTGGGCGGGTTTCGCATGGTGGGCGCCTCTTCTTGGGGAATGGTACGCTAGGGGGCTCGTCATGGGGCAAAAAAAAAACACTTTTCACACATGATCGTAATCGGTGTGGTAGATCGGGATCGTCGCGGGAGAAGCACGTAATTGGAAAACGAAAGTATAAATATAACAATCAAAGTAAAATCGTCGATCTCAATAATACTAGATCAAAAGTTTACACTCCATGATCGTGAAAGGATCGATCAATATACAAAATGAATGTCATTGAGTGACTGATACAACTCTAATAGTGAGATATTCCGCTAGAGTGCGGATGAGGAAAAATGATCGAACTAGATCGGCCTTCGGTTACTTCACTTCAAAAATCTTCACTTCAAAAGCTTCGGTAATATCGGATAAAAATCATGGGGAAATTTTTTTTGCTCTCTTCACTTTACTTCAAATGCTTCTCTTTAAATCATGTGGTAATTATTGAAAAAAATCAATGGGAAAACCAAATGAACAATCAAGCCCTTATTTATAAGTTTTTAGGGTCCCAAAGTTTCTAAATCTAGATGATTCTCTAGAATTTTCTTAGGTTCTTCTCTTTCTCTTCTTTTCTATCTTAAGAGCTTCTTTTTCTTCTTTTCGAATTTCGGAAAATCTCATTCTATTTTTGGTTTTTCTTTTTCTTTTTATTTCTCTCTTTTTATTTTTATTTTTCATTTTTATTAATTCACATATTTTTCTTTTTATTTCTTGATTAAGGTTTTATTCTCATTTCACACTTATTTACAAAGAACTAAATTAAATTAAGGGGTTTAAAGTTAAGAAAAATGATCTCAAACTAGGGTTTTTTATCAGGGACAACCTAGGGTTTCTTGATGCATGGTTTTCTAACTCCAATCAATGGCTAAATATGTACATTATGGGTTAAAACCTCAGGGTTTCTAAGGGTCCAAAGTAAGTTTTCAGGGGTTATGGGTTAGTTTTTAGGGCTTTTAAGCTAGGCTTTCAGGGGTTTTGGGATTTTTAAGGACGAAACTTTACATTGTTTTTCAAGGGTTTTCAATATACAAGGGTTTCTGGTCTTCTTTTGATCAAACTCATGGGATTTTTAATGGTTTTTGGTGAAAACACAATTAGGGTTTGGGATTTCAAGGGGTTAATGGCTTTATACAAGTAAATATACAAGCTTAATGTACAAATAATATGTTTTCTCATCACACAAGCAATCAAATCAATCAAATACTTGAACAATTTACAACTCTTACTCATTTTCTTGGGATCAAATCATCAGTTCTCGGTCAGAAAAGCAAAGAAATAATTTCGAAAAATTTTCTTGGCACATAATCCCCGAGGGATTTCATCCCGACAACGTGGCTTTCTTGTGACGGTTTGCTTTCTTGATCTCCGTCGCGAGTATCTTCCTTTGCTACCTTAGATTGGAGGGTTGGGCACTTTCTTGGAGGTCCTAAAGTCTGCGGCTTCTATTGTGGCCAAGGCTGTGGGCCCCATCAGTGAGGATACTCATCTCTGACCTTGCACAGTTAATGTCATAGATTGAGCTCGTGCTTCTATCAGGTGATTGGCCGATGTAGATGGTCGAGTACTCGGGCCTTCCGAATCAGTGTTTTGCTTGTCGCAAGGTTTGTCATCTTGCAAAGGCATGCCCTTCGAGGACTAGGCATGAGTCTAGGTAGCACTCGTGACAAGAGCTACACATGCCTCTGCACCGACGTCTCGTCCTCACTTCTCTCTGGCTCCACCAGGATGTTGCCTCCAGATGAGGATGGGTTACGTCACCACCCAGATGCCCCGACTATTCTAGCTGATCATTCTTTGTCTACCACAAGGTGTCAGCAGCATCCATTGGGAAGGAAGCCTCACCCAATGACTCGACAGGATTTTGTTCCCATGGGGAAGCGTTTCAGTGCACTCCAGGAGGACTCACATGTGGTCCGTGACATAGAGTTGGAGCAAGACCCCCCCTCCTGTTCCCACTCCTTCAATTTCCTCTCTTGGGCCCAATTCCTCTCCGGGGCCCCTCGGTAGCTTGATTTTGCACCCCCCTCCTCTCGGCGGTCTCCCGATAATGACTTCTTGGTAATCCACATGGCCCATGTGGGGCAGTCTCCTCCATGTCCTCCTATCTCGGTGGGTACGTTGCCCTTGACTACCAACCCCCCTTGGGCTGGTGAGTTTTTTGGTTGGTTGGCTACGTGCCTAATGGATCCCAGGGTGGTGTATGTATTTCGGTTGGGGAGTCCTTACAGTATGTGATCATGGATAGAGGGGAGATCATCCCTAGCAAGGCCATTTGGTTGATCTTGCAGCAGGGTGGCATTAGATTTGGCTTCCTTAATCTTTATGCTCTGAACCATGAGAGTGCTTGTGCCACTTTCTGGTCTCAGTTCACTAATGGAGTCTCGAGTGTAGCTGAGTGGCATGTGGCAGGTGACTTCAACATGATTGAGGCACCTGAGGATCGCAAGGGAGATAGCCAGATCACTATGCATGGATCTGAGCTTGCAACTTGGGAGAGATTATGTATGACCTTGAGGTTGCATGATGTATGGTATACTGAGAACTTTGATAGGGAGAGAGGCATTCTTCACTTCTCGTGTTGATAAGATTGGAGGGATGAATCTCTTCATGATTGATTGCATTTAGGTCAGTGATGTACTGACTGATTGTGGTGGTGTGACATGTATTGTGGTGGATTCTTGCTTATATGATCATGCCCTTGTGGTTATTATCTTTAGGGAGGAAGCTACCAAGGGCTCCCTAGTTTTACACATTGCTCAGCATATTCAACTTGATGGGAGCTTGGTTGATCAGATTGCTACGATTTGGTCTCAGCCTTCGTGGGATGTGGGCTCTCCGGCTTAGTCCTTGTCTATTGAACTTCAACAGATTAGCTTGTGCTTGCATGAGGAGAGTGCCCGATGGCTGATTCATCTTTGGGAGGTCAAGCGTAGTCTCCATAGGGGTATCGCCTCCCTCTAGCGACTCTTGGAGCACCGGTCGGATTGTGAGTGGGCTGGCTCAGAGCTTGCCCATGCACAACAGGTTTAACGAGAGGTCGAGGAAAGACAGCCTTCCTTTTTGCACCATAGACAGGCTTCTTGTTGGACTCGGGTTGGTGACTTTGTTTCTGGTAAGTTTTTCTCTACGGTCCGGTCCTTGCATGCGCGTAGTGGGATCAGTCAGCTCAGTCGGATGGATTGCACTATGGCTACAGAGCCTGGGGAGGTGAGAGAGATTACCACTCAATTGTATGGCACCTTGTTATCTGCGGAGACTCCATCTGAGACTTGGAAGGAGAACAGATGTCGCGTCCTCCAACATGTTCAACATTCTGTCATTGATGAGATGTAGGCCTTGCTTCTTGCCCCGTTTAATGACAGGGAGCTTCTTGATGCTTTGCGTGGTTTGGCTAGGGACAATTGCCTTGGTGAGGATGGTCTCTCGCCCAATTTCTTTCTTCGCTACGTGGGGATTTGGTGAAGGGATCAAACATGCTTTCCAGGAGGTCGTGGAGGGGGGTCATCTTCCCTCGTCTCTTGCTGAGGGTTTGATTTTTCTCATCCCGAAGGAGGGGAGGCACGTGGATGATATTTGGCATTGGTGTTCAATTACGCTTCTCTACTCAGCCTACAAAGTTTTGGCGAAGGCTCAGAATTTTAGAGTGAAGCCATTGCACTTTGATTCACCCGACTCAGATGGGGTTTGTCAAGGGTCATAGTATGCTTGACAACATCTTCACTTTGTGGGAGGTTGTCTCTCGTCCGGATGCACGATGAGCCACTTACAGTTCTTCTATTGGACTTTGAGAAAGCCTATGATCAAGTTGATTGGGCTTTTCTTGAGGACACCATGCTTTGTATGGGCTTCCTTGTTGTCTTGATTCGGGGTGTTGCTTCCCTCTACCGTTCCGCCCATAGTCAGGTTCTCTGTGGCCGGGGGTCGAGGGGAGAGATTTAGCATTTCGAGATCGGTTAGCGTTCTCAGGATGGGATTCTTTTCTTTGAGATTGGCGAGGAGGGATGAATGTTCAGCATGTCGGAGGAGTCTCAAATCATTGCAGATTGCACTTTCAGGTGTTTGGCTCTCATGGTCATGACTGGCACATTGATCTAGACCCTAAGCACATTTGGGCTCACCACGTTTGGTGTCTTTAGGTCTGGGAGGCTCGGTCTTTATCTTGCCTTCTTTGGGATTCGGGGGAGTGGTAGTGGCGCGATCCTTTTTCCCCATTGGGGCACCATACTATTCCTTTCTTTCAGTAATATGTGCGGTTGGGGGGAGGCTCCTCCAGTCGCGTTGCACTATCACTCTTGCTACGGTTGAGGCCTGCAGTCAGTATGGGCTCTTGGAGGAGTTCATCTCCTCCGTCGTTTGGTGGCAGATTTGGGATGCTCAACTGTCTTGTCGGGTTTTCATATTTCATTGGTTGATTTCTCACAAGAGCATTACTGTCAGCACCTAGTTGAGCTATGGGGGCTGGCCTCCAGATTGCACGGGTTGTGGCTATCACATGGAGTCTGAGGGGCATTGTCTTTGGGATTGCCAGCTAGCCCAATAGATTTGGCAGCGGATCTTGAGACTCTTGACTTGGAGGATGGGGTCTCAGACCATTTCTTGGGGCGTGGTGTGGTCGCGATCTGAAGTGCAGTCAAGGGTGCTAAAAGAGGAAAACAGGATGCTTATTGACCGATGGATGTCACAAAAGATGCAAGATGCTGAGCGCCTCAATGAGACAAATGCGATGTATCAAGATCTTCTGGGAAGAATGAAAGGTGGGAGACTAGAGAGCTTGCAAGTCAGCAAGTAGATGGCATTGTAAGGTTCAGTGAGTTGGGTGCTGAAGATTATGAAGAGATAAAGAGTCCAAGAAAGCTGACTCATACCATTCAAGCACATCAGAGAGGCTGTACTACAGCCACCCTCCAGCATAATAGTGATGTCTTGGTCAGTAGGGGGGGATGATCGACTAGTAAAGTTATGGAACACACGATCCGGCTCTCTAATTTCTAGTCTTTCAGGTTGTTTAAGTTCTATCTTTGACGTGGACTTCCTGCTGATAACAAATTCGTTCTTTGTGCATGTGGGGATCACAAACTTTATCATTGGGAGGTACGTTCTGGAAGAATTCGTCATTGTAAGTTCTGGAAGAATTCGTCATTGCCTCACAGGAGATACTGAGAAGGTCTGTTCAGTGGATATAAGCAAAGTGTCAAGTAATATAGCTCCCAGTGGTGCTCATGATAGGACAATGAAGTTTTGGGATTTGCAGAGAGGATATGCTGAAAAAAAAACAGTTGTCTGCCACAGCAATTGTAATGCATCGATGTTCTGCTCTGGACACATGGATGGCACATTACGTTTCCAGAAGGTCATAATCGAAGAGGCCATCTCGAAGGATCGCTACTGAAACCGAAAGCGCGGAAGATTGGACTTCTCCAAAGAGGCAAAGGGGATGTTTCAGTCACTCTGGGGGATACAAGTTTATTCTAGCTATTTTGGGGGAAATCCCACGCAAAGATGCGAGGGAAGGGGTTAGTTACTCTGCGGGCAACCACGTGGGAGAGACGCAGAGGATTAGGGGCAGGTATCTCGTGGATTCTGGAGTTCTGGAAGATCCTGCTCCCGGATCTCTTCTAGAGCGGGATCGGCGGCGATCGGGATAGGAGCGGCAAGAAATGAATCAAAGTGCTGATTTGAAGGGAGATCTCCTGTTGTGGAATGGATTTTATAAGTGTTCATGGATGTGGAAATGGGTGTGTGTGCTAAGTGAAGAACAGAGGTGAACGGAGGTCTGTTTTTTTTCCTCTCGCCGAATCAACTAAAGTAGGGGCACTCTGTAGCAGAAAAGAAAAATTTTCTTATCCCGGATAGAGGGTGGTCTCAAGGCTTGGACTATGGTCGAGGATCGGCGGCGATCGGAGCAGGGAGAGGAAAAAGGAAAGCGCACATGACATGCGTACCAAGGGTTCCAAACAGTGCAAGGCCAAAGTTGATAAAAGTAGCTCCAAAGTTGATGACTGTTCGATTATGAAGGACTGCATTGGTAACTTCCACACGGAAGAAAAGAAATTCTCAGTTTCTACGAGGAGGAAGGAAGGACTTAATGAAACTGCAGGTTCGCTCCAGTTGAAACGTGAATTTTTGAACAGACGATTACATGCATCACTGCATAGGATGGCATACACATGTTCAAGGTTTACATTTTCTGTGAATGAAAACGAAAAAGCATACTCTATCTCACAGTGCATTATGAGTACATATCAATGTAATGCTTCGTTTTGAATAGAGCTCTTCTGTGCATTCCTGAGGGTCTTGAGTACTTGTGAACTAATTTCGTCTCACTATCTAGACAGCTATGTTCACACATCTTTCCATAATTGTTTTTCTTTTTTTTGGGTTCATGAGTGTATATCTATGAGGGCTGAGTATGCCAAAGCCTTACACGCATGCACTTATGAATGAACGAATATATGGCACTATGTGTACATTCGTATATGTGTGAACATATGTTTTTGTGCCTGCACAAATAAGTGATTAAGTTTTTAAATACATGTGCGATGTGTGCTGGATTATGCGCACCTCTGTGTGTATGCAGATAAGACCAGCATCTCTGTATGCGTAACAGTATTTTTGAACGGTTATGAAAATCTTCCATGCATATTTAGATTTAAGCTCTACACTGATCATTTTCTGAAGTATAGCTTGAATATGACTCATCTCTATGTAGAACATAAATGTGCAGAGAATTCCGGGTAGTCTAAAGAACCTTTGAACTTTGAAACAATGATTGCTTTCGTGAAATACTGATAATGCTTACAACAATGAGTGATGATCTGACTCATGGTTAACAATGAGTGATAATATTGTTAACATCTTTTGGAAATGCCTCAAATACAGGCATACGGGTTTTCAAATTTATTCTGTGTGTGTTAGCTATGTCTGTACACACGAATACCAACATACTTGCCTAATGCATTTGTAGGACATAATGAAATCAGGGATTTTAGTATACGAAGATCTGTGCCGAAGGTTTGTAATGGGTGCAATGAACAAATGCCAATATTTCCGTAGAATAGATTGTCAAACTCTTGCAGAATAAGTGACAAACATCATAATCGTTATGGAAAAATAATCTTGAAGCTTAAAGAGTTCGTGTTTAAGATGAAAACACTGCGCTACTGGCTAACGAATTAAAAAGTTGTTTGTTGACTTAGCTGTAGACGGGGTATTCGGAGACCTTAGGCTGATTTTTTTTCCTCTCAAGAAAAATGTACAGAGACCGCATCATATAATTTCACCTTTACATCGATACGTTTCTGTAGAGAAATTTGGCGAGAGATTGGCCGTGGTGCCTAGTTCCGCATATGACTTCAATCACAGAAAGAATTCCATTTTTGTTTACTGTAATCACCGAAATGAAAGGGTTTATGTGTTCTTCATCCTGAATCCTAGCGAGTGCACATGGACAACCTTATCACTATACATTTGGGGTTGCAGAAATAACAAAAACGGGGATGGAATTTCTTCCTTTGATAGAATCTCGCACTAACGCATGTAGAGTTAGACTGAAGGATCCTGAACTGGCTAATCCATGCGTATTTGAACGTTTTAGAGATGTTCATGTTCAGAGCGTTATAACCTCTGTTTGAAAGTATACCACACGGGATATGTGAAGACTTTACCTGTGATTTAGTACTATCTTAAGATACGAACTACTTTGACACTTTGCACTTAGATTCTCAGAACTACCTCCTTAGCGTATTGCATGGGTTATTTAACATTTCAAATAGTTAAGTTTAAACTCACTTTTGTTCAGATATGAACTTTTTTTTTGCACGATAGTAATTGAATCGTTAAAAAAAAAAGTTACTTGTACGAATAGGAGCTATAATGCCAAATCTTCTAAAGGAGAACATCTCAATGAAGCCATTGTAGATTTTTCGATAGTGCTTTGAGATACAATTTGTATAGAATCCCAAGGTGCATCATAGTAGTGTGTTTTAACTCCAAAGTTAACTTAAATTCAGCCAGTCCGACTTGTTGGACAATTGTAAATATTTTGTTGCAACTATTTATAAATTCCTCATACTTTGAAGAAGTCCTTATCAAGTAGTTCTTGAGGTTCACATCTCAGTTGTGAATCTTTTATTTACTTTGGCCTAATTCCCCCATCACAATCCCAAGCTGTTCGACATTCAACACGAATCTTCATCTACTCCTTCCTCCTTGCCAAGAGTCCGACGACATACCTGGTGAACCTGACGTGAAAGGAGGTGGGAAGTAGGATCCTTGAGTTCAGATATTAACTAGAAAAGAGAAGCTAGCAAGAAGTGTAACTTAATAAACTTTCCCATCCAACTATTTACGGGAGATACCACGATTATCCCAATGGATGTGATAACTCAGCTCTTACGTTTTCAGCAAGATGAAAAGAGGCAAAGTGCCATTCAAACATTCTATGAGCATGTTATTAAGTGAATGGTTATTTTAATGGCAAAAATATCACGCGATTTTGCAAGGAATATGAACTGGAACCTCGGTACCTCGGGCTAGGCTTACACCTATGAACGACTTGGAGCTTATAGAGAACTTTGTGTACGTGTCCGAATTGCACTTACGTGACCAACTGACAATGGAAGCTCAAACAAAGTGGTCCCAATGTGACCGACTGACAATGGAAGCTCAAACAAAGTGGTCCCAATATAAGTCGGCTCTCATAAAGATAAAGCACTCGAAGATATTGACAAGGTGACCCAAGAAACATTTTCAAAATCGATTCATAAAGCTAAAGATCAATCCATCTTAGATGTTAAGAGGGAATTCGATCGATAGTTTGATGACTTATCAGAACATGATAGAAAGCTAAAGAGCATGAAAATGTATCTTTGCTCCTACGAGAGATAGATATGAAAGCCCGAGAAGAACTTCTTTCGCAATTACAAGACATGGAAATAGAATCTGAACTTACAAAAGAATGGGATGATGTGGAAGGACCAGTAAAGAGGTTCGTAGAGAAGCAAAGAACTATGGTGAAGTTTATGCAAGATTGGCATGAGGATTTGTAAGATGAGCAAATGCAAGCAGCACATTAGCTTGCTCCAAATACTCAAACCAATCTACCGAATGTGAAAGATATTGTGCCTCCTAATACTATGGAGAAAATGTTCAAAAAGGCGATCTCACGATTTAAAGTGTTAAACAGATGATAGAGTCCCAGTCTTTACAGGCAACTGCAAACAAAGCCACCAAGACTCCAGAAACTAAGAGATGTATTTGGTATGACTCCTTAGAGCACAATAGCTACTTGTGCGAAAGATTTATCAAAGAAAAGATGATTTATGATTTGAGAACGAGGGAGAAGGTGAATATAAATTTTGATCGAGGAGGCATAAAAGTATTCTTCCCTGGAACTTCTAATAACTTTGTCTCAACTTCTCACATGTCCACATATGTGTGTCAAATAATTGACAACAATGATGATTCAAAATCATGGACTAGGGTAATGAAATCCCTAGACCGAGGAAAAATATGCCAAGAGATTATAAAGACGGCAAGTAATGAAATTTGAGGTGTAATCGAATGGAAAGATCTTGTAGATACACTCTCAGTAGTCACTATTTATGCTCGTTGATGGAGCATGAAACAATAGTTGAAGAGAAAAGAAGAAGGATTAATGAGGGTGAGGAAGAGAAGAGGAGAACTAAGCGATAAGTGGAAGCAATGCAAGATGAACCTCAAATGTGAAGCCAAAATCAACCGACACAAATAAACCAACCTACTCAAAATTTTCCACCATCTCAATCAATAATAAATCAACCAAATCAAATTCTAACTCAAGCTCAATATCCTACTCATGCTGAGATGCCAGTTCCTTCACAAAATACTAATCTTCCTTAAGATCAAGAAATGAAGCCTGCAAAAAGAGGCTAAGGAAGAGCAAAGAACCCATCGTACATGTTGAAGTTGCACATCGAGCAAGCTATTGATCTAAAGCAAGTTCTTGAGAAGCGAGTGCTTGACAGTGTGATTGAGTTTATACTAGGTGAGTTGTTAGGGATAGCCAAACAAGAGTTTCTAGAAGTAATTATTGATCACTTAAGAAGGAAACGACAACCGACAGTTCACGCTCAGGAATTTGAGGATGGATGAAGACTTACTTGTTCAAATCTCGTTAGCACAAGCACAAGAAGAGAAAAGCGTGCTCGAATAAATTGAATCTAATATGTGTCCATATACACACGAGAAAATGTACTTAGAACAAATCTTTCAAGATGTAATTCCTTGAAGTCATTATACCAGAGACCATTGGGCTCAAGCCACGATAGAGACATTAGGAAGATTGGATAAGATCAACACTCTTGTGGTTGCTCTTATTGACCAAGGGTATGAAATTAATATAATATTCAAAGATCTCTATATGAGGGGAAAATGGCCAATAGGCATGCAGTCGAGATGGAGAATCCAAGCTGCTAACACAATGCCGAGAGAACTTTTCAGTGTATGCTCGCAAGTACTAGTTACAATTGGCGATGTAAGTGATTACCAATTTTTTTTTGGTTCAAGATCACTCTAGTTATTCACTGATATTAGGGCAACCATATATTACTGCCCTTAGGATGGAGACGAGAGTTTTGGAAGGTGGCTCGGATTATGCACAAATCCGAAGCAAAGATGGCAAGAAGGAGGCTCAATTTATAATAGTTTATGGGGATCACGTCAGGAATATGAAGAAGACCTATTCCTAAGGAACTTGATGAAGAAAGTTTTTAAAAGAAGCTTTCATAATTTGGGACTATGAAAGCTTGGACAATGAAAAGTTCTCGAATGTAAGTATGTTCATATCAAGCTTCATAGCACTTTTTGACTAATTGTTTTCAGTTTCGTGTTTTTTCTGAGTTAAAAAGGTGGAAAAAATAATATATAGCAAACCTTCAAAGGAATTTCTATGGGTGCAGGATACTTGATTTCGATGAAGAAAACTCAGGGATTTTTGATGAGATCTCATTTGTTGATACACTATTCGACTTACAAGAAATTGATTGATGGAATTGAATGAGAAGTGACTACGTGATTCAAGCTCACTCTATTCCCATATACAAGGTACTAGCAAAATTTGAGCAAGATAAAAAGAAAAAAGAGGTTTCTATTGAAACGAAGTATAAGACAATTGATAAAAAGATTAATTCAGTTGCGATTCTACTTTCCTAAAATAGCAATCAACTTATGGATGGAGCAAAGAATCAGCCACCACTAAGGGACAAGAGAAAGATAGGTCATGAATTCACCAAAGAAACCCTTCAACAAATCTAGTTAGGGAAATATGACTTCCTTAATGAAAAAGATAGAGACATATTCTCCCAAATGATATTTAGGCATGGGAAAAATTTTTCCTTTGATTCCTAAGAGATTGGGTGTGTAGATCCATCTGTGGTATCACTAATGATAATTTTTATGATATCACACATACCATGGAATCTTTGATCGATTCCGGTATTGAAGGCTCACTTTTGAGATTTGATTGACTTGTTGAATGAGAAATTAAAATGGGGATTCTTGAGCGATCAAGTGCTCCCTATTCTAATCGTTGGTTTACGGTATCAGAAAAGAACAGCTCATTGAGGTTTATTCAAGATCTACAATCGATTAATAAAGTGACAATTCAAAATATAGGAATTGGGTCCATCTTAGATGAATATGCAGAAGCTTTCTCATGGAGATCTATTTACTCAATGGGATACTTGCATTCTAGTTATGATGAATTCCAGTTAGCTCTCGAGAGTCATGACTTGACGACCATGAGGACGCCACTTGGGCTTGTGCACATGTGTACCTTGCCACAAGGAGCCACGAACTTGGTGGTGCATATGATGAATGATATGCATAAGATACTTAGGGATTTTATTCCACACCTGACCATGCCGTTCATCGATGACATTTCGATTAAAGGTTGCAAAGAGAAGGATAAAGATGCAATTGTTGACAAGAATGGATGTCGAAAGTTTGTTAAAGATCATATAAACGATTGCAAATACATTATTAGTCAAATGGAAGAGGTGCATTTGATATTATCTGCAGAAAAGTAGTATTTGGAGTGCAATAAATATTATTTGTAGGAAGTCTATGCGGTCCAAAAGGAAGAAAACCATGCCCAAAGATAGTAGATGATATTCAAAATATGAAAGTTGTCTGCCCCTCAATCACTGATGTGAAGAGATTTCTTGGTGCATGTGTTTTCTATGTTGCATGGATTCCACACTTTACGCATGTAGTAGATCCACTCTATCAACTGCTATGAAAAGGACAGAGATTTCAATGGAAAGATATTCATATACAAGCTGTGAGGAAATTGAAAAAGACACTCTTAGAGGCTCCATTGCTCACAAAAGCTGACTATAGTGACAATAAACCAATTTACATTACTATGGATACAAGCCCAACAAGCATAGGTTGGGCATTTGGCTAGGAGGATGATCAAGGAAAAAGATACACCATTTGGTTTGGAGTTAAGGTGCTAAATTTTGGCCAAAGAGATTATCCTCAGATCAAATGGGAACTCTGGGGAATAGTGACTGTATTGAAAAGTGACAAAGAGTACTTAATTGGAGCGAATATACTAGTGGAAATAGACTGTTTGCCATTGTAAGGAATGATTGTGAATTGTTCCACTGCAGACATCGGTATGCTAAGTGGATAGTATATATCAAGTCACTAAACCCTGAATTTTTCCATATAGCTGGAAGAAATAATGTAGTGGCTGATATGTCGTTGCGGGCTATATATAAAGATGGAGATTTGATGACCTCAAATTATGAAAATATAGGCTTAGAATTTTATGCTTCGCATGTATATACCTCTAGTCTCAATAAAACATGTGCATGACTAAACATGAATGAGATTACTCATCAAATTGAGAACTCAGAAGCTAATATCGAATCTTTGAGAAGAAGAACCCAAAAGAGCTTAGGAAGCGGAAAAGAAAATAAGAAGAGAAATGGGAAAATTTACGAGATCCAAATGAGAATAACAAAGAGATTTAATGAGAATGAATATGAAAATGAATGGAGAGAGATCGGGAAGTACTTAAGTACTATGTTTCCTGATCCACATTGGAGTAAAAAAAAGTTCAGGAACATTCAAAGAAAATAAAATAACTACTTCTTGAAAGAGGGTTTTCTATGGAGACATAAATTTCGAATGTGCAAAATTCCTCAACGGCTTGTAGGTTGTAATGAAGCGAAAGATAAAATTATGTGCGAGATGCATAGTTCACTATGATCGAGGCACAAAGATTTTCAAGAAACATACGAAAAGATAAAAGAAAGGTATTGGTGGCCTGGAATGTATGTAGACATTCAAAATTATGTGGCCACATGTAAGATTTGTTAGGTATTCTTAAATGTAAAGCATAGAGATGAATTGCATCCAATATATCCTTTAAACATCCATTATAAATGGGTTGTTGGTTTGTTCAGAATGCATTTAGGGATACAACAAATGTGATATATTATACTCGCAAGAGAAGATATGATAAACTATGTAGAAGGGAGAGCTCTGAGAACAAAAACCACAAGTAATGTATGTAAGTTTCTACTAGAAGATGTATTTAGGAGGTTTGGCTATGTTGAAAAGAGTTGCTGATAGCGGTGACCTTGACATTCAGGAAGCAAAGAATATCTTCAAAAAATATGGAATTCGACTGTCACTCATCACAACATATAATCTTGAAGCCAATGGAAAAATTGAATGTGGACATTTCTAATCATTAAAGCCATAGCCAAAACCTATGAAGGAAAAAATAAGAATTGGCCACAATACTTTGCCTTTTTCGTGTGGGCAGATAGGATGATGTGCATAAGGACTACTAGATACATGCCAATAGAACTAATGTACCGTCAGAAACCTATATTACCGCGAAGTCACATGCTCTTGGATGGACCTCACTACCTTGGGAAGATGAGATGTCAAGAGAGGATCTTCTAGCAGTATGAATCCTTCAATTGGAAAAAGGAAGGAACCTAATAGAAGAAGCTACGTTCAAACTCAGAGCATGAAGAGAAAGAAATAAGATAGGGTTTGACAAGTCCCATAGATTGAGGTCCAAAAATTTAAATGAAGGTGATTGGGTGCTTGTCTATGATAGCTCATTAGACATGCAATATGAAGCCCGACATAAATCAGTAAAGAGGTGGTTCGAAGCTTACGTGATATGTAAGATGTTTGATAATGATACATATTCACTCAGAGAATTAGATAGAATAAAGCTAAAAGACTTCTCTAAGGGCAATCTTCCCTTGTGTACCCTTTCACATGCTAGAGTGCACAAGTGTCTTTTCTAGAGGCCATTGGTGTCCACAACCTTTACATTCCTCAATCCAACCTATGGAATGAGAGATACATCCCAATCTTTGTTGGTTAGAATTCTAAAAGCAACCCCTCCCCCTTTGTATCCGTTCACATGATAGAGTGCCGAAGCACCTTTTCTAGAGGCCATTGGTGCCCAAAATCTTTGTGCAATCCATCTGCCTTGCCAAAGCCTACTCCCTAGGATCTAAGTTGTATACAAAAGATTTGAAATCATGACCTATTAGTTAGGCATATGATGGCCTAACCATTTGCCCCAAAAGCCATGGTTGAGGATTAATTCCTAATCCTCCCTCTTAGGGTGTGGTTCAACAATCTCCTTTCTATCAATGATGTGGTTCAACCATCTCCAACCTATCACTTCAAGACATGGCATTTGGTTGAATGCACTAGCGTGTTGCATGGTTGCCATTGATATGCATGCATTGGATGTTTGCCTTGATAATTATGACAAACTTGACAAGGGTTATGTGGGACTTATCGTGAGTTCGCATAAGGAGGATGGCTATTTATTGTTGGGGCACATAAGGTCTATTGCCCTTGGTTCTGGTTGGAGCCCTATGGTTGTTGACTTTGATTATTATTAGAAAAACATTCATAGTTACCTTGCCTAAGGAAGTATCATTGTCTTGATAGAGTTCTTGCTATAGGTTGCACCATTCATCCCAAAGTTGGAAGGCCTCATTGAGAGGGGAAAATAATCAGAGAGGACTTGCATGAAATCAACTCAATTAATCTAAGATTGGTTCTTATATTCCACCATCTATCTATCTATCTATCTATTTTTTTGTCTATCCATACATGCATGCATGCATGCATACATACATACATACATGCATACATACATACATACATACATACGTATATATACATACATACATATATACATACATACGTATATACATACATACGTATATACATACATACGTATATACATACATATGTATATACATACATACGTATATACATACATACGTATATACATACATACGTATATACATACATACGTATATACATACATACGTATATACATACATACATACATACATACATACATACATACATACATACATACATACATACATACATACATACATACATACATACATACATACATACATACATACATACATACATACATACATACATACATACATACTACATACATACATACATACATACATACATACATACATACATACATACATACATACATACATACATACATACATACATACATACATACATACATACATACATACATACCTACATACATACATACATACATACATACATACATACATACATACATACATACATACATACATACATACATACCTACCTACCTACCTACCTACCTACCTACATACATACATACATACATACATACATACATACATACATACATACATACATACATACATACATACATACATACATACATACATACATACATACATACATACATACATACATACATACATACATACATACATACATGTATGCATGCATGCATGCATGTATGTATGTATGTATGTATGTATGTATGTACATATATACACACATACATGCATACATACATACATATGAATGTATGTTTCTATGTATGTATGTATGTATGTATGTATGTATGTATGTATGTATGTATGTATGTATGTATGTATGTATGTATATCTGTATGTATGCATGCATGCATGTATGTATGTATGTATGTATACACACCACATAGAAATATGTCTAGATACACACACATACACACACACACATACACACACACAGACACACACACATATATATTATATATATATATATATATATATATATATATATATATATATATATATATATATATATATATATATATATATATATATATATATATATATATATATATATATATATATATATATATTATTTTCGAAATATAGGCACATGCATATTTTCTTATAGATAAATACATGAATGATCTCTTATATGATATTTTTCTGTTAAAATGTTGAAAAATTTGTTGATTTTTTTTTAATTTATAAAGAAAATCTACTTTTGGATTAATAGAATTTTTCTATAAATAAGTATGATTCAAGATAGGTCTAACAAAGTGTATAAGGGGAGACTATAGCTAGTACTATAAGTTACTTGTCTTTTTCTCTCATTATATCAATTTATTTTTTTGTACAACTTAAGCACAATTCTCTCTTTGTGTACTCTCTCTCTCTCTTGCCCCCTCTCCCTCTCTCTTTATCTCTCTCTCTCTCTATGCATGTGCACATTATACGTATTCATGATCCCACAACAATATCTACATCTTAGAGATTAGATCACCAAATTCTAGTAATCTATGATATTCTTCCCTAAGAGCAAATTGAGCTTCATCACACGACTAGCGAGAATAGTCAATCAATAAAATGGTCGCATACCTCTCAATATTTATCCAAATAATGGGTATGATAGCTTGAATCAAAGCTATCAAAGAAACTTAACCACTCATGAGATATAGGTTTCACATGGAATCTGAGGTTCAAGATTGTTGACGCGCGGCAAGAAGCTTGAAAACTAAGCTGCGGAATTTGCCGCGCCACAAGAACTAAGCTAAAGTGATATTAGAACACCTCTATAATCATTAGTAGCTTAGCAACCTTTCTGAAACTTAAGACTTTACACGTGAGTTTAGTGAAATCTGAAAGTTCACTTTACAGAAAGTTTTTCTTCCCTTCAGGCTTCAGTTCTGATCTGATTTACTTCAATCTTTACAATTCTTCATTTGCTTACTGTTGGATATTCTTCTCATAACTTAAATGTGTCAAAACTGTGTTTTGAACTCACCAGAACATCACCGGAGTGTTACCAGACTGTCACCGTAATCTTATTGGAATCTTATCGGAATCAACTGCAATTCTGTTTGTAGTTACTTCAAATGTTTGTAATTTAAGTAAGGAAGTAATACCTGAGCTTCCTTCAATGAATGAACTTTATCTGAAGTTTGAAAAAAAAACTTCACGAGTTCTGGATGCCTTTACGGTCAGACTTAGTACTGTGTGTACATGTCCCGTTTTACAAAACTCTTTGATCAGTTTGTAGTTGAGACTACTAGCTTCACATTAAGCTATCATTCATGAAAAACTTTACACTATACTGTGAGATCTAACTTGCAGAAGTACCGTAAAATGTGTACTAAGATAACTGTAAATGTTAACTAACTTTCACAGTAACATGAAATCACTTAGATTTCTTTACACAAGGAGAATGCGCTTAGATCTTTCCTGAACTATGTTACAATCGTGAATTTGTCCCTTCACTAAGGCTTTGATTTTTCTGAATGCTTTGTTTCTGCTTCTCTTCGTCTTTCTTCAACCTTCATACATCTTCAGGTCCTTATGTCTAATTAGTGAGTGAATCTTCAACAGCTCCCCCTCAATCACTAATTAGCATCTTCTGATCTTTCATATATTCTTCTTTTCTTTTATTCCTGCCATTTCTTTGAATCTTCTTGTCTTTACTCCATCCAAGCTCTTTGTCAGAATATCTAAAATCTGATCTTTTGTAGGAGTGTATACTATTTCAATCTCCTTCTCCATTACCTTTTCCCTCAGGAAATGATATTGAATCTCTATGTGCTTTGTTCTTGCATGAAATACTGGATTTGCTGCAAGGTACAACGAACTCATATTATCTCCATGTATGATAGGTATACCTTGATCAATACCCATGCTTTTGAACAAGGTGTGCATCCATATCACTTCTTTCGCTGCTTCTACAAGTCCTTTATATTTAGCTTCAGTTGATGATAAAGCCACTGTATGCTGTTTCTTTGAACACCAGCTTACAAGCTTATCTCCTAGGTATATCATATACCCATGTGTCGATCTTCTGTCATCTTGACTTCCTGCCCAATCTGAGTCACTGTATGCTCTTAGCTTTATATCTGATGTAAAAGGATAATATAATCCTTCATTTATAGTTCTTTTGATATATCTAAGAACTCTTTGTCGTGCAACCCAATGTTGATCCTTCAGACAAAGCATAAAGTGTGAGAGAACTCCTACTGCATAACTAAGATCTGATCTTGTTAGCGTAGCATAAATCAAGCTTCCCACTAAAGATTGATATTTCCTCATATCTTTAAACTCTGCACCATCATATTTGCTGAGTTTATGATTTACCTCAAGTGGTGTTGAGGCTTCTCTGCAATTCTCCATGTTAAACTTCTTCAGTAAGTTGAGAAGATACCTTTCTTGCGAAACATATACACCATGATCTGTATATGTGACTTCCATTCCAAGAAAGTATGATAACTTTCCTAGATCACTGATCTTGAATTCTTTTTCAAGCAATCTCTTTACCTCCTTGATTCCTTCATCTGAGGTACCTGTGATTATAATGTCATCTACATAATCATACCTTCATCTGTTCTCTTAATGAGTAGACTTGCATCTGCCTTTGAACTTTGGTATCCAAGGTCATTGAGATACTTCACAAGTCTGTAATTCCAAGCTCTTGGAGCTTGCTTCAATCCATAGAGTGCTCTTCTTAATTTGCAAACATGATTTGGGTAATTGGAACTTAGAAACCCTTCAGGTTGTTCCATGTAGACTTCATCTGATATGTATCCATTTAGAAATGTATTCTTTATATCCAACTGACTTAGCTTCCATCCTTTTGATGCTGCTATAGCAATCAATGTCCTTATGGTTGACATCTTTGCCATCGGTCTGACTGTCTCATCATAATCTATGCCATGTGTCTGAGCATAGCCTTTTACTACCAGTCTAGCTTTGTATCTGGCTATTCTTCCATCTGCAAGCTTCTTAACTTTGTAAACCCATTTATTTCCAATCACTTTCTTATCATTTGGTTTTGGAACAAGTTCCCAAGACTTGTTCTGTTCCAGCGCATTGAACTCCTCCTTCATTGCTTCTTCCCATTGTTTCTTACCTTTTGCTTCACTGTAATTCTGAGCTTCTTCATCTTCCTTTACTAAGTAAGCATAGTTTTTCTGAGTCAAATAAGAAGTATCATACGAATACCTTGTTGGTTGTTTCCTTACTCTGTTTGACCTTCTTGGCTCATACTCTTCATGTGTATCTGAATACACTTCTTCATCAAATCTCAGTGCATCTTCATTTCTCATAGTTGATCCAATCCTGGATGTAGTTGCCTGCATATGATTTTCATCTCCATTCACCAGCATATGTGATTTACCTTTTTCAATTCTTCTTACCTCTTCTTTAAATGTTTCATCGTTATGCTCTTTATCTGCATACCAACTCTTTTCTTCATCAAATGTCACATCTCTGGAAACAGTAAACTGTTTGGTTAAAGGACTCCATAACCTATAACCCATCTGCTTTTCATCATATCCGATGAACACGTATTTTTCAGCTTTTGCTTCAAGCTTATGTCTAAGTTGTGATGGTACATAAGCATAAGCCACTGATCCAAAACACTTTGCAGTGATCAAGTGTTGGCTTCTTACCCCACCAAGCTTCATAAAGAGTCATTCCATTTAAAGCTGCACATGGTAATCTGTTTACAAGATATGTAGCTGTATTTACAACCTCAGCCCAAAGATAATTCGGACAATTCTTCTCCTTTAACATTGCTCTTGCAAACTCAACTAGAGTTTGGTTTCTTCTTTCTACTACTCCATTTTGTTATGGTGTATACCTGCAAGTTATTTCCCTTTTTATACCTGCATTCCACAGATAATCATTGAATCCTTGAGAAAAATATTCTCCTCCTCCATCAGACCTTAGTCTTTTGAGTTTTTGTCGAGTAGGTCTTTCAGCATATGTATGAAAATGCCTGAAAGCTCCAAACACTTATGACTTCTCTTTCAAAACATAAAGAGTTATCCATCTTGTTGCATCATCAATAAAAAGAACGTAATACCTTGAGCCACTGATAGATCCTTCTTTTGTTGGCCCCCATACATCTGTATGTATGAGTTCTAGAAAACCATCATGTTTGTAACCCTTCTTCTGAAATGGTAATCTGTGTGCTTTTCCCATCTGACAGGCTTCACATTTGTGAATCATATGTTGATTCTTCATATTTGGTAATCCTCTTACAGATTGTTTCTCCACCATAGTTTTGATTCCTTTTTCATTAAAGTGTCCTAACCTCTTATGCCAGAGGTCTAACTCTGTAAAAACTTCATCACCATGTGTGATCCAAGCTTGACCAACATTCCCTTGTAGTTTAAGAGTAAAAAGTCTACCTTCCTTTTTACCATGGACAATTTGATTGTATCCATTCTCTGGATCTTCAACAAATACTCCTTCATTTGTAAACCTCACTTGAAAACCTTTTTCTACTATGTGTCCCACTTATCAGATTCTTCGGGATTGTTGGAACATACAAAACATTTGTTAGCAGGTCAGCTCCATTCTTACACTTCACTTTTCCAATTGACCTCACATTATGTTTTGTGTTATCACCTGTTTGTACTGTATGATTCGAAATGCCTCCTTCCAGTTCTGATAACAATTCTATATTTCCTGACAAATGATTTGAACAACCAGAGTCAATATAGAATACCTTGAGATCTTCATTCTCTGATATGCTTATCGAATTCATCATCAACGTTGTATGATTGTCATTCTGCGTATCACTCGCATAGTTGTAGTAGGTAGTGTTGTGAGACTGATTCTGTCCCCAACTTCTTGCTCCACCTCGATCATATCCACCTCTTTGGCTTTGTCTACCTCTTTGATATCTTCCGCTTCTGCCTTTGCTGTTGTTATTTTGATTCTGACTTGATCCTTGAGAATTATACCAGCAATCATGAGCCAAATGGTTGCTTAGTCCACAGATCCAACAAGTCTTCTTGTTGTTATTCTGATTACCTCTTCTTTTTATATTACCTCTACTTCTACTTCTGACATTACCTCTTCCTCTTGCATAATTTGCTTGAGTAGTCAGCTCTTCTTCATCTTTTTCTTTTCCTTTATCACCTTTCTTCTTATTCTTTGTGTACATAGCAGAACTATGTCCTTTATCTCCATCTGTCTTCAAATATTGCTCAAATGTTAGCACTAGTCCAAGCAACTGATTTAAATCTGGTACAAAATGATTTAATGAAAGTTCAATTGAGAGTACGAAAGGTTTCCACCTTTCATCTCCTCTCAATCCTGCAAGCACTTGTGCTATTAACCTGTGATCTTTGATATCTTCGTCAATAGATCCAAGACTGTCTGCCAAGTCCTTCATCTTAGTGACATAATCACTAATGCTTTGACTTTGCTTTTTCTTGAATATTGTAAACTCTGACCATAAGCTAGCCTTCCTAGCTTTGGTAGTGTTTTGGAAATGATCTTCCAGTGCACTCTATATGTCTTCCGCTTTCTCCAGACCTCTAATATGTGGTAGTCGATGATCTGTAGCAGTATTGTAGATATACGCTCTTGCCGTTGCATCTTTCTTCTGCGACAACTTCAAGGCTTCTAACTCTTCTTTCTTTGGTTGACTTTCGTCTCCAAAAGTAGGCTTCTTTTCTTCTCGTGTCACATATATCATTAAGTCCTTACTCATAAGTAAGGCTTCCATTCGCATTACCCATACGGGATAGTTATCTCTATCCAATTTGTCAATAGAAATGTGATCTGCCATGATCTTCTTGTTTCTGTTACTGCCGGTGAGTATAACGTTAAAAGATTTTACCTTTCATAAACCTTTACCCTTGAGAATGACTTCGGAACGCTTCTCTGATTTCGTTTGTTGTTGATCTCCTCAGCTTTCACCTTTCTTGTGAAAAATTCTTCAAATTCTCTTGTATCTTCACTTCCATTTACTCTTTGAGGACCTTTCTGCTCTTCAGAATCTTTCTGCTCTGATACCACTTGTTGACGCATGACAAGAAGCTTGAAAACTAAGCTTCGGAATTTGCCACACTACAAGAACTAAGCTAAAGTGATATTAGAACACCTCTATAATCATCAATAGCTTAACAACCTTTCTGAAACTTAAGACTTTACACCTGAGTTTAGTGAAATCTGAAAATTCACTTTACAGAAAACTTTTCTTCCCTTCAGGCTTCAATTCTGATATGATTTACTTCAATCTTTACAATTCTTCATTTGCTTACTGTTGGATATTCTTCTCATAACTGAAATGTGTCAAAACTGTGTTTTGAACTCACCAGAACATCACCGGACTGTTACCGGACTCTCACCGTACTCTTACCGGAATCAACTGCAATTCTCTTTGTAGTTACTTCAAATGTTTGTAATTTAAGTAAGGAAGTAATACCTGAGCTTCCTTCAATGAATGAACTTTATCTGAAGTTTGAAAAAAAAAAACTTCACCAGTTCTGGATGCCTTTACGGTTAGACTTAGTACTGTGTGTACATGTCCCGTTTTACAAAACTCTTTGATCAGTTTGTAGTTGAGACTACTAGCTTCACGTTAAGCTATCATTCATGAAAAACTTTACACTATACTGTGAGATCTAACTTGCAGAAGTACTGTAAAACGTGTACTGAGATAGCTGTAACTGTTAACTAACTTTCACAGTAACATGAAATCACTTAGATTTCTTCACACAAGGAGAATGCGCTTAGATCTTTCCACATAAACATGTGTTTTCTATTAGAGAAGATGTGTACAAAATGGCTTGGACTCACTTTGCTCATAGCCATGGAAAACTCTCCTATTCTGAGTAGTTCTTCCTTACTATCTCTCTCTCAGATGAATACCCGACATTTCAAGTTCTATTATTCATCTCTACATACGCACTCTTGTGTCGACTACACATATCTCGTCTCTCTCTTCTTCTTCTTCTTATTCTTATTTAAGCACTCTCTCAACTCTCTTATATACATTTTGATCTGAGATTCAAAAAACTTGTAATTCTGGAAGTTTTTGTGAACTATGTTACAGTCGTGAATTTGTCCCTTCACTAAGGCTTTGATTTTTCTGAATGCTTTGTTTCTGCTTCTCTTCGTCTTTCTTCAACCTTCATACATCTTCAGGTCCTTATGTCTAATTAGTGAGTGAATCTTCAACAAGGATTTCTAGATTTAAAGAGAATATTATATTACATGAAAATGATGGAAAGATTCTAGATATCTATTGTTGTCCTATGAGGATGTCACTTGAAGTATTATAATTGATTTTACACATTCACTTGTTTTATATGGAATGAGATTATCTCTTAGACTGTATATATTTCTACATGCATATCTTTTGCTTCATATATTTCTAGATGGTTCGGGGATACTGAGATATAGATAGGAGAGAGAGAGAGAGAGAGAGAGAGAGAGAGAGAGAGAGAGAGAGAGAGAGAGAGAGAGAGAGAGAGAGAGAGAGAGAGAGAGAGAGAGAGAGAGAGAGAGAGAGAGAGAGAGAGAGAGAGAGAGAGTCTACCAGAGTAGAATACCTGCTTAGAACTAGGTTTTCCTTGGGATTTTGAGTCCTCAACAAGATTATTTTCTTCAATTGTAAGCGTGGATACCATATCAGAAAAATTTAAAATAGTTTCTCTAGTATGAATAGACTTTTTGAATCGCTTATATGCAGTTCCTAAACCATGAAGGCACACTTCCACCTTGTCATCATCATCTACATTCATGCCAATAGATGCAAGCGATTCACATATGCTTTTGATTTTTAGGGTGTAGTCACTTATCAATATGCTCTTTTCTTCAGTGTATGCAGCTTGTTCTTGAGTTGCAATTTTTGTGCCTTTGTATTGGTCCCATACAATGTGACCAAACTATTCCAAGACTCTTTCAGTGTTTTGGCATCCCGTATGTGCCTAATCATGCTATCCTATATGCTAACAGACAACCAATACATTACCTTTCATGCTCCTTGATTCCATTCTTTGTACAATCTTAATTGGTCTGTAGTCTGATTCCTCTCTAGTAACTACATAGCATTTTCATTCTTTCCTTCGGTGTACTTCCAGTAGCCTTTTCCCCATCAAAAAATTTTTCATTCTAAATCTCCAAGCATGGAAGTTGTTCTTGTCCAACTTATCTCTCATAAGCTGACTCATTCCTCAACACTTGCCATTTCTATAGCAATTCATAACACTGCAAAAACACTAGACTCGCCATACTTCTGCTTGAATATTGTCACACTATTATGTGACAATTCAATATCAGAAAAACATAGTTTTTGTGTATCAACAGTACACGAAATCATTTGAAAATTTGGATCTAGAATACTTGAGTGTTGCAAAAAAAATGCAATTACACTTTTGCAAACTGACCTGGCTTTTTTTGTGGGCCCCACCAAAATAGAGGTTGAGATGGATTTGAAATAGAAATCTAAGAAAAACAAGTGATCCTAAAGGGATAGCTCTCAAAACTATTTTGATGCCTTCTAGACTCACACCAATTTTCATAGCAATTTGGGGTCGTTTGTGAACCACACTTTCTCACGTACTTTTCACTGTCGGCCTTCTCCACAAGCTCTCTATAGACACATTGACTTCGATACCATGTCATGAGAAAGGAGATAAGGAAGATATCTTTTTCACACGCTCTCACACTCAAAGAGGAGCACACACAGATTAAGGCAAAGAAGAATGATCTTCTTCTTCTTTGTCTTCTATTACATAAAGATAATGTACAAGAATGACCTAAGACACCAATACAATAAGTGCAACATATAAAGAACGATATATAAAAAAATCATAATGCCCACGAATGAGTGAGCTGGCAAGAATAAAAATGTGCCATCACTCTCGGTAGATAAATCTAGTAAAGCTCAATGAAGTATCCCTGATATATATCGGCGTGACCACTATACATGTCTGAGAAATGAAAAAGTGATACATGTAATCATGGATCATCATATGTTGAGCTTGATATCTTAACATTTCGTTGGATTTTTACACGTTGGAAATTAATAGTAAGGAAGAAAGTTTTTATGAAGGTTATTTTAGCTTTAGAGATGAATTCTCCTTCATTAGATAGCTTATCAGCAAGTGATTTGATTTCAATAAAACTTTTTCATAAAAACTTTGTAATTTAGTATGTGAATAAATGTCCTAATAAGTTTGTTTTTACTTGTAAAAAGTTTTATGTAGAGTGCCTTATGAAAGAATTTTACTCCTCTACATACTAGCTTTACAATGTTTCTTCTGGGGAAGTTATTTCAAATCACCAAGGTTCTTGTAAATCTCATGGTTTCAAATTGTCTCAAGATTTACCATTTTTATATATAGTTTGGAAATTCCATAAGAATCCCATCAAACCGAGATTTATAGCTGCTTCTTGTAATACATCTCTCATAGATGCTTTCAAATGGTTAACCAATTTTTTTAAAGCCATTTTACCTACTATTCATGATATTTGGAAGGAATCACTCAAAGAAGGAGATGTGCCAACTTCCTCTAGTTGGATCTTAGACAATTCTCTAGATGCTAACCATGTAATAAAGTTTCTCAACTCTTCAAGAACTCTTCCTTGGGGCTTCAAACTTTTGACCTCACGACTTTTTATACAAATTTAGGCTTGAATGATTTAAAACATATGATTTCTTCTTTAGTTGAGAAAGTTTTCTCTTTTAAATTCACCAAAGATAGATGTAAGGCTCTTTTGGTAGAAAATTCTACATTGCACTTTAATTATTTATGGTTGAAAACCAAGTTTCTAGATACTAGAGAGCTTTTGCACACTTTCAATTAAAGTTTCAATCTAACCAAAGCAAGTTATTTCATGAATTTAGCCTCATTATACATAGAGAAACAAGTTTAAGAAGTTCTAGGTATCATCTCGACTTTTTTAGCAGATATAGTCACACTCAAAAATTCAAATCTCAAAACGTACACATCCAATGTTGATGAAACTTTGCACATAATATCACAATAGTCCCTACCTAAGTGATCCAAGTGATAGTTTGGATATTGGATATCCACTGTTGGCAGCAGTCAGGGAACCGAAGGAGCCACAAGACAAAGAGGGTCGGAACGAAGAGATAGCACAAGCAGACACAGTAGCCAAAGAAGATCTGGCAAGTAGGCCATCTAAATTTTTCAGACATCAAGGAGTTGAGCACACAAGAAGAAAGAGCAAGTAGGGAGCTCAAAGATGTGTATGACAAATCAACAGAGAAAATCCCTACACAAATAGTGATTTTAATCACTAAACACCATTGTAAATACCATTTTGTATTTTTGTAGCTCCATTTTGTGAAAGCCAAGGAGTCCTTGAGCTTGAGGAGCTTTAGAAGTATCTACCTGCCAATTTTCATATTTTTTAGATCTCGTTTGAGCCCTCAAATAAGCCCTGGAACCTAATTTTTAACTAGGCCGGACACTAGGTCTGGATAGGACCAAAGCTAGTCAAAAACTATAAAAGGAGCTAGAGAGCTCATTTTTGAGGTTAGCTTGTAATTGAGTTGAACTTGTAAGAGCTTTTTGAAAGTAATCTAAGATCTCCATTGCTTCTCACTCTTTGTCTTACTGTGTGTGCGCGTGTGTGTGTATGTGTGTGCATGTTAGTGTGCTTCTCACTCACGCACTTGTGCCTTCACTTGCTCGAGGTCTTCATACCATCCTCACGTCTTCCCGGATTGACATTAAAGGAGGTGCTACTCATCACTGAGCTACACCAAATTTTGGCGCCGTTGCCGGGGATCGAGCTTTGAGGACGAGCGTGTGATGGTAAGACGTAGAGTTGAAGCGTTGGAGTTATAGGTATTTTCTTCACTTTTATCTATTTCCTTTTGTTTTCTTCATCACCATCATCATCATCACCATCTCCCACCTCCATCTCCATCATCGCAAAAATTTCAGTTTTTTGACTATATTTCCTTCCTCCTTTCACTTCCCTCATTTCACTTGTGAGAGAGAGCGAGAGAGTGATATTGTGTGTGCAGTTTTTGCATGTTTCTTGAGCTCTCTTGCAGGTACATGCTGCATCATCTTCTCCAGCACTCTGTGCAAGTAAAAAACGTCACGAAACTGTCTCTGTGTCGCCGACCTCTATCAATCGCGACCGACAGAAAAAATGTTCCATTTGCCAAACAAAGTACAAAACCATGATCTACAGGCCTAGAGCTTCCCAAAACTGTGTTTAGATTTTTGAAATTCATCAGATTTCTGTCAATCGTGATCGCTCTATCAATCGCGATCGACGAACCACGACGGACAGACCTGTCAATCGCGATCGACCAGTCAATCGCGACTGACAGCCCACGACGGCTCTGTCAATCGCGACCGACAGAGTCAATGACCGATTGACCACGACAGACAGATCATACGCGTGACACGTGTCAATCGTGATCGAGTCATCAATCGCGATTGACCCATCAATCGCGACTGACAGCCCATGACGGACCTGTCAATCGCGACCGACACAGTCAACGATTGTTTGACCACGACGGACAGACCCTCGCGATCGACCTGTCAATCGCGATCGACCCATCAATCGCGACTGACAGAGTCAACGACCATTTGACCACGATTGATTGACTTTCGAGCCACGTGTCAATCGCGATTGACCCATCAATCGCGATTGACAGCCACGACGGACCTGTCAATCGCGATCGATACATCAATCGCGATTGACCTGTCAATCGCGACTGACAGAACTTGCGAATGCGATAGAAGGGCAAATTTGGCCAATTTTTAAGGGCAAAAAAATATTGTGGTCTAATTTTTTGGGGAACTTTTAAGGGTTTAGCATTGCATTGTGAGACCGCAACCCAAGTAATTCAAGAATTCCTGTCTGCCTGAGTAAACTGTTTTGAACCCTGTTTTAGCACCAAAACCCTGATCGGACATAACTTCCTCATACAAAATCCAATTGCTGTGATAGGGTTTTTTGAAGTTAACCATAACCGAGGTAGGAAAACTGAGGGATCCTTGGGATTGTTTTTCATAAAGGCAAGGGATAATTTGGTCTGTGAGTTACATGCATGAAAGTGGTCTAGTGTATCATTTGAATTTAAGTCTGGAGCTAATCTTGAGAGTGATGCAGGTCTATTGGGAAGCAATTGAGAGCATCCAAGCAAGGGCTTTGTGCAAGCTTGAGAATCAACTTCTTGAGCACTAAGGAACAAGGACCAGCAAGAAAGGTCGGAATATTCTCAACTCCCCTTCGTCAATTCTTAGCTTAGGCTAAGAACTACAAGAGGTAGGAGTAAGTCAGGACGACGATAGGCAATTATCAAGTTGAAGAATACCTAAACTTTCAAGTTCAAGCTAAGGACATAATCTTTGTACTGTCGAGAACTTTAAAGGAAAAGAACTTAACGTGGAACGATCAACTTTAAGTGCGGAACTACACTCAAATATACCTTACAACGTGATATCAGACAAGACTTTTAACACGGTAATCAACTAAAAAGAATCAAGTAACTGATACAAAAGGACCCCACAAGGAGGTTGTACTTGGGCAAATCTGGGTTATTCAATTAGGCTTATGAACCTTAGATCAGGGCGACATCTAGGGAGAGATAGACAAAGCCTTAGGTCTTCAGAGGCCATTGTCAACCACACTGCTAAGTCTTGGGCCCAACAGTTGAGCCACCACTCATACTACCCTAGCTCTGAGACCAGTGAATCAGAGATGTCTCAAGGCATGGACCGACCAATGGGAAGTTCAGGAGTGCCATACTTGCACAGGGTAGAAGGCCCGTACAAGACGCAGCTGGAATACCTTAAGACCAACCGATTGGGTGCTAGCATCTATGAGGACGGCCTAGGAAGATTTGTGGTACAGGTGAAGAATCTTGACCAATCCATTGGACTAGAGCGCCTAGCTGTCAAGTTTGAAAACGGAGCGTACTTAGATAAGGAAGGGACAATATACGTAGTCACCAGTCATCCAGAAAGGAATGATGAATTTGGGAATGTAATCCTAGAATCGGACTTAGGTGACCTAGAGCAGGGAAACATGGGTGCAGAACCTAGGACCCCCCGAAGCAAATCTGTTCTCACTAGGATTATCACACCAGAATGGGTTCCCCAGGACAACAAGAGCATAGATCTGCTTCTGAACCGAGAAACGGACGAAGCCTTTTGGACGTATAAATCTGATCGGCCAATTGATATAGGAACAATCATGGTCTATGAGTTTAAGGATCCTGATAGCCCAGGCAGGGTGACCTACTTAGATCACGCTTCAGAGAGGATCTTTGTGGTTACAGAAAATGATAGGCATGCTTACACTTGGAAAGGTGAATTCATCTTCCCCCAACCAAGATCAAACGTGTCCTTTGGTCACCCAGGAGCTGGAACCTCCCACGCTCACGGAACTCAAAGAGATAGACATAGAGAAAGACCGGAGGTAAGCTTTGCCAACCCAGGGGGCAGAGAAAGAACGAGGAAGGAAACAAATAGAGTAGAGCCTGAGGTACTTAGAGCTCACAGGAATCAAAGAAATGCAGATGAGTTCCCTCTACCACGACCTAGAGAGCACACAAGGACTTTGAGACCAACTCAGCTAGTTAAGTCCATGAAGAACTACTTCGATGGCACTAGAGATCCATACGATCATGTGGCAGAGTTTAGGCAAGTTTTGAGAGCTGAACAAGTGGAGGATCTATTCACGCAGTACAATGCCTTTGGCCTAACCCTTAGGAACACAACTCTTACATGGTTTCAACCATTGAACGAGAGACAGTTTCGGTGTATAGACCAACTCCTAGAGGCTTTCATTATTGAATTCTCTAAGAGTGGCATAAGACATAATACCTCCTCGTTGATTCACAACTTCAAGCAAACCCCTCAAGAAACCGTGAGACTTGCAAGAAGAAGATTTAGGCAATACTTAGAAAGATGCCCTGTTTTGGAGCTCCCCACACCAGCTAAGCAAGTGGCTTTATTCTTGGATGGATTGCTAAGTACAAAGTTGAGATCCTATGTGTACTTGAAGGACCCTAGGACCATAGAAGAGTGTGTACGCATGTGCATTGACATTGAGGATAACCTAGGGGAGGAGTTAGAGCTTTCCAAGATATACAAAGATTCAGATAGTGCCTCCAGCCTCTCTTCCACGCAATCCACATCAATTGAGGAACTTGTAGAGAAAGTAGCTCAGAAACTAGGTGTCTCTAGCAAACAAATCCCAAGGTTTGCCCCTGTGAAAAGATGTTATACTTGTGGAGGCGACCATATGGCGAATGTCTGTCCCATTACGGCTCAACCCCAAGTAAATCCGAGTAGCCAATACTGTACCATAGAACGGAGATACACAAATCACACAGCACAAGACTGTCCATACAATAAGCAAGCAGTTAGGCAACCCTACCCTCAGCCATACCCTCAGCAGGGAAGATACCAGAATCAGTACCCACCACAGCAGTATGCTAGGCCTCAAAAAACCTACCAACCCCAATACCAACAAAGGCCTCAGCCTGTGTTAGCACAACAACCCCCTGCCCCAGCTAATGTAATTCCGGTAAAGTATACAGCAGCTGAGGAAAATTTGAATAGAGCTATAGTGCCAGTAACACCACTGCTTTCAGAAAGTGACCCGAGCGATCATAGCTTTGATTCTACTCACATTGATAGCCCCCAGGCTTACTACATGCAGTCTCCTGAACATGGTGAGTCCTACTATAGTGAAGAGCCAAATGAACCTAGTTGGGAACCGGAGTACACAAATGTAATGTATACAAACCCTAACTCAAGACCCCAACCTAGGCAGATAAGACCTCCATTCCCAAGAGGACCGTGCTACAGATGTCAGGGAGATCACCTCATTCGTGATTGCCCCTTACCTCCACCTACACAACCCCAGTCAGTGACAATTCAGGGCTTTTGCCAAGAATGTGGAAAGGAGCATCTCTTACGAGACTGCCCTAAGAATCCTAATAATATGCCAAAAATCACTCCTATTAACGTTATTGGGTTAGTAGTAGACTCTACAGGGAGTGTGACGTCCACTCCACCCGTACATGTAGTCACTAGAGCTCAAGCAGTGCAGCAAAACCAAGGGGCAAGTCAGGAAAAGGGCCTAGAGGCTAGTGAAACTGAGAGCATAACCAAGAAAAGGACTAGAGCTTGGCGAGATAGTCGCAAAAGAATGAAAAGACAATGGGCAAAAAAGATGAGTGAACTTGAGGAAAGCCTCAGAGAAACAAAGGCCAGGATAACTGAACTCACATCTCAAACTCCCTCTCTCACTACCCCACCACCACCATTCCCATCTCCATCCGAACCGCCACCTTCCAACCCGCCTCACCTAATCCCACCACCCCCTAGAGTAGGATCAGTCCTAGTAGATCCCACTCCTGAGGACCTTAATATGATGCTTAAAGCCTATCAAGCCAGAATCCAAGAAGGGCCAAACGTAATTGATCATGAAAAGTGTTACCCTAGAGCAGAACTAGAGCTAGAACGAACCAAAACTTGTGCCAAAATGGTGGAATTGGCTCAGACCATGTTTGAAGCCAGTCGCCTATTTAACATCTCTAGTTCAACCAAGACACAATTACACTTTGATGGATTACTAGAAAGAATAGAGAGACTAATTGCACAATCAGAAAAGGAACCCGCTTCTCAACCTAAGGACAAGGCAAGTGAAAGAGCAGGTCTTCCTGCCCAGAAAGCCTATGTGTGTGAAGCCTATGTGCCTAACTCTACGGAGCCAGACACATCATCTTCTATGAATCGATTCACACCAGAATTCCTACGAGAGATTCAAGAAGACAAATGGGCTAAAGAAAGTGAAGTACCTCCTCCCATTGAACTGGTGGATGATGCACACGACCAATTCCCACAAGACATCCCATCCATTTATGAGGAGCAGGAGAGCACCCACTCTCAAGAAAGACTAGACTTTGAGTCTAACTCTCTACAAGAATTACCCCACTTCACAGGCCCATGGGAAGCTAAGTCTACTTGTATGAGAGCACCCACGGTCATGGTACGAAATGAGGACTCAGTCTTACCTAGGAACACAGAGGTAGTGGAAAACACTAAAGTGCAGTGCAATCTCAAGTTAGAAGAGCTACTCAAGGTTAGACCTGAATTATGGAAACATGTCGCCAAACAAGTACCAGCGATAGTGAAACCTCATTCCCAGGTAGGATCACATAGGACAGTGCTAGAGATACCCTTGGATAAGGTAGGAGACATGTGTGAAGGTGAAGAAGGGAACACCTATCTTCCCATTACCTACCAGGGGTACACCACCAAGGCAATTTTGGACTCAGGTGCAGGAGTTGCAATTGCCACCACTTCCCTATGGAAGCGTTGGGGCAAGCCAGCACTCAGGCCAACGAGAATGAAATTGCAGATGGCCGATGGTCATATTGAGAGGCCCTTAGGATTGCTAGAAGGAATAAATCTCTCCACCTGTGGTGTCAAGTTCGAGCATACATTTGCTATATGTGATTTTAGCAAGAACCATGCCTATGAAATGATCTTGGGACGACCCTTTATGCGACAGTTGCAAGTGGTACAGGATTGGGGAACCAATTCTTTGTACCTGTAGCACTTAGGTGTTACGACCAAAGTGAATCTCAAAGATTACTCTCATAGAGATGTCCCCCCTATCCAATGGAATCCCATCCATAGAGCCAAAGATGATACGGAATCTGTACATTCCATAGGATCAGGATCCTCATGGATGCATGAAGACACCCACTTATGGATGTGCAAACTGGCAGTAGAAGAGGAGAAAAGAGAAAAGGCCAGAGAAATAGGTGCAAACGAAACACATAGACCCATTCAAGACCCAGCCTATGCACCTGTAGTATTTCCTGATGAGGAATTTGAACCCCATGGCTGGGCAGAAATCTTAGCAACAATGGATGTAGCCATCAATGAGGAACAATGGACACCCCACTATGATGAGGATGGCTATGACATTTCAGTTTTCTCCATAGAGCCAATCATGGGAGAGGCAGTGTTAGAAGAATGCGAACCTAACCCTGATGCATTTGAGGATGCGAGTGACTCCGATCTAGAGTCAATCATTATGGACCCACCTTTTGCATCAGATGAAGAATACTTCTATGAAGTAGGATTTCAACCCCAGAGGTATGGAGAGCTTACAAGTGATGTAAGACTAGCCACACATGTGACCCCGAAGGAAGAAGGAAAGAAAAGAAAGAAGAGAGAAGTCACACCAGAAGAGGAAGAATCTTTGTTTGAGGTCCCGGAAAATTTTAAGAAGTATGAGATAGATGACAGGAGAGTCATGATCAGAATGCCTAAACGAGAGGCGCAATCAGGGGAGGCCTATGATAACAAAGAAACCACCAAGAAAATAGTGGTAGCCATAGAGGAAGGAGAAGAGAGATGCACTTACATAGGACATGACCTAACGGAAGATGAAGAGCACGAATTGATGGCCTTGCTAAGAGAATACAGAGATGTATTCCCTTGGAGTTACAAAGATTTGAAAGGTGTGGACCCTGACATATGCTCACACACCATCCCCATGACCTCAGATGCCAAACCCTCTAAGCAAAAGCCATATACATATAATGATAACTATGCTGCTAAGATCAAAGAGGAGATAGATAGACTGGTAGAAGCTGGATTCATCTATGAAATTGAGCACACTGAATGGGTATCCCCCATTGTTGTGGTGCCCAAGAAAAATGAGAAGCTGCGTGTATGCATTAACTTGAAGAAGGTCAATGCAGCCACAATTCGAGATAACTATCCTCTTCCTATCACAAAGCATCTCTTAGAAAGATTAGCAGGCAAGGAAGTGTACAGCTTCCTTGATGGATTTTCGGGCTATAATCAAGTAGCCATAGCTCCAGAAGATCAGCATAAGACGGCATTTGCCACTGAATGGGGCATATTTGCCTTTAGAGTAATGCCATTTGGGCTTACCAATGCACCCGCTACATTCCAGAGACTAATGTGCCATGTATTTAAAGAGTTCTTGAGGAAGAACTTGGAAGTCTATGTTGATGATCTTTGTGCTCATTCCAACATCAGACAAACCCATATTCCTGAACTCAGACAAATCTTTGATAAATGTAGAGAATATCAAGTCTGCTTGAACCCAGAAAAGTGCGTTTTTATGGTCAAGCAAGGCAAGATTCTAGGACACATAGTGTCTAAGAGCGGCATATCCACTGACGAAGAGAAAGTGAGAGCCATCGCAGAACTACCTAGGCCAAAGAACGTCAACTTGTAAAGGAAGTACAGGCTTTCATGGGGCATTGTGGTTACTACCGACGGTTTGCACATGTATGCCATCATAGCAAAGCCTCTGTACGGACTTCTGACTAACTTTGAGTGGACTAATGAATGTGAGAATTCCTTCAATGAGCTTAAACGAAGATTATGTTCAGCACCAATCTTGACTACACCAGATTGGAACAAGCCATTCCATGTTCATGTGGATGCCTCCAATTATGCTATTGGATGTGTACTTGCACAACCTACGGGTGAAGGTAATATGGATCTTCCAATTGCCTATGCTAGTAGACAATTGAATGCAGCGGAACGAAATTATACAACCACCGAACCAGAAGGATTAGGCATGGTATATGCAGTTAAAAAGTTTAGACATTATTTGCTTGCAAATAAGTTTAAATTTTTTACTGACCATCAGGCACTGCTATATCTCGTGAACAAGCCATGCAATACAGGTAGATTAGTAAGATGGTTTCTCTTACTAATGGAATACGACTTCGAGGTTGTGGTAAGGAAAGGTAGGACTCACTTGAGAGCAGACCATCTCTTTAGACTCACATCTGGAGAAGCTCCACAAGGAGTGTCAGATGACCTTCCTGATGCTTACTTGTTTAATTTGGAAGTGGTGCCACAGTGGGCTAAGCCACTAGTGCCAGTATTGACATATTGGCCTAACCATCCAGTAGTAAACACACAGAATAGAGAGGTAGTGAAAGCCCAAAAGTATCACATCATGGCAGGAAGTATGTACAAGCACACAGATCAAGGAATCTTGGCCTGTTGTGTGGAAGAGGATGAGTACACTAAATGGTTGCAATTAGCACATGTAGGTGCATTAGAGCAACACTATTCAAAGCAACGAACCCTACAGACACTAAGGAGACTCGGAGTGCATTGGCCGACTATGGAAGCTGATGTCCAAAAGTTGTGCAAGGAATGCCCAATCTGCTGCACTAAACCACCTGTGGAACATGCCACTCTTTATCAAGTGTCCATAGTGCCAGATTGGAGTGAACCACTAGTATCCTTTTTGAGGATGAAAACATTCCCTCCAGACATGACTCTGGCTAGGAAAAGGAGTTTAGAACAAGAAGCCCAGGATTACTCACTCATTGGTGATAATCTATACAAGCGTGGTAAAGATGGTTACCTGAGACTATGTGTCCATGAGAGTGAATATCTTAAGATCTTGGAAACTGCTCACCAAGGTGTAGCAGGAGGACACTTTGGACCAGATCGGGTGATCAAGGCAATACTATTTGCGGGCTTCTGGTGGCCGACCCTTCACATGGATGCACATACCTATGTGAAACGATGTGATGTCTTTCAGAGAACTCAATATCCTATACGTAAAGATGAGATGCCACTGAAACCTATGATGGGTGGACGTGCATTCTCTAAGTGGGGAATAGACTTCGTAGGTCCTATTAATCCCCCAGCTAAGGGTTCCCATGCAGAATATATCATTATTGCGACAGACTATCTAACAAAGTGGGTAGATGTAAAAGCCACGATGAAGAACGATGCTCAAACAACTGCTAAATTCTTGTTTGAGAATGTATTCACAAGATATGGGTTACCTATAGAGCTAGTCAGTGATAGAGGCACTCACTTCTTGAATGAAGTTATTGAAAATCTGCTCCAAGAGTTCTTGGTAGTACATAAAAAGTCTGCCCCCTACCACCCTCAAGCAAATGGCCAGGCTGAGAGCACCAACAAGATTCTGTGCAATGTGTTGACCAAATTAGTGAATAATAAATGCTCTGATTGGGACAAACAACTACACCATGCTGTTTGGGCATACTGAGTCGCCTATAAAACGGTACTCCAAGCCACCCCCTTTCAGATGGTATTTGGTCAAAATGCAGTGCTACCATTGGAATTCTTAATACCTACATTGAAAGTAGCACAAGAGCACGAATGGACGGGTCATGAACTCTCCTCTAGACTTTTTGACCTTGAACAATTAGGAGAAACAAGACTGAGGGTGGCTGCAGGGATATATGCAGCTAAGAAACGACAGAAGGCATATTTTGATGCCCATGTTAAGGATAAAGGCTTGAAAGCAGGAGACCTAGTACTAGTCTACACTTTGAAACAACATGCGAGGAAGCTAGAGAAAAGAGGCTACGGACCCATGATCATTAATAGAATCTCAACAAGTGGAGCAGTGCAAATAGCCACATTAGAAGGCGATGTTCTCCCAAGCTACATAAGCGGATGCAGAGTCAAGTTATATCAGGAACCTCTCACAGAGGAAATGCTAAGTCGACTCAATATTGCCAAGAAACGCAAAGAAGAAGAAAAGCGAATTCGAGAAGAAGCTCAAGCAGAAGCCTTAGAGCGCATACGGAGAATGAAATTAAGAAGACAAGGTAGAGAGCAACCTAGGCAAGATGCCGACGCAGACCAAGGATATCATGTGGCTATGTGTGAAGTTTCAGGTATCAGCTCTCATAGGATAATTGATCGACGTCCTTTTATAACCTTAGGCATAGGACAAGGAAAAAATGCAAGGACTGTAAGAGCCTTGATTGACTCAGGTGCAGCCACTAGTGCTGTTAAATTGTCTTACTGTCAAGAGTTGAAATTAACTGTCAATCCTATAGAAGCATATCTCATAGGATTGGGAGGTGTGGAAACCCCTTGCCTGGGCGAGGTGGATCTTCCCATCTCCATTCAAGACGAAGTATTGACAGTCAGAGTACTAGTATGTCAAGATGAGGACCTCACTGAACCTCTTGTCTTGGGTCAAGACTGGATCTATGACCAAGCAGTCAACTTAAACCTAAGAAGTGGACTTCCTCAGGTATGGGTGAATCAGAGTAGAATTACAGTTGAGTTAGATAATGGAGCACTCCAGGAACTAGAAAAGGCACAGACTCCTGGTCCTTCCAGGGGTACACATGAAGTTGACCATGCTGTTCTTGTCCAAAGCTATGTGATGCAGAGGAATGGAGATCTCAAAAAAGAAGTCAAGACCTCGACGGAACTCCCTTCTTTTCCAAAGGCCAGAAGGAGGCAGCAACTAAGGGCATATCAATTACTGAAGACTATCTATGAGGGAGACCAAAAGAGCGTGCGAAGCCGAACAACTCAGCCAGTGAAACAAATGTGGGTGCAAAAAGACGAGCTGCCGATTGTAGCCAAGTTGCGACAATTGTCTCAACTACCTATTAGTAATCAACGACATGATACTAATAAGAGGACTCCTAAAACCTCTGTTGAGAAAGTGAAATCTATCTGGGTGCCCAAGAAGTCGATGAAGGCTGACCCACAATCAAGACAAATTTGGGTGCCTAAGGCTTGCTTGCGGGCTCAACTAGTCCCACACGACTCACATCATACACGACCGAGTTCACTCACTCAAGGAGCCGCCACCCACTCTTGCCTGATACACTCGAACACACAGTCACTTAGAAGCACGCACAGACTCACTCGTAAATGGGTCCCAAAGACGCATCACCCCCGAGCAGAATTACTCATGCAACCCTCCAGAGTCTCCACAAAACCAAAACCAAGAGCCACCCATTGCGTTTGGCAACCTAACACTTGTAATAAATCCCTCGACTCCAATTTGTAAATTCATCTCCACTTACTAACTGCATTAGTCAGACACTGCATCTTTCCATCTAGCTCCTAGGACTACCATTCATTAACTACACACACTGTCATCGTGCACTCACTGAACCACTAACCCATTACTCACCTCACAATAATATTGTAACGGGGGCAAAACGTGTTCTATTTTGTCCATTACAATATTAACGCATGCTCTATATTCTCGACAGAACCAGCTAGCAAGCAATAACGATGGCAGAAGCTGGAGGCACCAGTTCCCAGGTAGGGTCCAGCGCACAGATTGTGGACATTGAAACCATTCTTCTGGAACCGCCACTCACCGAAAGGCCTCAAGAACTTCAAGCGATGCATGTCCTTCCTATCCAGGACCCTCCTCAGGGACACACTTCTCAAGTGGGGAAACATGCTCATTGGTTTAGTGATGTAGCAGGGCCATTGGGTGACGACACCTACTTCTGGGAAGCAGAAATTGAATTTAATGGCAAATGGGGACGCTACCACTTTTTCACTCGGGAATTCGAGAACTATCAGAATGCAGAGGTAATGCGATCAGTTTGGACCAAGGCAGGCCTGGATAGATATTTCAGGGCACACTTGCCTAAACCTGATTTTCTACGCTGCTCCTATTTTATCAGCACCATCACTCCCAACAGGGCCAAGGGAGGCGATAGTACTTTTGTACTACCATCGTTGTTGCCAGGACACCAACTCAAGAGATTCAAACTGACCCTCAATCTGGTACGGTAAGCATTGAACATGCAAGGTATGCACATTCCCACCGAGAAAGAAACAATGGTCCTGGGTAGGATGAAGCATAAGGATCTCAATAAATTGAAGGACATGGTGGCAATGACGCCTACCATTGCTCTCCACTTACGAACTGTTATGCAACATTTTGCTTTTCTCGCACAGGAACGATTCACTATGCCCCCTAAGAAAATATGGTTCAGCTTATACTTGGCAGAAACAGAGAACCTCACCCTCAACATACCGCACTGGGTCATCGATCAGATACACCTAGCTCATCAGCACTGGAATAAGAAGCAGAAAAATTTACTTCATGGCTGTTGTGCCCTAACAAGAATAATTTACAGGTGCCTAGCATATGACGTGCCCATTCAAAGAGCACTAGTGTGGTCCAGGGCCCAAGAATTCCAAAGGCGACTATCAACAGCGGGTTCTCCATCGAAGAAGATGAGAGGGGGCATCCAATTACCATGTGCTCAACCAAGGGGAGCCACTACCACACCTGAGGTGACTCCTCCTCACCATTCACCATTCGTCTTCCCAGACCATTCACCATTCACCATTCGTCTTCCCAGACCAAGTACAGAAGGACCCAACTTGGTGTTTCCCCCCATTCCATCAGATTTGGAATTTCCACAGGGATTTACTCTCAATGACCTCACGGATGAAGAAGTTGCCAGGCTGATCTACGAATCTAATCTTGAAACAGAAGCAGACCAGACCCAAGAACCACATCCCACCACAACAACACCAGCCCCAACACAACCAGTCGTCGTAGAAGTCGAAGGAGATGAACAAGAGGCAGGAGGAGAAGAAGAAGAAGCCGACGAAGAACAACATCAAGAATATGATGAACTCTCAGAGCTAGCAAGTGCCCCAACATATTCGATACAAATAAAAAGATTGTACCAAACCATGAAGCGAGTTCAGGAACAACAAAAAATGTCACTTGAATCAGGCAAGGTGCTCATGAGCCAACTATTGGCAGAGGAAGGCGTGGATGATATGTTTATCGAATCCATGAACCTACACGCAGAGGCGGTCGGCTTGGATGAGGCCATACATGAGGTCATGACATACATTAATCGATTTGAGAAACGTGTGCCTGCCCGCCCCAAGCAATCTGGAAAACAAATACACATCAATGTATCAGAATTGGAAGGCAACATGCAAACAGAAGAACATCAGGAGGAACCACTCTCCCCACCCACCTCACCTCTCACTACACAATTCACCTCACCAACCGGCACGACCACGCCCTTTTCTACCGCTACCACAGCCGTCATGGGAATTCCTCTCTCTCCTGACATCCAATTTGGAGGAGGTTCCATGTCCACCTTCACGACACTCTTCACCAATATCACTTCCACCCCACCCACGGTCCCCCTCTTTACTGTCACACCCACATTTGACACAATGGAGACATCACCTGCCACAATACCACCCCCACCCCCCACACAACCTCAATCTCCCATACCCCCTCCACCTACTTCACCACTTGATTCCACAGCATTCACAACTCCCTTCCCCATTCCCCCTGCATCTTCATCTTTAACTACATCTTTAATGTAAATAGTATATTCATGTCATTACATCAATGCGTATATCAACTTCAGCGGGAGTACAGGGAACTAGAAGGCCACCATCATCAGCTGACAACAAACCATCAGCAACTACAAACACGACTCATAAGGCTAGAAGAAGAAAATGCGGAACTCAACCAACGCCACACCACTCTCGAGCAAGCCCATCAAACACTCTTGGAGACACCCCAACCATCAACAGAACCCGGTGTCAAACAACTCGAGGCCTTGCTGGAGGTGTACCTGAGAGTCCGGCGTAATTTGACTCTACTTCGAAAGCATATGGCTACAACACTTGAAGAGAATAAACGGTTGCACAAACAAAATGAAGAAAACCTGGAAGCAGCCATGGAAGGTTCCCCCCATGAGATCGATCCAGAACAGTTCAAAGCGGTTCCCACAGAAACAATGAAAACCATCTTGGAAAGTTATGCGGATTTATTAGACGCACATGATGATTTGGAAAGGGAACGAGATGAGCTACGTAGCCAGCTCAGGGAAAAGGAGGCTCCAACCAAGGTAATAGAAACTGCCTCGACTTCAGAGGAAGTAAAGGCATTGACAGAGCAGGTGGCTGAGCTCCAGAAAAAGTTACTAGAATATGAAAGGCAGCCCTCCCCAGTGGTAGAACCTGAACCGGAGGACTTAGTACCCATTGAGGTGGATGAAACATATGAGGAACCATACGTTCCTATGCCGATGCCAGGTGGTGCACAGACCTCAGAAGGAATGGACACATTAGAAGTGGAAGTACCTGAATGGCTCCAAACACTAGAGAAGACTGCAACAACCCATGAAGATAGAGTGGCCATTCAAATCCAATCTATGGCAAAGTTAGAAGAGACCATCATCAAGTCTGAATACTTCTGAAACATGTCTCATCATAGATGGATCGGCACCAACGATGATCAATATGTGCCATATTGTGTGCTCCTTGCGGATTACAATGCAGAGATTCAACGCAGTTGTGGCAAACCTCAAACTTTTGCCACACAATTTGGGCCAGAGGATATCCTAGAAAGTGCGAAGAAAGGCTCCATTCATCAACCAACCTGGAGAATCCGTCTTCTTGAAACCTACCCGGAAATGGTTCGTACCTGGACTAACATGCCCCTTTTTATTAAATACAATCCTTGTTATGTTCCAGTATTCCGCCGGCGCACTTGGCCAGAGTTTACAATTGCTGTCAAGAACGTCAAGGGTTGCGCAAAGTGGTTAAATTATGTTTATCTAGCACTGCCACAAGGCCCTCCCATTGTAAATTACATGATTTCTACCATCAGACACTGGAGCACTCGACTACGGAATACCCCCGATGTGATGGCACAAATGTGTATGAAAATCTTTGAACTAATGCTAATCACCTTTAGGACGTTCAAGAATATTAAAGACCCCCACTTCTCAGGTGTCGGATTTCTTACAGGAAACCAAGATCTGGTATACGACATGAGCACAACCCCATCCATAGAGGTAATATATGCTTGGCACGCCAGAATAAAGTACCTCCCAGCTTGTTTTTTAAACAGACATTCGAGGAGATGTTCATAACGAGATTCTGGGAATATCACTCAGAAATATTTGTACCCAGGCCCTCACATCTCCTCCACTTATTCGCTGTGGAGAGAACCATCCATTTAGAACAACTGCGGGTGCCACATCCGGACGTACCAGGACCAGTGAATTGGGATGCATTATTAACAGATCTAGCACGGGGGCTCAGATTAGAAGAACATCACCTTGCTTCCGACGTTGTCCAATATTACGTTCAACGAACATCTAGACAAGGGTCTGTCAGGGGCGATAGACGCGAGAGTGGGGGGGGGGTGTTGGCAGCAGTCAGGGAACCGAAGGAGCCACAAGACAAAGAGGGTCGGAACGAAGAGATAGCACAAGCAGACACAGTAGCCAAAGAAGATCTGGCAAGTAGGCCATCTAAATTTTTCAGACATCAAGGAGTTGAGCACACAAGAAGAAAGAGCAAGTAGGGAGCTCAAAGATGTGTATGACAAATCAACAGAGAAAATCCCTACACAAATAGTGATTTTAATCACTAAACACCATTGTAAATACCATTTCATATTTTTGTAGCTCCATTTTGTGCAAGCCAAGGAGTCCTTGAGCTTGAGGAGCTTTAGAAGTATCTACCTGCCATTTTTCATATTTTTTAGATCTCGTTTGAGCCCTCAAATAAGCCCTGGAACCTAATTTTTAACTAGGTCGGACACTAGGTCTGGACAGGACCAAGGCTAGTCAAAAACTATAAAAGGAGCTAGAGAGCTCATTTTTGAGGTTAGCTTATAATTGAGTTGAACTTGTAAGAGCTTTTTGAAAGTAATCTAAGATCTCCATTGCTTCTCACTCTTTGTCTTACTGTGTGTGCGCGTGTGTGTGTATGTGTGTGCATGTTAGTGTGCTTCTCACTCACGCACTTGTGCCTTCACTTGCTCGAGGTCTTCATACCATCCTCACGTCTTCCCGGATTGACATTAAAGGAGGTGCTACTCATCACTGAGCTACATCCACATATTGAGAAATGAACTAGATAAGATGACTATGTAACTCAAAGAATTGTAGTAACACACAAAGAATGAGTAATCAATGTAAATGAATCATAATGTGTATTGATATTGCACATATGATACAAATAAGTTGTGGAGGACTTCTCTCACTTCAAGAGAGTATAATGTAATCTGATAAGCTCAACTCAAATTGCATAATAAAGCTATGATATCCTGTGACTAAAATGTCGTCCTTTTCTATATGTTTTTGAGCTTGAAGGTGGTTGAATCACAATTGACTAAGATAATACAAGACTTTAACCTTTGAACCTGGTAACTATATGCTCAAAATGAATTACATTTATTTACGATGAAAGTTGAGAGAAATCCAAGATCATAGGAAAAACGCTTAGGCTTTCTCCTTGCACCAACAGCTCCCCCTCAAGCCTAAGAAGCTTGAGTCTTCAATTTTTCAATATCTCTGGTAATCCAATCATTTCTTTGAATCTTTTGAACTTGAATCCATACAATGCCTTGATCATCATGTATGCACATTTTTGGTTAGTAGACACATATGATAACTAA